>JAVLVB010000599.1:58861-113287 GCA_032876305.1 Orestias chungarensis
AAAAAAAAAAAAAAAAAAAAAAAAAAAAAAGTACTTTTGTTAACAGTCCTCTGTATTTTCCATGTGGAAGAAACCTTGTAGGAGTCAACCAAAAATTTGCATCACATGGACAACAAATGTCCTCAGAGTTACCAGAGGCAGAACTTCCTAGAGGATCTTTACATGACCTGTTGCCTGAATATAAGGAGAAGAGTGGAGTACCAGGACTTTCCATGACTTCTGCCTTAAAAAGCCGATCTAAGTTTAGGAGAATTTAAAACCGATAGATCAAATAACAACTTCACAGCATATCCCTCCTGATTTAAAGTCTATAACAGAACATTAGTAAAAAGCTAGTATTTATTTTAACGTAGAGTATTTATAATGAATGTAAATACACGGCCTAAAATAAAAAGGAACATATTTAAACCGATTGTATTAATTTCAGCTTATTTAGCTCCTTATACATTTTACACCCATTCTTCTGATACATAAATGCATATAATTTATTGCAATAAATTAATATAGCTTGGGATTTGATAAACATTTTAAGAGCCTTATTGGATCCAGAAACAATCTCAGACATCCAGTTTGTTAGAAATCCACCTGCTGATTGAACCGTTTCAGAGCTTACAGTTAAATCATTATCTCTTGGATAGATTCAGCCTTCGGCGAGCCACTTCCTGTAATAATGAAGAAAATATAAAACTGCAGTAGGGACACCTGAGATGCTGAAACACTCACAGGCAACTGCTTGTGGCGGTGGGGCGAGAAAATTGGAAAACGGATCGATGAGCTGTGATGAAAAACCATCAATAAAGTTTAATCCTGTAAAAGCCAAAGATTCTCGCCTCACAGTAACACCCGTCAGTCACACAGTCGGCCTTTCTGCATGACGGAACATTATGAAGAGGAAGTCATCTGGATCGGCCACCTGCTGATGTTCACTACTGCTTCAAAGCAGAGTTAAACATCCTAGAGCAGATAAAAAACAAACAAACAAAAAAAATAAGTGTTTTACTCCGAAAGAGAAATTTTACATTCTCATAACTCCTACAATCCAAGTATTTTAAAGATAATTTTTTTAAGGTAGTGCTGGAGCAGTCAGTCTCGCACTGTATCTGCAAGTGTCTGACTGAAGACTGTTGTTGTGTAACACTATTATGACTGTGATAATATGCTAACAGCTCAAAATCTACACAACAGAGACGATATAGACGCCATACGACCAGTTTGTCAATCCCCTTTTAAATTCTGTCTGGCCTTATGATTTGAATACCAGGCACAGAGACATTTGAGTTGGAGAAATAAAATATGTAAAATTCAAAAAAAAAAAAGAACCAGCCGGGATCACTTAAGATCCACCAGAAGCAGGACGGGCAAAGAGGCCCCAGAAAAAATTCAGCATATCACAGAAGGTTGTAGAAGAGTAGCGCTAAAGGAATACATGCCATGGCAAAAACAGTGCCTGGTTTTGTGTACAGAAACCTTAAAGTTAAAGTGGGAATCACCTCTCAAGGTGGTGAAGAACAACCAATCTAAGATTCTGTATGATTTCCAGATTCAAATTGACTGAATGATAATGGACAACAAACAAAACATTTTGATTATTAATTAAGAGCAAAGAACAGCCGTTATGATCAATGTTGGCCATCCTAAGTGACGCAAACCTCAGGACAAAGGAAAACTGGAGAAATAACATGGACTCAGAAAAGAGGAGAAAGAGCCTGGCTGATGAAAACACCCACACATACCTGGAGAAACAGCTTATATCCAAGTCCAGAAGAGACCTGTCACAGGAATAAAAACCACAACCCAAAACTCCTGTAGGAATAAATTATGTGTGTTTGAATTTTCTTTTTTATTTTCATGGTATCGTGCCCATAATAAGGTGAGAGCTTCATTCCAGCATCTATAAGGGAGTAAAAAAAAGCAATCACAGAAGCCTTGATCCACTAAAAGGATTTATACTGTTTCTACAAAGCAAGAGTGACCTTAAGCTGTTTAATAGACAAAGCCTCTACAAGGAGACATTTTTTCCTCAATAAGTGCTGCCAATGATGTGTCTGTGGAGATGAATTTTCTTTCATTTAACTGATACATAAAGCCAATGCTACACAACTACTTGTAGATTACTGTCAGTGCAAGGAAAGCGTGTGACTGTCAAAGACCAGCGCTGGTTGCAACACGTACTAGTGAAACTGAGTTGGGATTCTGGAGAAGAAAAAGGATGGAGGCAGGATTTTACATTTAGCTAAACTCCTGTAAACTAGCTCTGAATTGCGAAAATATAAAAAAAAATACAGCAGTTAAATCAAATAAGTCCTTTTAATTTGAAACCGCCTTGTTTAAAGACACTCATATTAAACTCTAGGTCTCCAGTTCAACAAACCTCCTCCAACCCCAGGAAATAAGAATGTTGAATCATCTCTAGAAAAGTTCTACAAATTACTATTCGTTAACCAGAGAGTAATTAGTTACATTCACTTAGTTACAAGTAGTTAAGAAACTTTTGGGAAAACAAAAAAGAAACACAAAAAAAAAAACGGAGAAATGTTATGATTAAGTGTTGCTACCCACTGCAAATAACTTTACTATTCTAACAAAAAATGCACTACATATAGACGAACAGTGAACAAATAAAAAGTGAGACTTTTGGTTTGTCCTGATGTCTCATGTTACTTTCATATATACATATATACATATGCAGAATATTTTGAAACTGAGGTAGAGTTAATCTTATTAAAGTAACATTTTATTTGGCTCAGGTTTGTTAGAGTGGGGATGCATCAAAAAGCTGCTGGGCCACATCTATATAGGAAAAGAGTTGAAAAAATTAAAATGTAGCTTTCCTTACTTTAGCAAAGAAAGAAAGTAAGTAACTGTAAAACTAAGTTTGGGAGCTGCTTGCATGGAGGCGTAACCTGCAGGCTGTCCCAAAACGATGCGTCTGGACACAACACAGCTGAGGGGACGGGAGCCTGTGGATGAAGTGTTCCCATCGTCCTGCACCGCTGGCACACAGGGAGCTCAGGAAGCTGGCTGCAGTTCAGACACTGAGAACATTTAATCAGCTTACTGAGGAATTCCCTGCAGCAATGCTGAGCCAGTTCCACTGACCCACTCTGATCTCCGCCTCCACTACCATGCACTTTGCGAGACACTATACATAACACATCTAGAGATGTACAGCAGAACGCATCCACCTGCTGCTACAGCTGAAAGTACAGCGCAGCTTCCGTAAGCTAACAACCGTCCCGACAAGTTGAATCCTCAGTGCAAACAGAAGCTCAGGAAAGAGAGTTCAGAAAGAAAAGGGATGCTTTTGTTTTAAATGTATGCTGGCGCTTTAAAGTCGCAGTTTAGGTGGAGGGAGGGAGAAGGAGAGGTAAATGTCCAACCGTTTAAATTTCCACAGTGGAAAATTCCTACTGAGCCCGAATCCACGAGAGAGGCGGAACCCTGAGTTGTGAACGCCTCCTGAGCTCAGAGCAAACACACACACAGACGTTCTTATTTGCAGAGTGCAGAGTGGAAATATGACATGATAAATTTCCCCCACGTTCTTGGGGTTGTAAGTCGTTAGGGAAGGACAGTGACTACATTTAACAACATTTAGGAAAATCTTTAAGATAATCAAAACAGAAAAAAATGAAAATAATCTCTAGGTGTAAGAATGACCGAATTTGTTCAAGAAAACCTGAAGAAATAACCAAAATGCGGAAGCTAGAGCTATTATGATCAGTCTCTTGCATGCCAGCTGGTGTTGCTTCTGTTCATTAAGATTTCTGCTCGTCTTCCTGAAGATTCTGATTCTGCATCTCATTGGAACATTGTTCCGCTGATTACTCTGTTTCCACCAAGCTTTAGCTATCAGCTGGGACTCACATTTAATCCTAATTAGGATTTTGTACACCTCCTTGTCACCGACAGGCAGCATAAAGTCTGGAACACCACCAAGATGTGTGTCTGTACCACTTTTCTTTAATGACTGCAGTGTTTTACCTACAACTGCTGTTAAAACACAAGAAACTCCACCTTAAAGACATAAAAACCAACAAAATAATGACTGACTCTTCACCACTTTTGCCACTTATTACTCTGGTGGATGCTAACCTTCAAAAAAACAGTAAACTGTAATTTTTTTATCCATTTGCAAACTTAAAACACTGTGTGGCCCGAGAACAGAAATATTTAATTTTGTCATCAAAAGCATTCGGCACTCTAATTTTTGATCGCTGTTCTAGATTGTTATTAATCAAAGGCAACCTTAAACAAGAGGCATTTTAGCTGTTTTAGCTGATTTGCCGTTTCCAAGAGTTTGTTCCAGATAAAAAACTAAACACTTCTTCTCCATGTTTGGTTCTGGGGAAGCAAAAACCAGAACCATGTCATGACCTTTAACCTTTAACCTGTTAACTGAGACCTGTAAAGTGTAAAAAGACAGAGTTCTTGGGGTTCTGGTTTTTCTGCTGGGATGTTCAGTCCTAAGAAGGCTTGTGCTTTTCTCCTACTTTGATACAAAAAGCGTTTTATTGTCTGCATTCACAGAAAAGTTTATTTTTCTTCCTGGAGTTCTGACATTTGGAGAATGCTGAGGCTGAAATCACTGACCTGTGACCCCGTGTCTCGTTGTTTACCTCGTGTTTACGAAACCGTGCGTGCAGACACAGTCCATGAATCTGCATTCCCTGACACGCGAAAAGGGATGTCAAAAGCCATATAATGCGGACTCTACTTCTTCCATCTGACATGGAAAGGATGAGAGGTAGCGTGAGAGTAAGATGGAGAGGGCACGCTGCCACCTCCCCTCACTTCTCCCAGAAACACGGGCTATCACGCTCAGTGTGGCTCTGTTGGGGTTCAAACGCTTTCTAAAGTGCTCTTAAAGCTCTTTAGCCAATCAGATTCTAGATTTCCACTCACGGAAAGCGACTCCTGTGAGACTCCAGCAGGCTGACAGGAGATCTCAGAGCTGTCAAGACCACCAGGTACCCCAAGGACCGCATGCCAGATGGAAAAAGACTGTGACAGAAGGACAGTTGGCAAAGAGGGATAAAATAAAAGAGGAAAAAGGAGAAGAATAAGAGAAAACGGCTCCTTTCTTACTCTACAGGAAACTCTGATTTCTTGATGCATACCAAACAGAGACATATTTTATTCACCGTTTCACATTCAGACACTTTTCCAGGAACAAATTAACTAGTTTCAGATCCAAAACATGTCAGGATTGTCACGCAACGAGTCAGCAGAGCATGCATGTGAGCTCAGGGGGGCGTGGAGACAGAGTGAGAGTCACCAGCGTCCCTGGATGCTGCTACTTGGAGACAGGAGGTTGCTTCCAGATGATAACTGTTGAGTGGTAGAGTCCACATCCTTCACTACTCAATGAAATACTTTTACATCCATTTGTCAATTGGTCCATCTAACTGTCCATCAGTCGGTCCATCCTTCCACCGCTAAAAAAGTTTACTTTACTTTTATAGATCATATTATATGTTCTGATGGTTAGAAATGCCTCAAACTCCTACAGATTTTTTTCAGCAGCACACACCAACATTTGTTTTCTTGGATTTCATGAAACAGACAAACACTGCATGAATGGGATATTTAAAGAAGGGTTAGGTTATTGAGCTCTGCTCGGCATCATCTGAACATAAAGAACTTCTTAGGATTGGTTGAGATAATGTTTTACATATGAAACTTCTTGTTTTGTCAACTCTTTTAATTATAGTGTTAAAGAACAACAGCTCTTATGACAATTCATAAGAAAAAAAAAGAAAACAGAAATCATCTCAAGTCCAAAGCAGAATAAATATATTTAGTTTTAGAGGGATTAAGGCTGGACATGGAAGGTTTTCTAAATGTTAATGAATTAAATGGAAACTTAAAAAAATCTAGCACTTAAAAAAAGACAATAGTAAAAACTATAATTAGTTTAACAACTTTATCTTGATGCATACAGAAACAGAAACTGTGTTTCATGCATAGCACCTGTCCCTTGTTAAATCCTGTTGCAAGCAACAAACTGCTTTTTGTGTTTGCCTGCAGTGGTTTAGCGTTTCCATGTGCGTGCAAAGAAGGAGAGGGTTATTTTTGCTCCACACTCCTGTTTGACAGCATTATTAGTGGCCCGGCTGATCTGGCAGGAAGGGAAAAATGAGCTGGACGAAAACTCAGATGCGCAAAAAGTACAGATGAGGAGGTCTGTAAGCTGACTCACCGACCAACTGCCTGGTCAGCACTCATTATTGTCAAAAACATGGACAAAGCTGAAGTATTTATTTCCTGTCTCACATTTATCTTTTATTTGTTACTTTATACCACTGTCAAAGAGCCGTTTTCACAGAGCTCCAAATTTGGATATCAGTTTGAATTTAAAAAGTTTCTGTTTACACTTTTAAACATATTAAAAACATAAAACACAAATATGAGGAATTAACCCTTTAGGCGCCGGAGTTTTTTCAAGAAAATATACAATTTTGATATCAAAATTCCAAAAGGCTATAACTTTAAAGTGGTTTGAGATAAAGGTATTCTGTCAATGAGAAAATTGTTCAGTATGACTTGAAGTCTGTAATGGTAGTGAAAATTTTAGTCTAATTTGCATTTTATGAAGTCACAAGGCGGCGGCCATATTTGAAAATGTTCAATTTCGATTTCAAGATTTCAAGAGGCTATAACTTTAAAGTTGTTTGAGATAAAGTAATGCATTCAATGAGAAAATTATTCAGTATGACTCAAAGTTGGTGTTGGGAGTGAAATTATTAATCTAAATTGCATATTATAATGTCACAAGGTGGCGGCCATATACTGTCAATGAGAAATATCTTCAGTATTAACCTAAATTAGGGATAAAGATAGATCTGTCATGTAATTAGATTACACATTATATTGGAAAATGTCAATTTTCTTATAAATATTTCAAAAGGCTGTATTTGAGAGCAGTTTGAGATAAGGGAATATTGCCACCTGTCAATGGGAAATATTTTTAGTTTGAAACTAAATTTGGGATAGAAATTATTTCACTGATCCAATTTATATAATTTTTTAGCACTGGTTGGCGGTCCTATGGAATTTTATTATTTTTATAAATCAAGATGGCACTGCTTGTAGTTTTTCAGATTTTTCTACAAGCCCCATGCACCAATGAAGTGACATGAAAGCTTTCATTTCAGGGACACGTCATACCAGTCATGGAATCTGGAGTTTGGTTTCAAAGTTTCCGTTTCAAAGAACTGGTGGGCATATCTGTTTGTTTCATTGGTGATGGCTCCAGAATTCATCTTTTAGAAAAAGAGAAATGAAATCAATGGGCTCAGAATTGGTCAGATCGTCTCCACAATAACCAACAGGCTCATCAAAATTTCGGATCCACTTCTGATACTCTTCCTCTTCTCTCAAGAACTGCCAGCCATCATCATCTTCACCGCTGTGATTTACGTTGTGACATTGAACGCGGCAGTGAACGCTACTATTAGCTGTGTGTTTCTTCCTCCTCCGAATCAGAGTCAGCCAGTACCTGACGAAGAACTTTGTCAACAGTAAACCAACCTCTCGGCAACGTGAGTAAAAGAAAAAACACTTCCGCTCCGCTCTGCTCTCGTTACCCGCCACTGCTTCGCCGCCGCGACTTTCTGCGCGGGAGGGTGTTTTTCAAACTCTTTTTACTCAAAAACTTTGCATGGAACCACGCCCAAAAATGCTGCTCAGATTACAGGCACACATGTCCCCTAAGTCCCCGTGAAAAGTAGTAACGAGATTCGACACCACATTTATAGATACAACCTGTTTTATTTAGCAATGTTGCTTGTCCTAATATTGCTACTTTGGCGCTTAGAGGGTCAAAGGCCTGTAACGAAAGTCCAGGAGAAGGGAGACAGTAGTTTGGTTCTGACATTATAATATGTAATTAAAATGAGGAACCAGATCAGTAAAAAACAAAATCAAGATAACAGGTCCAGCATTGGAGCTTTTCCTTTTCCACTAGAATGGTTCCAGAGCAGTTCTGAAGAGTGGAAAAGTTGGCAGCACTGACGGCTCTGACGAATGCGTAGGTGCTCTTCAGGAACACCAACAAACTGTTGAGGTTGCCAGGTTGAGGGGGGTATGACCCAATGACCACTGAAGATTAGCACCAGAAGACCCTCACAAAATGGAATAAGTTAAGGGGGTTGGAAGATGGATGGGTCTATAGCTGGGTACTTTACCCAAATCAAACAGACTCCATCTCTTCTTCGGACTGTTCTGCTGAGTTCATGATGGATGAACACAGGAAAGACTGACTAATGGCTATATAGCAGATGATCAGCATTACTTTTGGAAGTCTAAGTTTGGAGAACAAAATCTTAAGTAACAAACTTCTTACTGTTTCATTGGAATCAGCTTGTTAGAAAAAGGACACTAGAATCATGTGTGATCTTGGTTTGCTGAAATTCAAGCATTTTCCAATAAAAACGTCTGAGCCTTTCAATGAGAAGAAAAAGCAGAGCCATTGGACAAATCAGAAAGTATTTTCATAAAACCAAGAAAACACATCTTTTATTCGTATTTTCTCTTTTCCTTTAGACTATGTTTATTCAAAAGTCTGTTCGTCTGCTTCAGCAATTTCAATCTTAGGATAAAAAAAAACTGAACAGAAGAAAAAAATGCACTTTCTATTCATCAAGTGCCTCCTGCTGCAAACAGCCTCAGCCATTCAGTCCTTGTTAGATTAAACAAGCTCTTACAATGGACCTGGCAACAGGAAACCTACATCTCAGTAATATATTGTCACAAGAGATCCTGGTGAAGGACAATTTTATAAGCTAATTTCTGTCCACAGAAGCAGGAAGGTTTCTTTGAAAGATCAAGGTTCAAAGCTCAACTTCAACCCTGTTTTGTCTTCAAACCTGAAAACAATGACTTCTTCAAAACGTCTGATTTTTCTTGCTTTTTTAAGTTCTGATGCCTCTCGGATAGCAATCACAATTTGTGGTCAACATATTCTGCTACTAAACGACGATAGTAGATCCAGTTCTTGCAGAAACCCAATTATTCTCTATGGAGCGAATAGTTTGAACAGTGTACACGGACATAGGGGGGTTGGAAACTTTAGGGATTTATTTCCACTACCAGGGAGAAAATATCACCCTGGAACACTGCAACAAGATCCAACTCATTTTAACATGTTCTGTAGATTACAACCTTGCTTCTCCACCCTTTTAAAGACAACCTGAGTTAATAGAAAATCGTATCTATCTTTGCCGTTGTTTGATTGATTTAAAATCTGACATTTAGTCACAGCGAAGAGACCCAATTACTACCAAGATGGAGCAGCACACGCCACATTCCCAACACACAGCAGTATACGGACAGGTTGGGATAATTAAGCCTTTTTATTTGGACTCAGACCTCCTGTTATCACTGAGTAATTAAACACCTCTAATTGTTCCTCCGAATAATTAATCACGTGTGAAAACTGATCTGCAGCCAGTTTGGACACATAAAGAGTTCATTTAGCATTCAGAAGCACTGCCGGTCCTTCATCCAGAACTTATTCTCTTCTTTATTTTCTCTGAGATCAAGTTAATCTTCAATACCAGGGGGCATTCTCATCTCATGTCATTATTATCGAGAGCGTCACACCGACAATAAAACCCTCATCATCATCATCACATCAGGGCTGCCATCATCTTCAGAAGAACCACTTGAACAAATCTTAATGTCTTTCATCATTTGTTCTATCCTCTTTAGCATTGAGGTCCATCTATCCATTCATCGATCCATCCTAAGCTGAGACAAGGCAAGGCAAATCTATTTGTATGACACATTTAATGTACAACACAATTCAAATTGCTTTACAACAAGGTTTAAAAGTAAGAATAACAAGAAGCATACATTAAGAAAGAAGAAAATGTATGAATAACCGCAAAGATGACTGCTTAAAAGTACATTTAACAATATATATATATATATATATATATATATATATATATATATATATATATATATTATTTTTATAACTTTTTATTCCTCAAAGACACTTTAAGTTACTTTGTACAGGAATGTTTTGTTATTGGTTTAAGGTTTTGATAATCAGAATAGTGTATATTCTGCTGTAAACCTTGGCTAGCTACCCTGAAACGTTCCAAAATTAGCTATGAGATCTAATCTTCCTGTGGTACATATCTAAAACATTGCCTTAGTAAGAGATGTTTTCAGATGTCCAAACCACCTCAACCTGTTTATTTTGATTATAATATATTTGTGATGCATAAGATCTGCTTCTTGTATGTAGGATTGGGTAATTCTGGTCATGATCCATATCTCATACCCATGGGTAATGGCTTAGATTTATAGAGAACTACGTATATCCTTCTTTTCAACTTAGTTCCTTAAGACAGTCATGTAGAGCAGCTGATCACAGCAGATCCTGATTTCCTAAAAGGGTCCAAAAAAACCTTTAAGGCTCAAGATAACAGTGCAAGGTTGGATTAGATCATATTTATCCAACATATACCAGTTTGCTTTAGATAATAAAAAAGTGTCATGCATCAGAAGTACTTGTGGAGTACCACAGGGTTCTGTGCTTGGACCACCGCTCTGCTCTTTTCATGCTCCCAATTGTTAAAATCTTCATACAGAATGAGATAAGTTTCCAGTTATCCTGATGATTCTCACATCCTTATCCAAAAATCTGAATAAACTCATTAAATTAAATAAAGACTGTTGATAACATAAAAATCTGGATGACTATTTTTATTGTTTTTATATGTCGCCGTTTAATGTCTTTAGATCATGTAATTTATTTTATTTTGTTGTTTGAAATTTAAGCAGGTAATCCTGATCTCTTTAGTGGGATTGGGCCATCAGGTAAAACAAGATATTAAAAATATAATACTCTTTACATTTTGAAATTGAGCTTTTCTTTCACCTGAACATTATTGCCAACATTAGAAATATCCTCTCTAGGATTGACAAGGAATAACTAGTCCATGCCTTGGTTCTTTAAAGGTTGGACTACTTTAAATGTTTGTTAACAGGAAATCCACAAAAAATTACTTTAGCTGATCTAAAGCAGTGCAGCAAGTGTTCTGATTAAAATTAAAATTAGGAATCATATCTGCCCTTATTTGGCTTTTCTTTACTCCCTCCCTGTGGAATCCAGTATACAATCTAAGATTCTCATACTTAATTGGAAAGCTCTTAATTATTAAGCTCCATCACACATCAGATATCTGATTGTTCCAGATGTTCTTAATAGAAACATTTGCTAGTTTCTCTTCCAGTTTTGAAATGTCTGTAGTTATTGATTCCATTTTTAGTTAGGGTTGGAATCTTGGCACCTTTGACTTTTATTTATCTGGTATTCAACAGATTTGAGTTAAGAAGAAGAAGAAGAAGAAGAGGAAAACTTATAGCAAATGACCCAAGACTGAAGCCTCATGATATGTTCTAGCAGCTGAGTCGTCCAGCTCCTTCCCTTATTTGTTCCAAGTACTGTTTTTTTCTATAGAAAGTACTACTAACTCATTGTGCTTATATAAAATATGGATTATTTCCATGAGGAGGATGCAGGGTGCTTCATCACTTATTAAAGAGCTTCATTCTGGCTCTCTGAGATGAAAGCTGACTACTTTTGAGACGCCATGGCAGTCGGCTCAGTCACCCTTCAGCACCGTTCCATAAAAAAAGTTCTCCAACTTTTGACTCAATAGGAGGTATTGATGATGAAGTAAACAAAGACAAAAGAAAAAAAATTCTGTCCAGAGATGAAACTCAAACTTTCCCCTTTTGCTTTTATTTCTCCACTGCTCGTTCTGAATTATAGATAGATGCTGAAACAGAATGAGGTGCCAGCTTTTACATAAAACATTGATGCTGTCTGCAGTAAGAACCTTGAAAGTTGATGGTGGGAGTCTTCAACACAACTGAAACAACAATCATTTGGGTTCTAACCTCAACTGTTGCAATGTCCAACAGGCATATGGTCTCTCTTGCAGGTTTGTTAACAGAAAGCTGAAGGACACGGAAGAAAGGGGAAAAAAGTAAGTTGAAAGAAGAAAGTAAGTTAAAAGAATATTTTAAATTTAGACATTTCTGCCTCTCTTGTTGCCCTCTGCAGATTAACAGACCCTGCATAAGAAGACTAAAACTACCTGTGTTGGTCAGCTAAATGATGTTCATAATCAGAGGTTTGCTGAACATCCAGCAGTGTTTTTATGTCTAAGGAAAACGTTGCTATAGAAAAAGAGACGTGGTTCCTAAAGACCTTAGGGCAGAAGTTGTCTGCAGCCTGACTCTCTGTAGTCACGCTGTTACATTTCTGTAAAGATTTTTTTCCTTTGATCCATGTTATTTTTTTTAACAGAAATTTTGTCACAACATCTTCCATCTGTGTGAGGAAGATTTCCTTTTGAAGGAAGAAGAAAATCAACACCAATGTCTTAAAAAAATACAACTTTGAATATAAATTTTTACATCCAGAGAAACAGGACTAGGAGATCTTTGGAATTTCATTTTTAATGGAAATATTGCATGTTTTATCTTTTTACTTCTTTCATAGTTTTTGTTTCCTTTGGAGATCTGCAGACTTCTGAACAAAAGGAGTTTCAACCTAATTTGTCTTTTATGCTTAGAGACAGAAGTGTGCAAAACACAGTGTTCAAACATTTAGCAAACGAACAAACATGCTACAAATCTATTAATGATTAAATATAAAAAAATGTGCAACCATAAACAAATACCAAAAAAAAAGCTGCAGAAGAAATTAATTGTAACAAAGGAGAAGAAAAAAAATGGAAAATTCTGAAAATATAGAAAACAATAAAAATATAACAACCTGCAAACATGCTGCATAAAACTATCTGGTTGCAACTTTAATAGCTTGCATCATTAATTTGTTTATGTTCCCCTTTTAGCGAGCATAAAATGATAAATATTGACAACACAAATAAATATGGACATTCATTCGTCCATCCGTCCATATGAATCGCTTCAGCTGGCTCTTTTATATACAGAATTAGCAGAGCAACTCCAAGCTTCTCAACCATATAACACCTTAGTGACTGCAAAGGACACCTGAATCCATCTCCACATCGTCCTGCTGCACCCTGGCATTTTACTTTTCCCAGTAAAAATATCTGCCAATAATCTGTAGTGAATCACTAGGGCTGCAAATATGCATGTATATAGGGATGGGATTTTGAATACAGTTGAAGAAATGTGAGGTAACGATGATGATGATGAGGAAGAGGACATCTGTGGTTATCTCCAGGATCTGAGTGGATGCCAGTGATGAGGTCAAAGCCGCCTGCTGAACAGAAACACCAACCATCAGGCAAATTCATGTGTTTTCTTACTCAATTTAAACTGAGATCATCAGAATTTGATGAATTTACTAAAAGCTTCACACCTGTTCATGTTTTATTGTGACGTCAAATCATCCCCACCATCACACCCTTCTTTAGTTTATCTCACTCCTAAAGCTCAACACTAATTATGCATTTTATGCATTATAGCTCATTTCAGTGAGCGATTCACTGACAGAACAACTCCAGCAGGAAATAAATTACTGTTATTTCGGCTTTCAAGAGTTTAAAACACATGCTTAAACACTCCCACAGTTACACTCAGCAGAAACCCTCCACTGTGGAAATATAATTACAATTACCCGTTGTTCCATTCCGGCAGCTTTAATAAGATTTTAAATACAGAATTTAGATCTACCATAATAAAATGTTGTTTCAATAATACCTTTTTCTTATTTTTCAGTCACTCGTCATTTTTAGATTCAGTTTAAAATGAATGTCGTAACACATATCTTACAAGTAGGTTCAGAGTCATTGTGGAATTTGAGTCTGTGGGAAAGAGGGGTATACATTAGCAGACAATCTTGCAATAAATCTAATGAACCCTTTGACTGAAGACTGTTGCTCTATGGCAGTCTCATGACTGTAATGACATGATAACATCTCAATATACGGACAACAGAGATGATAGATCATATAACATGTTAACATGTACTGGATGAAACCATCAATTGTTAGCAAGCACCGTTAATCCACCTTACTTGCTTCCCGGTCTCCAGTTAAATCTCTGTCAGAATGGTTAGAAAGCCTCGCAGAGAGATATTGGAGTAGGGGAACTGATTCTTTCCCATTATTGTCGATGAAAGAGAAGAGAGAAAGAGATTAAACAAGGAAAGGTGGTCTCTGAAGGCTGCGTCGAACCACACCAGACACATAAATCAACAGAAAAATCACAGCTTTGGTGAAAGAGTGTCACGCAAAAAGAAAAAAAATGTGTGAAAATCAAACCCAGTAGCAGCTGTCTGTATTTAAACATTATCAGAGACTTCTCAGCTTAATGTAGAGTTTATAAAGTGAAAGCCTCCTTCCGAGCAGAGTCAGCAACCAACCAGCAGACACCTGCAGTTCTGAGTTCAGCTGATTTGTTACAAAAGTAAAAAGTGAAATAACAACATAAGGTATAATGAAAACTGAAGAAAACTTTTCTCAGCTATACATACATTATTGACAAGAAGCTCTGGTACAAAATCAAGAACCACTGGGGAGCCGAGAGACATTTCTTTTGGTAAACCAGATAGAGCTGAATCTTTAAAAATAACTAAACCTCCAATCATTGTCAACAGGCAGTTCTGACTTAAACCCTGCACTGAGAAAAAGCTCAACTTCAGACTCATAGGATCCCCAAGAATACCCTGAGAGACTCCATGGAAAACCTTTTCGACATTCATAAAACACATAACTAGCCTCTCATTTCAGCATAATTTGTTTATGAAATTAAAAAATGTAAAACAGCAAAGAAAAATGTTGCTTTAATTGAGAAAATAAGATGGCCTTGGATCTTTCCGCATGTTGAAAACAACTCATTGCCTTGGTTCGGGGCAGAGGCCTACTTCGTCCGAAAAAGAAACCCCCGAGGCAAAATCCACAAAGCCTTCAAAGGCCAGGAGCAGCTCACTCCGAACAATTTAAGAGTAAAATTCAACTGAATAAAAGTCTGGATGAAGCGCTTCATGCATACTGATCAGCCCACTCGGTGGGCAGCTGTTCCCACAGTTGCCCAGAGGTAAAGAAATCGACTCATTACTCATTCACAGGGAGCTGAGTAAGGAGGCAGAAACAGTGGATTTAAAAACAGAATTATATGAGCTGAAAAACAAGAAATCCCTGCAGAACGCCGGAGAAACGGAGCCAGGAAGCCGGGACAGAAAAACAAAGGAGGACAAACAAAGTGATGCATGTTCCACTTCTTTATTATGCATCACAAAGCCTGAATTACAGCGATGTTCTACTCTGCTCAAGATTTACTCGCAGCCACCAGCATCTGCTCTGTGTTGGGCTCATTACAAAAAAATGTTATGGTTCCTAGTTAGCTTTAGAAAACAAATATAAATGACTTGCAATGTTGTCCTAATAAGTAATAACTATTGGATTGCTTAAAGAGAAATGTTTACATTTTTAAAATCAAATGAAATGGAACTTTAAAATGTATTAAACAAACCTAAAAAAATGTATTCAATCTACTACTAATGTAATAATGGAGCCAAAAAACACATTAGCTATTTCAGAATCAATTGACTCATACTCTGATTCATTATTTTCTATTACACAAAAGTAAACGGTGGAAGTGGTTTTCATTGTAAAACTTGAAAGCAGGCGCACTGTAGATATAATTGGAACCTGGGGATCTTGGAATCTGCTGCTGTTTAAAAATGAAGTCAAGAGGAAAAATAAATGTTGTACTTAGTTTAACTCTGAACCCAGAGCTGCTCAGATGTGGATTTTACAAATCAATTCATAATAATCTTACCCTTTTTCATTGTAAGCTTTATGGTCTGTGCAGGTTATATTCCTGTTTCATTGAGTCCCAGTTGGTTTGAATTTTTAATTCAATTTATTTATATAGCACAAATTTACATTTTCATCAGTCAGGAACAGCAAATAGATGTCTGAATATTGTCAGATTATGTTCTAAAATTGCTCAAATACATTTGACAGAGACTAGGTCAAATTTTTTTTCCCCCTCAAGGGGGTCATTTGTGGGCTCTAATGTCCCTTATATGAAAGTAGGCTGATACGATACGGGGAATGAGAGGGAGGAAATATTAACATGCGGCAAATGTCGTCAGGTCCTGGAGTCGAACCCACGACGGTTCACGTCAAGGACTCAAGGCCTCCAAACGTGAGTCGCACTACAACTACAACACCACAGCGGGTCAACTTTAAAACAGACCATAGGTCAACCTTAAAACAGACCATAGAGCACTAAATAAGAAGGACTTCCAGTTGCTTCATGATGGACTCCAGCATCTTATTTCAAAGAATAAAAATAACAAAGGATTGATTTTTCTTTTCTTACTGTGCTTCACATTAATTCCCCCATAGTGATAATAAAGATATTTCAAGCTTCCTGAGGTGAACATTTGACATGTAAAGAAGTGTTGTAGTTGCAGCTTGCTAATTGCTGCTGCCGCTAGTCTGGTGGAGCTGTGTGAAGGAGGCATGGTGAATAGGGGCTCTGTTGGATTGGCACTACAACACCGACCTTTGGGTAAAGTTAACGCCACCAGTGAATTTCTGCTCAGAGGGATTACACAAACATCCATGACTGATTCAAAGTAACACTGGGATTTTACCTTTGATGAGGTGATAAAACTATAACAGGATAATAAGCAAAACAACTTTAATAAGGGAGTAACTTTTTAGACTAAAAAGAAGCTCCCAGAGGCTCTTCATGATGTAGCTGCATTGTATTAGTGAAATCCAGCTTAAACTACTGGGACAGAGTGTCAAAATCTTCTTTATTCGCAGCAGCTGTGTAAAAATAAATGTGTCCTTCAACAGGTTTTAGTTAAAGCAACACTAAAGAAGTGTCAGTTCTGGTCAGTGGCTGTGTCAAAGATGAATAGCCTTGAGGTAAGGAATGTAATTGTGGCCAAACAATTACATATGATGACATTGAAAATGAGAAATGGAGGAAGTGACGTATGCCGCAAAGCAGTCGTTGTTTTGTGTGACAGGGTTCCTGTCACCCGCCTCAAAGTTACTTAGTGCCGGTTTAAGCAGTACGGACCCCCTCAGAGGTGTCATTCAACAAGCTGTAAGTCGACGTAACACCACAAAAGTTATGAAAATATTTTAAGAAGGTTGAAGAGTAACTTAGTGTTGCTTTAAAACAAAGAGTGGTCAGCAATCTAATGTTTTGGTTGCACCTATTGTAACATTTCAGAAAGTCTGAAGAGATAGATAAAGAAATAAATACAATATAATAAAATATCGATTCTGGATGAATGAGATACAACAGCTAAATTTATTCTGTAATAGAAGGAGCAGTCGTCCTCCTTTCAGATCTTAATGTGATTCCAACGACTGAAAAACAAGCAAACGTCGAGCAGAAAGAAAACCTGTTCTATTCAACGTCAATAGATATCGTCTGAGGTCCAAAGAGGAGGTTTGTTTTCCGTTTCCTCAGGTTAGGTGTCTGAGCAGCTATGATTTCACCCTCCATCAGAGAGAATTGATTTCCTTTCTCCTCCCTATGCATGTTAGGAATGTACAGGCAGCAATGTTCAGCCACAACATGTTTTAAAGCATCGGTTCAAAACTTCATGGAGCGGCAACGCTGCTCCTCCGATGCGCCTCCGGCTAATTCAGGTGATTTCTGCAGAGGGAACAAAGGAAGCCAAGAGGAGGAGGATGTAGCAGACAGAGATGCAGAAAATTGATATTCAGCTCAGCTCAGCGCATCATATTCCTTACATCACATTTACCCTTCGGGGCAGAAACGTCTCACATTCAGCGGGAGGAAGAGAACACCTCTCCTCACAGGAGAGTTGAACAGTTTGCCTGCTGGATGAAGAACAAACAAGCTTTTATAATTGCTACATGAAACAAATGCATGTATAGCTCTTATTTTATCACACTGGTTTATGCATCGTTACAACTCAACATGATCAGTTGCAGCTTTATCAATAGCCCTGGAGAAAGGAGTCAATTATTCATCAGATGCTCTTGGATTCTTGACTGTTTCATCCTTGTTCTGAAAGCAGAATTGGCAGTACATTTTTGCAAGTCTCTCTGGGCAAATTCACTTTCTAGCTGGACCAGACATTTTTTATTTTATAGTGGCTGGAAAAGAAAGCAACTAGATCTATTGAAATTAAAGCAATTGTATAGGAGAGAGCCGAACTGCTTTCCCAAACATAGAGAAGTAGGGGATCAACATCTGCTTCATGCAGACAAAATATTATTATATTTCATCATGAGGGGAGGATTTACATCTGAAACTAGAAGTTAGCTAAAGTGAAATAAGACCAAACTTTCCATGTTTTAGGTCAGCTTTAATTACTAATCGTTAAATGAACTAGGACAGGCACTAACTCCCGGTGTAAGAGATCAGCAATGCACTTTTCAAGGAATGGACGAGTAGCAACAGATAATGAACGGATGATGGAACTGTGCTTGTATGTGCCTCCAAGATTAGTCAGAAACTGAACCATAAACATGACAAATATAAACAAATAGATGCCACTGAAAGCTGAGCACTCAGTCAGCTCTAATCCCATTATACAAACATGATTTCCTACACAGCTTCTCACATGTTACAGTAGTGTGTGTGCATGTTGCCCTCCTGTTGACCCCATACACCAGGATTACATTGAATGCTAAGCTGCCACTTCCTCCCACTGGGACAGAGGAGGGCATGACTTTACGATGAACCCTCCACACAAACACAACAGTTACTAGTTCATGGAGCAACACACACATGGAAAATTTATATATGTCAAACTTTGACTGTAAGTATCTTATGAATTTGATATTAGGGTTAAATAATACAAGATTAACATGAGTGGATTTGGGAAAATCCGCTGCTGAGCAGCTCAGGGTTCAGAGTTAAACTAAGTGCAACCTGCATTTATCCTTTTCGCTTCATTTTCAAACAGCAGCGGATTCCAAGTTCAAACGGCTGAACCAAAATTACGTATGTCTCACTCAGATGAAAGGAAAACACAAAAGTTCAGGTCTAAACTGAACTGAAAGCTGAAATGACATGTTACAACAGTGAGAGCCGAAAGAAAAGATTTAATAAGACATAGACTAAACTGTTTAGCCACAATAACAAGAAAAAGGTTTGGATGAGTCAATGCAAGGTTTTCAACCTTAAAAACACGTTAGCAGCTATCAAGCATGGTGGTGGCAGCATCATGTTGCGGAACTGTGTAACTGGCAGTGCTTTGATTCTTCAAATTCATGTCAAAACAAAAGGTTGGATGTTTGTGATCATCGGTTTGCTCACATTTTTAGGAACTTTAAACTGAAAAATATTGTTTTTTTTAATGTTTTCAAGATCGGAACATCAAGCCAACAGAGTTCATTTGGACGTCATTTTACAGGATCCTGATTGAGGGGTGACTAAACAATTTTATATGATTTGCTGTGGATTAAGTCTGGAAAGAACTGCAGAATTGGTTATAGTTCAGCTTTGAAGGAACCATATTCGTAATTTACGCCTATGTGTTTCACCGCACTTTAAGCCTTTGACTTTGCTTTATACGTATTCACAAAAGGCTTAAGCTCCAACCCTTAAAACTATAAGGTTTCAGTGAGGAAGTTTTGTGGTCTGAATTTTGTTGTAGTTTAAGAGCCCGAGAACAAAAATGATAAGAGGAGCTGAGGGTTTCAACTCATTCCGACTTTTATGCCAACCTCCGACAATCTTAAGGATTCTGATTATCAGGATGGCTCTTGAGATAATCTTATAGGATATTCCTGCCGTGTAAAGTGTGTTAAGAGTGATTTAATCTGCTTCAGAAGGACACCGGCACCGCTCCAATCTCATATTGAGGATATTCAGAATGGTGATTTGTCTAGTTCAGATATCCCAATGTGTGTTGTGTTCCTCGAGTACAAACGAGTCTTCAGCCTGCTAAATGTGACATGTTGGCAATCATAAATTAAGGAAAAACCAAGCCTTAGTAGGTAAAAAAACAACAAAAAAGAGAGATATCACCAAATAAACTAAATAGATTTTTTTTTTGTGGTTTTAAAACTACAATTAATGTACAATGACTATCTAATCTGCTCATGTCTTCTTATGTTTTTAGACTTTACAGCAATAGTAGTAATTTGGTTAAAGTGATCTCAGTCAAAAGCTTAGTCTAAAGGAATGCTTTCAGTCTTAATTAATTTTACAATGAGAGACCTGAATTTAGAACAAGTTCTTTTTAAGGATGATCAGTCGGAACACTGAATTTAAGCTCAGTTGGTAATTTAACCATTTAACCAAAATGGCCCAGAATGATGTTCAGGAGGATAAAAGAAGAGACTAGTTTGAAAGAAAAAAAAAAGTATACAAACTCTCACACCCTCCCTGGCCTGATTTCCAGACACAGACATTTGAGTGTTTTAGGTGTTTGTATTCCTGGCAAGCTGTGAGGATGGTTTTCGTGCTTTGGGAAGAAAACAGTTGATAAGCACAGGAGCAAGAGAAGGGGAGAGTGTGAAGGAACATGTCTGGGAGTTCATAAATCTCCTCTTTTTAAAATTCAGTCATTTCTAAACCGCTGGAGGAGCTGGGCCACTCAAGTGGAGAGTACCGTCCATATATTCAAAGTGCATTTGGTAAACAGACTCCAAGGGCAGCTCTCCTGAGAGGCCGCTGCCTCAGCCCTCTTCTGAAGGGTTAACATACAGCCGACAGGCACAACGCCGACCTGTGACCTCTGCTAATACTGTCTAAAGGGAAGGAGGGGGGAGGTAATGGGTGAGAAAAATGCTCACACATGAACCTGAACTCTGGGTTTCTGCCCGCCTCTCTTCCACCGAGGACATTCATCAAACAAAAAGACGCTTGGTGAGACGTGCTGTTTTTATGCCAAACCTTCCAGTGACCCGCTCCAACGATCCAACAACTCAATGTTGGCATTCAGGAAGACGTCGATTTTAGGTCTGTTGGTCGCTGAGTTCCAGTTAAATAGGTGGCATTCAATTTTATTGATGTATTGAGTAAACCTGTAGATACTTGGGTGGGTTTACTTGTTTTTTATAGAACAGTTATTTTTATTAAATATATAACTGGAAAATACTTAAAAATAAAACAACTGGGAGGTGTAGAAGATGCCCCACAGAGAAGAATAGAAGCTACCCTCATTCACTTCAGTACTCCAACATAAGGTGCCATTAATTATTAAGAGCATTCAAAATCAATCAATCAATCCAATCAAAAATACTTTATTTATCTCAAAGGGACATTAAATGGTTTTGGAGTAACCTATTTAACTAAGGATATCATCATCAGAGACTCCTCACACCCCGGTCACCATCTTCTTCAACTGCTCCCCTCTGGGAGGCGTTTCAGGGCAATAAGGACAAAAACCAAAAGAATGAATAACAGATTTTTCCTAAGAGCTGTTGTTGCCCTGAACGCCTCATGTTCACTGTAACTTTCCACCAGAACAGTCCCTTATTTATAACTTTTTTTTTATATAATATTTATTTTTCAAATCTTGCACTACTTGCCTTCACTCTTTTGTTTTGTTTTGGAAATTTCGTTGCACCCACGTGGAGCAATGACTAATAAAGAATTCTGATTCTGATTTTGATGGTGATAACTGTGAGCAGGAAAGATCTTCTGTAGTCGTCTGTTTTACAACTAAGCTAGCTAAGAAACCTCTGACTGAAGAGAATCCGTTTTCCAATAACAGTATCATGAAGAAGATGTGGAGGGTTGTCTATGATTCTCTTTATTTTATGTAAAATCCTTCTTCAGGACATCATCTTGAGAGATTCCACGTTTGTCCACAGAACAAAACCCGCCTTCTTTATCAGGTTGTTGAGCCTTTTTAGGTCCCTTACACTGACGCTGCTGCCCCAACAGATGATGGCAGAGGAGATGATACCCTCAACAACAGACTTGTAGAGGATCTGCAAAATCTTGCTAGAAACCTTGAAGGATTTCAGACTCTTCAAGGATCATATTCTTTATTATATTTCTTTCTCAATACATGTTTTTGCAAAATAATTCAAATTCTAGTTCAACTGAGACTCCTTTTGTCAGCCACCATTTGCTTTATGGATAAGACAGAATTTCAAATGAAACCAGCAGTAGGTCAGACTATCGCCTCTAAACACTTAATAAAATAAAATAAAAGACAACAGGCGAGATACCGAACCTTTGTCTAGAGGCATTGAAAACTGTAAGAGTGGATGCTGGTCATCCCGATATTAAAAAAATGGGACAGGAGTGTGCTTCCAACAAACCATAGATCACACTATCGATCTCATTTCCCTGTTAGCAGTAGAACAGCATATGAGATCTTTGAATGCGCAGAACTGCTAATGTTTTTTTTTTTTTTGGTCCAGTTCTAGGGACGAAGGCATTCTAGTTAGTGTTGCTAACTCTGGAGCAAGAAAGTAGCCATAAGTAGGTAGATGATGAGGTCACATTATTTGCATATATGTTCATGTGATCCAGGCCTCAGGTCAAATGAGGAATATCAACAGTGTGAACACAAAGACTGATTTAAGTAGACTAAAAACATTTTCAACAAAAAATGACTTTACAAAATAACAAAACAAAAATAATAATTTGGGATCATCCAAACAAATGGGATTGAAAGTAAGTTTATTTGTTAGCTTATTAACACATGTGGGGGATCAAAAAGAGCATACAAAGAAAAGCCTGGACAGCTCAGGTCAGAGATAAAGTTAAAGAAAAATAAACTCTGCTCTGCTTCAAAAGAAAATGTTTTAACCATTTTGAGTATGACACTCATTTCTGCTACATTTTTCTGACTGACACAAAAACCAGAAAATATTTAGCAGTAGCCTTTTAAAGCAGTAAATCTCTTGAATGCGGCTCATCTGGATTTCCTCAATTCAAACTTTGAAATGTATAAATAAAAACTTAAAGAAACGCTCTGTTGTGTCACATTGGTTTAATAAAGGCACAAAAAACCACCAAAGGCTCTGACATATTTTTCTGAAGGAGACAGTTGTGTAAGAGATGTTACAAAAGACACTTCAAAGAGGACAAAGCAAAGTCCTCTTATTGTGCTCTGATGTAAGCCTACTGAGAGATTTCACTTTCAGGGCAAAAACAGAAAGATTATCTACAACGAGGAGAGCTAACAGCTGTAGGAGTCATAATAATCTGGGTAAAAGTCCGATTTTAAAAGCTCCAAGAATTAACGTATATTAAGTCTAAAAGAACATGAGAAGAGGAGCAGCTATTTTAAAACCTAGGTTATATTTCATTTAGACCAAACAGATTAGTTTTTTAACTTTACAGAAACCTGTAACTTTTACATGTTACAGAAACTTTTACGTAGAATTGTGGGAGCTTGAACCTCAATTATTCAGTTTCGGACAATGGTTGACATAATTTAAAAACCAGTTTGGCCATCAACTGGTTCAGTAGAACAACAGCCCTCAGTAACCTCTTTGTCTACCGTTGACCATTAAATCGTCTCACATTCTGTGACCCCGGCAGGCTCACCTGCAGTCAGATCAACCTCTTTTCTGTCACCCTTGCAGGGGCCTGATTGATGTTTTTTCCACATTTTATTTCTGCTGACGAACACCGTACAGACTCACCTCCAGGTTGAACCTTCTTCATGATGTTTAAAGTTAGGGTCACTTATTCAGCCGCAGTTTATCAAAGCCCAAAGGGAATTTTTTGAACCAGTTTATAAAGGCTACTTTTATTGTTAGGAGTTCAAACATGTAGGAGTCAGGAATGACAAACTGGGCCTAGAAAACCTGGCCTTACTTTATGTGAACGGATCAATGGTGCAAAACTGAAACTTTGGTCTAACACGAGGCAGGTATCCATTGTTCCAGTTCTCATTAAACCCATCTTTAAGCCACAGATTTATCCTCGTATTATCTGACCAGATCAGGCATCAGCATCTTCATATTTTAAGCACACTTCAAGAATCAGGAAGAGAAGAGATTATATGTCCTACCAGGTGGAGACTGCATCTTGAGACCGCCAGATGCAATGAGAGCTTCTAAGATCCGGATGTGATTCTCCGGGTTCAGGTTCCCATCAGTACTGAAAACAACCAAAAATACTGTCACTTTGATATGTCGTACTAATTCAGTCACACTTCCTCCAACTTTTGTGTTATTGAATTGAAGCCAGAAGTGTGAGTTTTGCTTTCTTTTTTCTTAGCTTCCTTCATCTTGAAATAATCTGGTGATGATACTAATGATCCAAAGACGGCAGCATCCATTATTGCTTGGTGTAAACATGGCAGTGTTTTGCAACTTCTACATTTTTCTTCCTTTACTTGGGGTCGCAAACCGATAGCACAGAAGCCTCATTGTGGTCCTTTTAATAAGTAGTATGAATGTACAGAGTGTAGTCATCTGTACTCCATAGTACAGACCTTAGTCATCTCTCGCCTTGACTACTGCAACGCCCTCCTAACCGGTCTTCCAAGCTGGGATGTAAGGCTGCTACAGATGATCCAGAATGCTGCAGCCCGCTTGGTTTTCAGCCAGCCAAAGCGAGCACATGTCACACTCGATTGGCTTCCCTTAGCTGCTAGCATCAAATTAATTTCACTAATTCTGGCAGTAGCATAGGGTGTTTGATGGATCAGCGCCCATCCACCTCAACACCCTCTTAAAGCCTTATGTCAACTCCCTCCCCCTTGGGTCCTCCAAACTAACATGGCCGATGCCCCGCAAAGGTCAATATAGCCTCTTTTTATCTCTGGTTGGAACGATCTTAAGTGCACTAGCAGAGCATCAGATTCTCTGTGCACCTTCAAGAAGCCCTAAAATCTCTGAATGCACTTATGACACCTGTTAGCTGATAGCACTCAAAGTATATCACTTTAGTAATCTGTGTTTTAATTGATGTTGTAGGTAATGTTTCAGGATACCGCAGGTAACTTACAATTTGCAAGCTGTGTTGTAGTTCAATGTTCAACCCTCTTTTGTAAGTCGCTTTGGATAATAGTGTCAGTGTCTTAATACATACATTTAAAGGAATGACCATGCAAAAAAGAATTTTAGCGAAAAATTAAATTGATAATCAATTTGAAGTACGTCTTTGTTGAAGTGACTTATTTTCCGGTTGTTGTTTAGTTTAACATCTTGAAACTCAGGAAGTACGGTGTGTACCTCAGGTAGTGTTTGAAGATGATGTTGGCAAAGGCCTCCCCCAGAAGATGAGGGCTGCTCCAGCTTTGCTGGCTGACCCAGTGTAGATGCTGGCTGAGGTGGACCAGTAGCTGGTGATTGGTCTCAGGGACGATCGAAGACTCAAGGAGGATCTTCAGCCTCTGCCCACAATCCTCCACATCCTTACTCACTAGGAGACAAAAGCAAAGCATCTGTGATTGATAAACTACATATTATTCTTCTGAGACACAAAGTCAAGAGAGGTTACCATCCAAACTAAAGAACAAAGTTGTAAACAAATACAAATGTAGTTTAAACATACATAATGTTATACAAGGCTAAACAAGCATCTTCCCCAGTATAAACAAATCAGTTAATGTGGATCTATTGTCCCTGCAGCACTGCTTGATGAGCAGCTCCTCCATCCATCTCCATCAGAGCAAGTTTCAAGCAGTGTCCCAACTTTTAAGGAGCCAATATATCATTGTAGGACGTTGTTATTATGATTCAGAACTAGTTCAGAAAGGCCATTACGAATTTGTTCATGGAAAGAAAAAAAATATTTACAGGAGATGTTCTAAAACACAAGAATTCCTCTTCTAATGTTTATCTTTGTTCACACAGAGCTACGTGTTTGAGGAGACCAGACGTCTTGATGAAAGCTATCATTGCTGACTCCAGGCCTTGACAAACAAGAACACATCTGTTACTGAGCGGGCTTAGTGCAAGGATAACGAAGGTAGAGACTCAAAAGGAGAGCTGGAATCTGAACAGCGATCTAATCATCTTCCACAGGAACATATCAACCGCCCATTTGTCTCTGTCACTTTTGTGGCCGGGGTGTTTTATGAATAAATCCTCCCTTCCAGCTTTATTATGCTTTTGCTGAGGATCAACAAATTGATCGGTAGTATGTTATTATTGTCACTGTGTGTTTAATACTGAAGCCCTAAATAAAGTAAATAAAGTTTAAGACACAAACTCTGCACCCAAGTGATCATTTCATTTAAGCTTGTAATTGTCAGTAATAAAAAATATATATTTTATATTTTGCACCATAATAAAAAAGCTTTTGAAATAGAATCAGGTGATGTGGTTCCTCTGCTACAGAGTACAAAAAGAATACGTATCTTTTATAACATTTTTAATCTCCTGCTACAATTTGTAGGAAAAAATTGTCAGAAATTAGACTTTAGAGATGCCCTTTAGTGAACCTACATGTTTTTTCGGTCGGTTCGGGACCCACAAGTCTGATTAAGAACATAAACAGTTGCTGCAAAGAATTAAGCAGTAATTGGTTGACAATTTTAATATTTTTTTAAAGGAGCCAAGGATCCAGAGCTTCAGTTGATGATGGATTAATCAGATATACTATCCAGAGTCTCTCAGATCTGACAAGTTAATATTACTTTCAAAACTACAGAGAGCAAACTGTGTGAAGAAATTACGAACAGCACCGCTGATGTTGACTGAAGACAAAGAAAATGTTTACAGCCAACTTTCAGCACAAATTCTTTCAAACAAGATAAATCTGTAGGAATTCTGGGAAACATTTAGAAATTTCTCTTTGGAGGTTCAGATTAGTCCCACATTTTGTCCCAGAAAAATAAAAATAAGAATTTTGGATGTTGGAGAATGTTGTTCAGAGATCCTCAAAATACAAAATAAAACTGGTGTTTGAAAGTAAAATAAGAAAGTTTATAGATCTTTGAGGTTCCAACACTAACTGAATTTTATTTGTTTGTCTAGTTTAAATATTTTTCAAAATTTACAAGTTCTAGGACTGTGTTGCCACCAGTAGCGTAGTGAGGGGTAATTTTAGACAAGAGGAAATTAAGAACATTAACGTATTTAAATAATATATACTTAGATAGAACAACAAATATACAACCCGAGATGACTATCAGGCACAATAATATAAAATTTATACCTTTTAAAATGACGTGAAATAATAAAGTAAAACTCTTTCTGATATATTAGGTTTTTACCAAGAACATCCTGGTTTATCTCGCCCATAATTTTTACTTGAGTTATATGAGAGCCTGCCAAAACCAAAGACTGAAAAACATTCAACACCTTGATGCTCCGCCAGTGAACCTTGGCATTTTGTTGTTGGTTAAACATTCAGAAGTATCTTCTGTAAGTTTCAAAAACATTGGAGTCTTACGCTGCAAGTGTGAGTTTGAGTTTTTTAAAAGTGTTTGTGCAGATCTCTGGGGCTCAAACTTTCTGTGGGGTAATGTGAATTACCAAGGCTGCTGTAAATGTGTGAAAAACACTGTTGAGACCTTCATCCTGGCTCTGATTGGTAGTGTCTGACCAGGAGTGATGAAGCTCTGCAAACTGCTGCTTGATTTTGAAATGGTTCATCTGTCTTTTATTATACTTTAATGATGTTGAGACAGTTTTATTTAACATGTGAAAAAAATGCAGATTTATGTAAAAGTTGCCTAATGTAGCTTTAAGGACTTTTGCATTTAGAGACAGCAGAAATTTAGCCTTAATTAGATATGAAGTATGAAATATTGATTAGGTTTGTAGATTTGCATGTTTGACTTTTAATTCACTACCTGACCTCTAATTACACAAATTTACTTTCTCTCCCTCTCTTTCTGATAATATGGATTGTGGCTGACCACTCTGGTCAATGCAAGTCACGGCTGTAAAGGAAACTCGGCTGATCCACGAAAAATCTCTATTTTTGCATTGAATTTTCTCATGTGTTCACCATCGCTGCACAGAGGGGAAACATGTGCATCCATATCACCGTATTTCTGGCTTTTCTTCAGTCAGAGACAATACATCAATAAAGGATTATTTTAATTCTCTGTTAGTTTAAAACTAAAACCCAAATCTGCTAAGAACATCATAAAGCATGTTTTGTCAGCGTGCTTTAAAACACAGAGGTTAAGTGTTTCTTTTGCTCTGTGTCTGAGGGTCCAGATGAACAGACACCAGTCTGACTCCACCACCTGGGTGTCATGACCTCTCAGAGCCTTAAGGTCAACTAAGGAATGAAAGTACGAAATTAGGATCAAGAGACAGCAAAAAGTGGAGACTAACGTTGGAAAAGAGAGAGACATAAAGCAAGATGCATTATAACGCATGGTAAAATGCCAATAGGATTATTTTGGGGTTACAAATAAATCAAAAGCAGATGTAAACTATAAAAAGAGGTTTAAGTCTAAGAGATGTGAAGCTAAATAAAATTCGATCATAGCTTTGAATTTCAAGTAGGTACACTGCCTGACTTTGGTCATAAAATATTAGAGTAACACCAAAACAAGTTTAAGTTTTAGTCAATTTTGGCGGCCAGTGTGGACAAAAGCTGTGGTGCTTTGCCCGGAGGAAGACAAAATTTCCCACGAGGACCAGTGCGTAGCGTTGTAAAATTCTGATATCTTGGTCGCCTGCAGTTGGATTAAAGTACATTTTTTGTTTCCAATGGCTGTGTGAAGGATGAACAGCCATGAGGAAATTAATCTAATTGGGGTGAAACAATGTGACGTATGCTGTAAAGCAGACAGCACATTTGTATTTGTTTTGTGCGGCACGCTTCCTGCCACCCTCCTCAAAGTTGCTTGGTGCCAGTAAAAGTTATATGGACACCCTCGGGCCATGACAGAGTTGTCATATGAGCTGTAAGTTGTTGTGTAATCACAAAGGTTATGAAAATATTTTATGAAGGTTGAAAAGTTACTTAATGTTGCTTTAAAAATAAACATCTGCCAATAATATTGTATTATAATATCAGGTAGTATAATTATTATCTTATTGAGTTAACATTTTTGTCATTTCATGAAATATGTTAAAAACAAACTTTTGTGTTAACTCTTACTCTAACTCTGAGATTTAACAATTACTCAACACCCCAAGTCAGTCCATCCATCAATCGATACATCCTAACTAAGAGGGTGTTAGACCCCCTCTAAACTTTTTGTTATTTAAAGGAATGTTAGGAGGTGTTTTGATGATAGGATAATGAACATACATGAGAGAGGAAGGTCTCTCCCAGAGAGCAGAACAGCCAGAGGAAACGTAATAACTGAACAGATCCATTTAACCTGGACGAGTAGAGTAAGACAGGACAAGAACCAGCTTTTAAATTCTGTAGAAATGGGAATTCCTTTTGAATCCTAAATATGCAGAAGATCATCCGGTAAAAATTCAGATTAACGAATAAAAAAGGTGAATAAAATACCAGGAATGTTCTGCTCTTATTACCCTACAGGTTGAGTGTTCATAAATCATCACAAAGATCATCCAGTTTCATAATAATGCACGGATTTACCTCCATGAGTACTAAAAAAAGTTTCCCTCTGCAGGATAATTCGCATAGTATTTCCAGGAAACACAAGTGCAGTTTTTTCCACGATGGTTTATCCTGACTTAAAAAGCTTACGTGAATAATAAAAATCAACAAAAGCTGTTTGAAAGGATGAGAGGCCAAAATAGTGAGGGGGAAAAACTCCTGCATAATTAAAGCGGACTGAAGTTTGGATTCACGCCGAGGAGCTAAACAAGAGCAATGTGTTTGGTAGGAGGATGCTGTGAACTTCCTGGTAGATCAAACAAGACTGCCGTCAAAAAACACTGGATGAACACAGGCTGTTGAATGGGAGGGCCTGCTGGGCAAGATGGGCAGCAGGTGAAAGGTTATTTTATCTCCATATGAGACGAAAAACCCAGAGATGTCCAGAAGTGTTTCAGTTGATCAAGAGTTGCTGCAACCCCCCCAAAGAAACATAATGATTATGATTGGAGGTTATAACCTTCTTCACCATCACTCCATCTTGACGGAGTGTCTGTAGGTACAAGAAGGGATGGCATAGGTTTAAAATTAGCTCCAGAGCAAAAACACAAAAAATAACAAATAACTGTAAGATGCTCATTCATTCTGCCATGTGATTGATGAAAACTATTTTAAAGCACAGCAACCTGACTTCCTTCATTGATTCTTCCAGACATATAACATCTAATCCAGAAGTTATATTTGCATAACTAATCAAAATGTTTGAATAATATAAGGAAATATTGTCAAACATAATCAGAACCAAAGTAGTTAATCCCAGTAGGCGCAAAGAGACCAGACCAGTTCAGAGATTCCCTCCACATCCTTGTCATGTCCATTGGTTCTGCAGAGACCACCTAAAAAAATCTAAAACAATTTTAAGATTTCAATAAAAAAAAAAAAAAGAAAAAAGAAAAAAAATGACCATTAAGAGACAGAGCAAGTTTAGTATCATCAACAATTCCAAAAGATCTTTTCCTGCTAACAGTCTGCATCCAATTGTGTCTCCTGTCTCTTCAAACCCCCAGCTGGTTGCATCAGAGGGTTGCTTGTACTAAGCCAGGTTCTGCTGGATGTTTGTTCTTGTTAAAGGGGACTTTTTCCTCTCCACTGCCACTACATGCATGCTCAATATGAGGGTTTGCTGTTAAGTCAACAACACAAGCTATCGTTTAGGTGTGTTGACTCTGGAGGAGTGAAGGCTGCAAGTCAATGACTCGATGCGATCGGCTGGGTTTTCTTAGATTGGAAACTTTTTTGAATTGATTTGTTTATAATTTGAATGAAATGATTTTCTTACAAAGTGCCTTGAGACAAAAAAAATTGTAAATTTAAGTAATGTAATTCTTCTTGAAAAAGAGGAACCATTGATTTGTTTTAGGTTTGCTTTTCTTCTAATATTGTCCAAAGAAAAGCCTACAAATCCCTTAAAAAAACATTGAATGTTACAATCAAATAGGAGCAGCCCCCCCCCCCCCCAAAAAAAAGAAATAAGACAACAACTGTTGCTTTGCGGTTTTGGCAGTAAGGTATATAGTTGGAAAAATATCAAAACTATGACAAGTAAAATGTGTTTTTCTAAGAACCGTTTTACCAACATGGCCACAGCTGTTAATGGATGATCTCTTCGTACCTTGGGCGGTATAGATGAGGTCAGCGTAGATGGTGGGAGGGATGGTGGGAGTGGGTAGGTCCTGCAGGAACCCTCTAAGGGTATCAGTCAGAGAAACCAAATCATACGGGTCCAAATCCACTGAAACCGGATCTAAGGGGGAAAACACAATCAGAAGGAAATGAGGAAGAGTCAGCGGTACGGGTCAGGACCAAATCTGGAGAAAAGCAGGGACCTGCTGAGTCAACCTGTAACCTAGAATAATTATGAAATAAGATGACCTGGCTATTCCAACACAATAGAACTGAGGCCTTAATGCTGTGTAATCCTGTTTATGTGGGACAGATCCACAGAGAATGTCATGATCTACTCAGTGGCTGAAAGCTGTTAAACAAGTTCAAATGATCAATATTCCACCTCCTACATCATGGTCCAACATCTCCACCTTGGTCTCATCTGTTAAGAAAACATCGTCCTAGACATTTTGCTCTTTATCTAGATGTAGATTTTCTGCCAACTTGTTTTTAGATGGAAGAAGCTTTTTTCTTCAACCCGTTTCAAGCAACCATAGTTAGAACCTTTAACCTGCTAACTCGGCCCTTTCAGAGTCTGAGATGGAGCTTCTAGCTTTGACCTTGGGCTGAATCTTCTTGATTGCTGACTCCTTTTCAAGGAGTATAGCCTTGAGGACCCGAAAATACAGTCACAACAACAAAAGTAACCAAGGAAAGAATACTATTAAGCATTCAGGACACAAGTCTGAACTCTGTGGAGAGAAAAAGCAGGGTGGTGAGTTGAACTGTCCCAAAGGAATATCAACTAGGGCAATCGTGATAATAATGAATATTAAAGTAATATCCAACTCTGTCCTACAGGTTGAATGGTGCATCAGAACAAAAAATACTATAATAGCACACAATTATTGCCCTACAGACAGCTACTTTTAGCTTTTATGCTCCATTAATTTGAAAGTAACTCCCAGAAAACTAAAAATCAGCTTAAATACTTATATCACGGCTAAAAACGAACTTATTTATGGTTGAATTTAATTAATAACAATCCAGAACAGTGATTAATAAAATTGGATAATGTTTGTTATTGATAATTTAGATAAAAATGAAATGTGAATGGTTTCTGATATAAATAAAACATTTTATGGTTTTGCATCATGTTCTTATGACAATTAATTGCCTTGCTGCTGAAATGTGCAATAAAAATAAACTTGACTTGATACATTTGCCATATGTTGTGCAAATCTAATGTGCACTAACCACGGTGTATTTTGTCAAGGAAGGTGAAAATTTAGTCACTTCGAATGAAAGTTTGGACATGTAGATGTTGTTAGTCTTAGTGACGGATATTTTCAATCCTCCTTAACCTGTATAATTTGGAGGCAAGCAAAGGTCATGTATAGAGAAGCAGAGAGAGAAGTATACTTAGCAGAAGAACAAGGCGAGGTTAGGTGGACAGAGAGTGGAGCAAAGGTCAATGTCCAGATATCAGTAGCACGGTTCTGTCATGGTCAAGGTGAGTCAGAAGTAATTTACAGACATGAAGTAGGTCAAAGACTAACAAGGGAAACATCTACTGGCACAAGGTGGTCGATATTTTGCTGCGAGGCAGTGGCTGTTTGTCAGGTAGTGCAGAACACAGGTGTGACAGGTAAACTATCAGACAGGGCTGAGCTCAAAGAGGTTGCTGAGCAAGGACAGACTTGATACCAGGAAAAAGTCTGAGATGCTTTCCTTTAGGGTTTCTTTATTTTTTGCCATTTTCATTTCAAACTCTGCCAAGATTTAAGAACATCAACAATGACCTTCAAGAGGCACAACATCCAAACAATCTGAAGCCAATCATTCTTTAAAGAGGAAAGCATGAATGGTTGGATTGGTTTGGAGGTTGTGCATCTTGAAGCCCTTTCCAACTTGACATTATGTTAAAACACTGCTTATGCCACAGAGCAGCAAACATCCTGACCTCCTGCTGTTATATTGTCACTTCAGCATATGTTTTTGGACAAACATTTGAAACTAAACCAGAATGGCCTCCAGAGCGGGGATGAGGTCAGTGGTGATCTAATTGGTCAGAATGTCTCTGGCCTCATGGTCAGCAGTTTCTAGGAAGCAAGGGGATCTTTCTGAAAAAAAAAAAACAAGCTGACATGTTGGATCCTCGGTGTAAATTTACAAAACTATCCACCACCAGACTAAACATCTGATAATCCAGCAACAGATAAGGAAAGCATGAGCAGCAGAGTGTCCTCAATCCCAACCTTCCTTCTCCACCTCCACTCGTCCTGTTCCTTCCACCCTCCCTATCTTTCCCCTCTTCAGTTTCTCCTGTTTGTTTTTATCTTTCAGTTCCCATCCACCTCCCACCGCCAGGCACCGGAGTCACGTCGGCTGTTAATTCCCATTGATTTGCTTCTCTAACTAATGCCTGAATAAACCGAGGCGTTTCATATCACCTGATGACCTCCTCATACGGCTGCACTCACGCTCCTGTCATCATGCACTGATTTGTCTGGGGGGGTTTGATCGTCCCATCCCGCAGAATGAGCAAACCTGGTGTCACTGTGTTCACCATGGGATCCAGGCTCATCTAAAGATCATTTTACCATTTCTGCTTCAGTGTGTGAGGAAGATTACTGGAGCGTGAAAGCCATTAGATACTTCAGACCCAGAGTGGGATTTGTTCATTGGAGATTTTTAATCAGTTTGTGAGGTTGCCAAAAAAGCTCATGGAATTTGTTGTTCTCTGGAGAAGTTTAAATCTAACCAAGCTTCCTTCAGGGACAATGATGATTAAAAATGTCCTTCTGTTGATCATTGTTCCTAGAAAAGTGAGAGTGCAGTGAAAGGCGGGGTAAGCCCTGCAGAGACTGGCAGTCCAGTACAGGCGCAAAACAGGCTACGATCACAAAGTAGGGCTTGATGATCAATTCAGATTGTTTACTAATTAAATGCAACCGCCATTAGACTTCGGTATGAACTGTTTACAACCCAAATCAACCAGCATGTGCAGAAGAATATAGATGTAACACAACAATGCAATTTTCAGGGAAGTAATAATGGAAGACTTAACTTTGGATCCATTATAAATTGTCAAGATCACAACAAGATTAACAAAGTTAAGAAAACCCGTAGCATAACTCAGCACTCCTTGCTGGAGCCATTGTTCGCATGCATATTTACCATGTCTGGCTTCTTCTGTTGCAGATATACGATGAATGTTACAAATCAATGGTATAAAATCAAACATGATTGTTCATACTGCAGACTATTTGAAAAATAGTTAGAAATGTTGGATATGGTTTGATCATTGTGAATGTAGCAAGACAGACACAGAAGGACACCATTCAGTCTCACATAAGTAGGAATATGTGAAGGAGCTGGTTATTTTACTAATATTTGTTTTAAATGGTGAAAGGGAATCAGAAAACCCACAACCACAGACAATGGGAAACAAGGCCTGAAATCAACATTGTCTTGCTGTGAGGAACCATTGCTAAACAAACTTCTGTACAGACTCTGAAATAACACTTTGAGGAGAAAAGTGCTAATGGAAACAAAGGCATGCAACATTAAAGTGGAAGCACGCTTATATATGAATGAAATTTATTTTATCTGGCAGCGTAGTCACTGTTTTTTGTTTACATGCAGCCTTTTTAAATTATTAGAAAATTGGTTCATAGCTGGTAAATAAGGCGGAGACTCCACAGCCAACGCTTGTGTTCATTATTAACAAAAAGTTAACTGTGATAAAAGAAAAATGGTTAAGTCAAAAGTAAAGATGATTTTCAAGCAACCCCTCAGGGAGCAACAGTCAATGTCATATCGCACTTTATTTAATTTGAATGGTGAAGACAATTCTGATAAATATATATATATATATATATGTGTTCACAAAATTTACAATTCAGGATTTTTAGCTTTTTTCAGTTTTTATTCCAGTTTTATGCTGATTTAGCCACTGAATGGAACATGAACTCCTCAGTAGAGTTCTTGAGCAGAACTGATTATCCTCTAAGATTAGATGAGGAATACTGTTGGACAATGAAACATTGTTTGACGATGGGAGATTTAGAGATTTACTCGGTAGGCTGAGGGAGTCTCATTGAATTCAATTTTGTATCGGAAAATTGTTTTGACACTTCCAACTGTGGATGTCTCCTGTAAAACCCCTTGACTGGAGGGAGAAATCCATCTGATGACTTCGTCTATGATGCTGAGTTAAAACTCGCCTCTGTGTAATCACACTGAATTGGTCGGTCATGTGTTCCTCAGAAGTTCAAAGAGTGGAAGGAGAGCAGCAAGCATGACAAGAGGGTCTGTTCAAGACCCATTCTGCTGACCCGAGATCGTCTCACTTTCCCACAGAAACAGAAAAATGCTGCAGTTGTTCGGACAAGATGCACATGATCCTTTGAAGCTATTGAGTTTGTTTATGGCTGTGAAGAATCAAATGATCATAATGATCAAAAACAAGTCAATAAAACTTTTTTTTTTTTTTTACTGGACCATCAGCAGATTTATAAACACTTGAGCTTTTACTGAAGAAGGTTGCTGTCTGCAGAAGACATTTTTATTTTATTTAGTGGCATTACAGAAAAAAAGAGATTCCAGGAAAACACCAGTAATTTTAATTTTAATCACATCTTAAAATAAAAAAGGTTTTATTTAATTTATTTTTTGAGCTAATTAAGTTGAATAAAACAGCTCTTAATTGGATTCTAGTTTAGATTTAAATGTCTTAAAATATGTTATCACTTCATTGGACTTGCGACTGTTTTGTCTGATTTTATAATTTCAGAGAGAAAATTAACAATTCGAGTTTTTAATTAATCTAATCACAAAACACGGTCTGATTTAAATACAGTAGACCCCTGGTTAGAAACCCCACCTGCTCTGCCAATACCTAAAATACATTATTCATCTAAAAATGTTTATGGCCATGAAAACAAAAAGCTCTGCGATGACTGAAACATTGATCATGTTTTATGATATCTGCACAAACAAGAAACAGTCTCCTGCATGAACTTGATGCTAAGCTAGATAATTATTGATTGTTACGACCCTGTGATGGCTTCATCCAGTCAGCGTTACCTCCATCCATCCTCCATCATCTCACCTTCTCCTCTGTGGTGTATTTTTAAGTAATCCTCTCCACACTCCAGCACATTTGCTATTTCTTTTTCACACTTCAAGCGTTCGTCAGTTAATCAAAGCCCTGTGTGACAGCGACTATGGGTCAGCTGACAGAGAATGGATTAAAGAGCAGATGGATAGATAGATGGATGAATGAGGAAACGGAGCAGACAGGTATTGAACTGCATCCTGGTTGATAGTTTGGATTAGCTCGGGTTGTGTTTGGATCACAGCGTTATTGCTTCCTGTTTCAAGGTCACATGAGCTAATTTCTATTAAGACAGGGTCGTATTTCATCAAAGAAAGGAGCAAAAACGTTCTATGTTGAATGACAACCATGCATAGATAAATTTTGGAAAAAGGTAAAAGTTTGGACCTCTGCAGGAAGAGATGTAGTAATCGTTAAAAAAACTAACTTCTCCCTGGATTGAAAGAAAAAGGGAATAAGTCAGAACTTGGAGACTTTCTTTAATCTTTTAATTGTTTTTTATTCTAAAGAAAAACTACCATCTTGCTCAGCTGTAAAGTGCCTCCTCCCTATAGTCATCAGGAAATACTTATTAAACCATACCAACATTTATTTTAGAAACTCTTGGCCATCTTAAAGGAACACTGAAGAAGTTTCAGTTTTGGTCAATTTTGGCACCACTGTGGGTTGGTGCCACCCTGCTCAAAGTTGCTTAGTGCCGGTTAAAGCGATACGGACTCCCTCAGGCCATGACAGAGGTGTCATTCAACGAGCTGTAAGTCAACATATATTCATTAAGGTTGTGAAAATATTTTATGAAGGTTGAAAAGTTACTTAGTGTTGCTTTAAATAATGGCAAAAATTTAAATAACATACATTAAATTTACAAAATAACTGTAAAAATTTTGTGTTTGCATCTGTTAAACCACAGAAAGAAAACATGCCAGTCTCCTTAATACAGGGCTGCCAGATCTTAGTGTCGCTGGCAGAAAGTCAGGCTAAATTCTGGAGACAGTTACACTCGACCAAAAGTTACGTTTTGCTTTGATTCTATTCAAAAGCTTTATGGACAGAATTTCTACATGTAGCCAAGCTGTTGAGGCGGTTCGTTTTGGTGGCCGCAGGATCAGATTGTTGCTTTTTCCTAATAGAGCTAACTCAATTAACCGAAGTCTTGCAGCCAAGTGTGAAAAGACTGAGATGTAAATCTGTACCTCCAAAACTAAGATATTGTTATTAAACCTGAAAAGGAGGAATAACTTATTTTATGTTAGAGACGAGGTCGATAGAGACGATGCAGGCAAAAAACAGGAGAACTCATATTGGTCATCAGCTTTGGGGAGGTGTCTGGGTTTCTTACTTCGAGATTAGATAAGACGCTCAGTCAACCAGCAGGAGTTTAGAGAAAAGCTCCTAATCCAGAAGGAAAGGGGACAGTTGAGGTGGCGGGAATCTGGTTCGTATGTGTGTCTGGGAAACCTCCGTGGTAAAAGTAGGAGGAGACTCAATGGGTAGAACAAGAACAGGCTGGAGAAAATATGTTTCTCTGCAAAATGTTACGAGTAAGAGGATGGATGGATAACATCCAGACTATTCAGAAATACACCACAGAACCCCAATTACCACTCTAATAAATGTATCAATACCTGTGCAGCACAGTAAGATAATAAAGTCCAGAAGTCAGAAACAGCCAATGTAATATAATGTAATGAATCCCAGAACAGAAGAGGGACATCAAATAACTGCATCTGTTCCCAAACTGGAGAGAGAATGAGTTCCTCTGAGTCAGATAACAAAATGATGAAGGCTTTCCTGATTTGTAGCAGTTTTTAAGATCGCAACATTTGGGAACAAAACAAACAGTGTTCTCTCCTCTATCTTGAGTTGGGGGCGCAGGTACAGTAGATCTAGGGGTCAGATCATAGACGTAAAGACAGTAGAACAGACCTTCCTCGCTCCCTGAGGCCATAAAATCTCTGAACCTCAAGGGCAGAAATCAATCCCGTCATCCTGCATGGTGACGGCAGTATGATTTAATCAGATAAAGCTGCACTTTTATTGCAGCACACAGGCCGCCGCTGTTCGACTCTGCACGTCGTGTGCATGTGTGTTTGGCCTTGCAGCAGCATTCCAATAAGAATCTCATTAAAGCTGTGCAATCATCTGCCCTCACCAGCGTTACAGCCATCCGATTCAGGCAAACAAGCAATTTTTGGAGGGGGAAACTGCAACACAATCCAGTGGATTCATGGAAATGTTGTCCCAGATAATCCAATAGTGGTGATTAGACTAGGGCGGACAGAGAGGAGGGGAATTAGCTGTCCAATAAAGACAAGACTCTAAAGCTTTGCATTCAAATCTTTGTCTTTCGGGAGCAGAGCTGCACATCTGTGAAGCTGCTCCCTTTAAACTGATCACAGGATGGATTTCTGGGAAACTTAGAGCTGAGCTGTTAATGTGGGGCACTTTTATTAGATTCAACACGGCGGAGGAGAGCGGATCTGCTGATCTAATTATCTCCAGGAGCAAATGTTAGAATCCAATTTGTTTTGCAGAATTCGCTCCAAGTGAAACTTGCTTTTCACAGATAATCTGACATAATACAGCAATAATGAAATGAGGCATCACATGTCTGATCTGCAGAGTTCTGTTTTTATTCAGGAAAACCAGCAGGAGGACCCATCTGTAAAATTTTAACTGGAACAGAAGAGTGCTATAGGCAGGTACAGTCCAAAACAGACTGGATTGGTTCAACCTCTGAGTTTATAAGCGGGTTATGCAGAGTTGCGTTATGATTTAAATAAAACAAATCTTGGTCTTTTTGACAGAAAAATGGAAAAATACATAAAAACAACTTCCAAGTCCTAAATTACTTGAATATTTGGCAGAAACTCTGCTACTCTGATGGGCCGAATATTAAACCAAGATGAAAATAGAATAAAACTATAAATATGTCAGAATTAAGCTAAAAAAACAGGATTATTGAGGATTTTAACCAGAATAAACATGAGATTAAACCAGAATAAAAGCTGAACCTGGAACTTTCTGAAGATCCGGACGTAGTATTTAAATCAGGTTCAATTCTGGTCTTTGACTTGGCCACTTCAACCCCTCGATTCATCTCCTTTTGTCATTCTGTTACAAAGTAGATGCTGAACCTGGGATCATGAATATTTAACCCTCCAACACTCTAGTAAACAGAGGAGATCCCGGTCTACTTCCATCGCTGTGCCTAACATCTGTTATGATGTGCATGTTTCATTTTCTCCGTCATGGCCAGCAATCTCTTCTCTGGTCTAATCTGTCCAGAGGACTGAGCCAGAAGTTTATTCCTTCATCCATATCCAGATTTGCAAACCCAAGTCCAGCTGCCATCTTGTTTATAATTAGAAAAAGTGTTCTCCTTCAACCCTTACTTGCAGCCTTATTGATTAAGTGAGGTGAAGCTCCTGGGTTGACATGAATCTGCAAGGATGTCCTTTCCTGGAAAGGTTGGCGGTTCTTTGAGGTGTTTTTGTTTTCGGAATAATCTTCCACGCTAAAGAATGAAGGATTTTAGAAAGTTTGTTCAAGAAAGTTAAAATCTGGGCTAAAAATTTGAAATTAGAATAAAACCATGAAAAAACCAGTATAAACCCAGTAAAACGAGTATGAAGCCAGAGAGAAACCATATCAGCATAAAACAGTTCTGGTTTTAAACTGGTTCTAACATGGAGGACATGATAAGCAGAACAAGGCTGATACATTCACTCTAAGATCCAATTTAAAATGTATTAAGTTAGATTATAACTCAATGTTGGAAAATAATTGTTGAAACAGTGCGGAAAACACAAATTTTATTCCCTGAATGAATGTTTAAAGCTTCTTTAGTGAAGCTCAATGGGTCTGGTTGGACCTCAGGGGGAAAACCCTTTGTTTAAATTCATGTGAACTGAACTCAGCTGAATGCTCCTCATTAGTTACCTCTCTGAGGGAACTCCTTCAACTCTCCATTAACCTGTCCATCCTCTGTAGTCCTCTCACACAGAAACACTGATGACACCGACTCGAGAGGAGAAACTGAAACTAACAGGTGGACCTTAGAGAGGAGATATGTACTTTATTGGCTTTAAAGGATAAAACTGCTCCACTCCCTGAGCCTCAGACTGAAAAGCTTATGTTTCATTTTTTTAATAATTATATTTAAAAATTGTCGGGCAGTTATTTTTGGTCTGTCTAGACCTAAAATGTAAAAGCTCTTTTTGATGAGTCGGGGGGGTAAACTTCTGCAGTGTCTGAGCTCCAAGTCCTAAAGGTAAGATTTAGAGTACAAAAGGATGCAGCCTGTTCTTTATTTACCGGCAGAAAACAGAGTCGGATTAAAATCTAGAGTTTAATTAATTCATTCCAACCCATGAATATGCTTTGATCCCATAATATCTCTGGATGGGGTCAGGTCTTCTGCTATCTCTAGCAAGTTTTCTTCCATGATTGTCCAGTATTTAGCTCCGTCCATCTTTCCCATCAACTCTGACCCTGCTTTTTTCTTGAGGAGGTGCTGCCACTACAGTGCTTTTTGCTGCAGGATTAGTTTTTCACAAAATACTGCATTTGATATGGTCACAGGACCTTCTTTCACAAGTTTGCAGTTTCTCCTTAATTGATAGTGGAAAACAGCAATCATCACCGCTCTATGTCCACCATAGCTCTCTTGTGAACACCTGAACGGTGGATCTCTGCAGCTGCTCCAAATGCTCTCCAGTTAGATTAGGTGGACGTTCATGTCGTAGTAGGTATGAAGGTGATCCCTCCTGTTTCCATGTTCAGATGACGGATTGAACATGAAGACCTGGGTGATGTTCAGGCTCTGGTAGATCTTAAATCTGTTTTAAACAATGTTCTTCAATCCCTTGCCTGCTGAGTTCCTCAGTCTGCAAGGACTGCTCATTCTCTAATGCTTTCTAATGAATCTCTGAGGCCAGAACCACAACAGCTGCTGTTCTTAGGTGTTTCTTCATAGTTATCCAACACTTTCTGATGTATTACCTTGTTAAGTCTTCAAAGATGGCTTAGAAGGTGTGAATATTTTAGTACAACTTCCTATGAAGGCTGTAACTATAATGTAAACAATGTGATTGCAATGTTTCTAACCCTGCGCTAAATGTTTTTTATATGAAATAATACAGGAATTTTCAACAGATGACTAGAATAGCACTTTAGATTATGCTGCACACCCATTATCTTGTTAACAATTAGGAAGCACTGATATTATCTCTTTTTGTAAATGTTACAGGAATGTTTTGGTAAAGCTCAAAAATGTTACAAAATCTTGCCAGTACACAGTGCTGAGAAACATTTTACAGACCATACCAGTTGACGTACATGGGTAGTTTGTTCTTTCCTTTTGTTCACATCTGTGCTTCTATCACTCTTTGCCCTCTTTTAGCTTTCTGTACAACATCATTAATGTTTGTTGTGAGCACCTGCTGCTGCAAGACTCTCTCCAGCAAGCTAAGTTTTAAACTAGCATAAAAAATGCATTTTTCAGACCTTTTAATATATTAGGCAACAATCTTTGTAATCTAAATAATCATTAGCTAAATTAATATTAGCCACCCTGATATTGTGATGCCAAACTGCTCTTGATATATTGTGCAACCCTAAATTTTTCGCTAATTAATGCAAAAACTTTAAATAAGAAGCTGCAGAAAAGGAATATTCCTGGAAGCTTAACCACCACCTGGATGTAGAAAATATCATCTTCTTCATATAAAACAAAAACTACATGGACACCATTTCAGTGGTCAGGTCAGTTTTGCAGCTCCCTTCCTTTTGTCCTGATTCTGCTCACCAGAACACTTCATCCTGCACTTTATCCTTCCCATGATGGCTGTAAAAAAAAGATGGCTCCTGATTTGTTATCGACAGGATGCGGAGGAAGACAGTGACATCACCTTCAACCAATCAGAAGGAAGAGACAGAGAGACCTAAACAGACACCAAACTGAGATGCTTTTCTGTTTTTTTTTTTGTTTTTTTTCTTTCTAAACTCAGCAGTTCAAAACTGTGAGAACAAACAGAAGGCAGCGAATTAAATGAAGTAGAAAAAGAGCAAGAAAGAGTTATTGGTTCTTGGGCTGCAGATGTACTGATGGGTTATCAGAACTGAGACTTTAACAGACAATCTGACGAGAGAATGAAGGGAAAGGTTTCAAATATGGAGAAATAGCTTCTGTTGAGCAATAAGGATTTTTAGGATGTTTCTCCCCAGCGTTCTCTGCTGCTGTCTAAGCAAACATGAGTCATCGTTTCCACAACAGACCCTGCTGGAAACATAGAGTGTCGGCATGATTTGTGCGGAAACACAGCAGGTCGAACAGAACCCCAACCTAACATGAAGTCAAAAATCTCTCCGTTTTCCCCAAATACAGTAAATATACTGATAGTTCACCGGATTCCCTGTACAATATGACATTTTGTAGATCAGAAGTTTTTCATTTAAATTCCCCTTTTAGTGCATTTTTTATATGAAACTTCAATATGAATGCAAAATATCTGGACCTGGAAAACACACTAATTCCAGACTTTTCTTGATCCAAAACTTGCCACTGATGATTTGCAAGACTGTTCCTAATAAAACACTCAACAAAATATGCTGATTGAGAAGCCTTTCTGAAAAAAATCAATTGGTCACATTCAGAGAACATCCTCATTCTTCCAAAACTGCCAAGAACTGAGACGGCCCGATACAAGAGGAGCATACGACTTAAAGAACCTTTTAACCTAACATCAATGTTTCATGGCTGACCTCCCAGATCTAGATCCAGATCAAGCGAGAGACAGACAGCTCGTAATGAATGCCTGGCAGCCCAGAAGAACCATTTATGGGAACCACCAAGAATTGTAGGCCCAACGTCAGCCGATGTTCAGAAAGTGGCGATCCCATCCAGATCTTTAGGCAGCAAAAACCCAGAAGATCAGAAAGAAATATCATTGAAAGACAAGCCTCTTCCAAGACTGAGAAAGTGTCATATCAGCTTTAGTAAAGCTGTACTGCATCATAAATAAAAACAAGCTTCAAAATAATAAAAGTCCCAGCCCAAAATGCAGTTATTCAGAGCTTGGGTTATAAATGTAAAAGTAAAGTTAAACTGTATTACATAAACTGAACTGAGCCCCAGAAATGTTCGCCGCTGTGTGGGCACTGCAGAGCCCACCATCTAAAGAACAGCCAGCCGTTACCATGGAAACGGACCAGCCGTGTACTAGATGGCGGGTCACAATGAGGTAATGTCCTGGAAAGCTTTCAGATTCCTACCGTGCCGCCAATGTGTGGAGAAATGAGCAGCAAAAAATTAAACACACGGATAAGAGTCCTCAGAATCAGAGGCTGAGGTGGAGACGGGACTTTTTCTCACAGTTATATAATTTTGGTCCCAGAAACAGCAAGAAGTGGGGCGCTGCAGCAGCTCGAACACTCTTTCTGTACTGGAAACGATGAGCTCCACAGACAATCAAACATCCGAGAAGATATGAAATCCTCAAATGGAAAATATTCTTCAGTTTTTAAATGAAAAAGCTCTTCAGCAGACCTCACCTCCATTACCTACTGCTCATAAAGACATTCTTCTTCATAGTCCACAGCATGCAAAAGAAAAAAACCTGTACGGATTTTATAGATGGTTCCTTGTAGTAGTATGTGCACAAAAATGCTGTATTTACACAAAACTGGCTTCCAAAGCAGACTTTATGTTCTCATCTGGATGGACCAGGTGAGAACATAAAGTCTGCTTTGGAAGATCGGTTTCTGGTGAACGCTTTACAGTTGACCAATGATTTGTATCTTTTGCACAATCCGCAACCAACTCTGGGCTTATGTTTGAGTTTTAACTAAGCACAGAAATCGATCTTTCGGGCCTCCAGGTTCTTCCCAAATCCCTACACAAAACTAAGAGCCAAACATCAGTAGGAATTCACATTCCAGCTACTGTCTTTCACACGTTCTCCTCAAAACCTCTCCGATTCTGTTGAACTTCTCCAGGATTTTCCATTGATTCTGCAGGATTTTCCATTGATTTTCTTTCTTAAGGTTAAGGTTGATCTTCGTAAAGCACCCCACCCCCCTCCTGTTTTAACATTTGCGGGATGTTTGCGTGCCAGCCTTGCACGCTCAGCTCCTCTCTATGCTCACATCAACTCCTTCTCACTTCACTGGAAATGTGAGGAACCTGCGCACAATGCTGTTCATTCCAACCAGGAGAAGTGAACAAACATCAGTTTTTGTGGCATGTTGCAAAATAAATGACATTCAGGTATGTTTTATTCTTATCTCATGTTTTTAGTTTAGAATAAAATCAAAGCTTAGAAGAAAAAGAAACTGCAACAAACTCAAACAAACTAACCAGCTGGTAAAGAGACATAGAAACAAAGATGTTGTTTTATGTCAAGATAACTTTAGTTTCTGCAGCGTTATTGTAAAATGTTTAGTCCATAGTCCTCGAAACTCTATGAAGAAAAATATCTGGTAAGGCTCCCCACAATAAACTGAACTCCTGTCATCTTTAGTCACTAGAATCAAAACGAGCAGCATTTGTTGTCATCATGTTTTTCTTGATAAGACCTTCTTTTTGTCTGGACTGTATACCATGACACACAATGCCGAGGCTACTCTTCTCTATTTGTGGTTCTTCTGCGTTTTCTAGAACTGCACAGATTCCAGTAAAAAACCACCAATCCATCTCAGAATGGATTGGTGGCCTCTCATACTGGCTTGTGCTTGATTCTCCTGCTATTCTCTGTGTTTTAGCGTTCCCCTTTTCTTCTGCTCAGTCTTGTGAGTTTGAAATCCCAAGAGTACAGGCTCCATCTCAAGAAGGTTAGATGTTGAAATTTAAGTGCCTCACTCAGGTTTGGAAATTAGCTTCTGGAGGACCCAGCAGACCTCTGGACTGATAAATTGAATGAGTAGATGTTTGGTTAAACTGAAAAATTGTCCAGCATGGTGGTGGAGGGCTGATGGTTTGGGATTATGTGTTGAGTATTAATCTTCTTTAGATAGAACATGTTCATTCCTTTTCTCTTGCCATTTTCCGTCAGTTTTCCTGATTTATCTTGTCTGTGTTAAATTGAACTCACTGTCAGATAGTAAAGACTCTAACTCACTAAATAACGCACTTATCAGTTAAAAGATAATAAATCCTCTTTATATTCCTACATTATTTTCACGTCTGTTTGTTAGAGTATCAGATTTGCTTGTTCCTTTTTAAGTCTTTCTTCCAGCAGCAAGAAAGACTTTCTTTATGTCAGAAGCTGCAGCTGAGAAGAAGGAAGAACAAACTCCTCCAGTCCTCCTCCATCTCACCTCCAGAGCTGAGTCTCAGCGCTTAGAGGAGCCTCTTATTTTGGGCGCCCTCCTCCTCCTTCATTCTGCCAAAAAAAGTGCAGAGTGAGAGCTCTCTCTGGTGGTGCCATGCCTGAACTTCATCAGCTGAAACTTGCCCAACTTTCTTCTGCCTGTAGTCATGCAGACTTTTTCAGACAAAAACGCAAGTCTTTTGATTTAATTAATTGATGGGAGAACTTCACCTCCCTCCGTTTTACAGGGCAGAAATTCACATGATGCATTTAAGCCTGACGGACTTCATCATGTTCTCCTACTGTTGGGCATCATCTGATCTGAATGTTTTCCAGCTCTCGTTAATGGTCTGTCTATCCCTGAAAGAACATAATTTATTGCTCAATAGATTACTGATGTGCAAATTCCCTGCATCTGGATTCTCATATACCATTTCTTTTTGCTTTTAGTGTGATAAATACTTAACTTGGAGCTGCTTCCTACCCAGGTTAACCTAGAGCAGCCCAGATACCAACACATTTCGAACCTCACACTCTTCACCATCACCCACTAACAGCTTCTAGTGAATGATAGGGCTGAATATTGTTAAGAACCTGCCGACTGAATAGCGCTTCTTTGGGTATTGCAATTTTGCAAGTATTATAGAAATAATTAATTATGGTACCCATTAATAATTGTATGTATTACTTGTTTAATGTTTTTTCATCCCCACATGAACTGTCATTGCACAAAACATTCATTTAAAACTGTGTACATAAACATTTTTGAGCAATACAATATATGTAACTAAAACTTGTGCTCAATATGTAGACCAAAAGTGTGAAAATGACTAGAGCTGAAACAACTAATCGATTTAATTGATTAAAATTGATTATTAAAATAGTTGACAACTAATTTACTCATCGATTAGTTGCTTTATAATCATATTTTACTGTAAATGTTTTATTTTTAACACAATCTGTTGTATCTGCATGTGGAGCAGTAGAAGAAAAAATACGCCAATCGTTAGCCTTGCTTTGCTATCATGTGGTTCGGGTGGCATAAATACATTTGCAATGTTCAAGACGGCAGAGTGCAAAAATGTACGAAAGTCTCCGTTAAATGGACATCTGAGACGAAAGCATGTCAGAGTTGAAGCAGGAGAAGAGCGAGCGCAGTAAATTAACCTAATAACAAAATAAACGCGCTAAATACTAGTAATGAATTCAGTTAATATTAATTCAGAGTTGCAGGTGTGCAGAAAAAAACAAGCAACAACAAACAAATACATGTGGAACAAGACACCCCCCACACTTACAAACTCTATTCTAAACATGCTGGTAGAGACAGCAGTTCAAAATAAACAATAAATAAAATCTGAATGTATATATGGAGCATAATAAGAGTAGAGATTTTTGTGAATATGCTGCAAAGTTAAATAAATTGCAGTGAACGGCAACATTTTCCTGACTTTTCCTTTTTCTTAATAAAAATTTGTTTTAACGCAATAGCTTATATGGGAAAGTAAATGCTAAAACATTAAATTATAAAAGCTATTAATTGTAAAAATTATTGAAAGAACTCTCCCTGGGCTGCCACCTTATCCTGGTGGAGGGGTTTGAGTGTCCCAATGATGCTAGGAGCTATGTTGTCAGGACCTATGTGCCCCAGGTAGGGTCACCCAAGGCAAACTGGTCCTAGGTGATGGATCAGACAAAGTGCAGCCCAAAAGACCCCTTATGATAATTACGATAAATGGTTCTGATGTTCCCTCCCCCGGACGCGGGTCACCGGGCCCCACTCTGGAGCAAGGCCTGGAGGTGGGGCTTGATGGCGAGGGCCTGGCGGCCGGGCTTTCACTCATGGAGTCCGGCCGGGCATAGCCCGAAGAGGAGACTTGTGGGAAGGGCCAAAGGGGTCAGGTGCTGTGTGGGATGGGTGGCAGCTGAAGGAGGGGACCTTGGTGGTCTGATCCTTGGCTGCAGAAGCTGGCTCTTGGGATTTGGAATGTCTCCTCTCTGTTGGGGAAGGAGCCTAAGTTGGTATGCGAGGTGGAGAGGTACTGGCTATAAATAGTCGGACTCACCTCAACACAAGTCTCTGGGTCTAGATCCAGTCTCCTTGAAAGGGGATGGACACTCTGGAGTTGCCCCTGGTGAGAGGCGCCGGCCTGGGTTGGACATACATGTTGCCCCCCATTTAGGCGCCTGTACGTTGGGATTCCCCCCGTCTAGCGAGAGGGTAGCCTCCCTCCGCCTACGGGTGGGGGGGACGGGTTCAGATTTTTGTTTGTGTTTATGCGCCAAACAGCATTTCAGAGTACCCACCCTTTTTGGAGTCCTTGGAGGGGGTGCTGGAGAGCGCCCCTCCAGGGGACTCCGTTGTTCTGCTGGGGGATTTCAACGCTCACGTGGGCAATGTCAGTGAGACCTGGAATGTGAGTGGTTGGGAGGAATGGCCCCGAGTGGTGTTTTGGTATTGGATTTCTGTGCTCCTCATAGATTATCCATAGCTAACACCATGTTCAAGAATAAGGGTGTCCATGTGTGCTTTTGGCACCAGGACACCCTAGCCAACAGTTCGATGATCGACTTTGATGTCGTGTCATTTGATCTGCGGCCGCATGTCTTGGACATTTGGGTGAAGAGGGAAACGTACCTTTCCACTGACCACTACCTGGTGGTGAGTTAGCTCCTATGGTGGGGGAGGATGCCACTCAGACGTGGCAGACCCAAACGAATTTGAGGGTACACTGGGAGCGCTAGGCAGAGTTCCCCGTGAGGTGGAGCTTCAAATCCCACCTCCGGGAGAGCTTCAAACACGTTACAGGGGAGGTGGGGGACACTGAGTCCGAGTGGGCCATGTTCCGTGCCTCCATTGCCGGGGCCTGTCGCTGCAGCAATCCTCGAACCTGCTAGTGGTCACCAGCGGTGAGGGAGGCTGAAGAAGGAGTCCTATCAGGTCTTTTTGGCCTTTGGGACTGTGGAAGCTGCTGATGGTACCGGCAGTCCAAGCGCCATGCGGTTTGGGTGGTTGCTGAGACAAAAACTCGGGCGTGGGAGTAGTTTGGAGAGGCCATGGAAAAAGAATTTAGAAGACCTCCTCATTCCCGCTGACACGTTTTCCACTGAATAAGCAGAGCATGTGGACTTTTGGGTGGGCACTCCAATATCTGGTGCTGAAGTCACCGAGGTAGTTAAAAAGCTCCTCGTGGTAGGGCCCAGGGGTGGATGAGATTCGCCCAGAATTTCTTAAGACTCTGGATGAGGTAGAGTGGTGTTGGTTAACGAAACTCCACACCATCTTGTGGACGTCGGGGCAGTCTGGATTGGCAGACCGGGGTGGTGGTGCCGCTATTCAAAAAGGGGGACTGTAGAGTTTGTTCCAACTATAGGGGAGTCACACTTTTAAGAATAAGAATCAGAAATACTTTATTAATACCAGAGGTAAATTGCAGTTATTAAAGTAGCAACCATTTATGTTAAATAACACTCTAAGCCTCCCTGGAAAGGTCTAAATGTGGGTTCTGGAAAGGAGGGTCCGTCGGATAGCCGAACCTCAGATTCAGGAAGAGCATTTTCGTCCTGGTCGTGGAGCACTGGACCAGCTCTATACCCTTAGTAGATTCCTGGAGGGTGCATGGAAGTTCGCCCAACTAGCCTACATTTGTTTTGTGGATCTGGAGAAGGTGTTCTACTGTGCCCCTGGGGGGTTCCTTGGGGTCGGGGGGGTATGGGCTACCGGGCCCTTTGATACTGGCTGTTAGGTTCCTGTGGGACTGGTGCCAGAGCTTGGTCCGCATTGTAGGCAGTAAGTCGGTCTCGTTTGCAGTGAGAGTAAGACCCCTCCAAGGCTGCCCTTTGTCACCGATTCTGTTCATAACTTGTATGAATAAAGTTTCTAGGCGCGCCCAAGGTGCTGAGGGGATTCGTTTTGGTGAACTTAGGATTGCATTTCTGCTTTTCGCCGATGATCTGGTCCTTTTGGCTTCATCAGCTCATGATCTGCAGCTCTCGCTGGAGAGTTTCACAGCAGAGTTTGACGCAGCTGGGATGATTATCAGTGCCTCCATGGTCTTGACCCGGAAAAGTGCCTTCTCCGGGTCGGGGCAGCTGGGCTGCCTCAAGTTGAGGAGTATAAGTATCGCGGGGTCTTGTTCACGAATGGGGGACAAATGGAGCGGGAGATCGATAGACGGATTGGTGAAGCGTCTGATATGATGTGGGTGCTGTACCGGTCCGTCGTGGTAAAGAGAGAGCTGAGTCAAAAAGTGAGGCTCTCGGTTTACCGGTCGATCTACGATCCTACCCTCATCTGTGGTCATGAGGTTTGGATCATGACCGAAAGAATGAGATCCTGGATATAAGTGGTGAAATGGCTTTCCTCCAAAGGTTGTCTGGGCTCTCCCTTAGAGATAGGGTGAGTAGCTTGACCATCCGGGAGGAACAAAATGTAGAGCCGCTGCTTCCAGATGAGGGGAGGCGGATGAGGTGGGTCAGGCATCTGGTTAGGATGCCTGGATGCCTACCTGGTGAGGTGTTCTGGGCACGTCCCACCGGGAGGAGGCCCAGAGGAAGATCCAGGACAAGCTGGGGGGATTGTGTTTCTCGGCTGGCCTGTGAACGCCTTGGGAAACCCCCGGATGAGATTGCCCAAGTGGCAGGGGAGAGTGAAGTCTGGGTCTCCCTGCTTAGGCTGCTACCCCCGGGACCAGACCCCGGATCAGCGGAAGACAATTGATGGATATCCATCCATCCATTGTCCTCTGCTGGATAATTGACATATTTATCGATTATGAAAATAATCGTTGAGTCCAGCCCCAAAAATGATGAAGCACTGTTCAAATCATAGTTAGGTTTAGGTGTACTTCTTATTTCCTTGTGGAAACTGAAATAATTACTAAGATTTTTAAATTATCCTTTTTCGTATTTTTGAGTAATATTGCCATTCAGACACTCTTCACTAGTAGGTGGTAATACAGTACAGCTCTCTGAGCAGGGAGTCGCAAGAACGCACAGCATCAAAGCCGTCGTCTTTGAAGCACTGACAGCTAATCCATGGATACCTGACTGCAAAGAATTGGCGCTAAGTGCTTAACTAAATCATTAAACTTGCTACTATCCAGTCTCTTTCTTTGCCCTCTGGCAGAGAGTTTGAAGAATGTAGATAGTGATACCAATTGTCTGCAGACGCTGTTGGTCAGCATGGACTAAACCCACGGAACAGGGGATTGTCTCGTGTTACTCCATAATCATATAACTAACAGGATGTAGAGAATAAAGTTGCATGTTGGTTGGATCTGCGTAACCAGAAGCACACTGCTTGCTTCGTTTCTGAACCTGCAGTCCATCCTCCTAAAGGATGGGAGTCGTACCTGAGTCTAGAGCCTGCCGGAGCTCCATAGGACAACTGGAGACTGGAGGATGTCGGTACAGAGCGTCGCTTTTCGAAGCTGCAGAGAAGAAAAATCAGCTTACTCCTTGCAAACCACGGGGATAAACAGATGCTTTATCTTGAGGATCAGTATTGTTTTTCATATTTTATGAGGGATTCAGTTACTGTCGAGGCTGCATGTTTCACTCAGAGTTCCTGATGTTGTTCTTGCAGTACTCAAATATGTCAGTAGATTTATTATGTTACACATTTCTTGTAAATAATTGACAAAATCAGAGATTTTATCTATACCATCTGGCAGATTCAACCTATATTAGCAGTTAAATCATATCTACTCTGTACACGAGATTTAAAAGATATGAAGGATGGTGGCAGCAGTTTCACAGGGACAGCAGTTTTACATTGTTACTCCAGGGAGGTTTTCTCGTTTGCTTTTCCTCTGATAAATCAGCTTTTTTTTTTTTTTTTGCGTTATTGATCGTCTTTCCTTACCATGTTTCTCAATGGCCTTGACGAGTTTTTGAACGACCACCGGAACTGCAGGAGACAGAAGATCTGCATCCAAACCTAAAAGAGACAGAGTTACCAATCAGCAGTTACAACCAACAAACCTATCTTTGCTCTGAGAAGGCAATCTCAATAGACTGGCAATAGTGACACATAAAAAAATGTTGTCTGCTAAATTCAGATGAGCATTCTCCATGAGCTCTGTTAGAAAATCTGAAAAACACTGAAACGTACATTACAGTCTGCAAACGGAAACTAACCTCTCTCTGCTGCAGGCCAAGTCAGACAAATCTCCAGCCATCATCCTTTATAACTGAGCGAAGTGCTGAGCCTCCTAATCTTTTCTCTAGTCACGTATGACTGCAGTTGTGTTGATGGTTTTAGTACCAGAATCAAGTTTGCAGACAACATCACAGATGCTGGGCTTAGAGATAATAAAAGATAACCTTACAGGGAGGAACTAAAGCTTCTTGCTGAATGGTGCATTGACAATAACCTGCTTACCAACGAAAGCAAAACCAAGAAACCTCAGTGAACTATAAAGATTTAAGGTCCAGCGAATACTCAAAGGACAAGTCTCAGATGACCAACACCTCCATCCTGATCTCAATGTTAACAAATGGATCTAACTGATATGGATGTTTTACTTTTTATTTTTCAGTCTCCTAAACTTTAACGCAACCTGTCTGGTAATATCAAAATGTCTACAAATCCAACAAAGAAACAGATCATGTTCCAATCTAATAAAATTAAAGTACAGATGTGAAACAAGGGCATAGAAAAGGTTTAGATTGATTTCTGATGTGTAGGGGCTCCAAAGCATTAGAAATCAACCATGAGGATAAAATTACCAGGAGAGGTCAATGAACCAGAACTACTCCAAGAGTTTATGAAAGACTAACTCAGGAGGTTCCAGAAAAAACCTAGGGGATCAGGGGTCATAATTCCAGTATAAGAGAGGCTGGGCAGAAATGGCCTCCATATGAGAGTTTTAATGCCAGAACCATTGCTGACCCCCCCAAAAAAATTATGGTCTGTGATGGTCTAGTTGTGGCTTTGTGGTTTTATAGCAGAAAGAGAGCACAATCATGCATTTGAGACTTAAAGCTTAAGGTATCTCTGGCTTTTCTAGTTCTCTATTGAAAATTTGGGGTAATTTAGATGTTGAAGAACTGTCTTAAACCCTCATAAACCCTTAGGGTTAATTTGTTATGTAAAGCAGAATGGGTCAAAGTTCTACCACAAAGATCTAACAGACTCATTACCAGTTATCATGCCGCCAGTGGTGGAACAACCAGTTATTAGGCTTAGGTATAATTACGTTTTCACACAGGGTAACACATATTTCTTAATATATATATATATGGAACAACTGTGTGTTTTAGTTTAAACAAGGCAAAAGAAGCAAATGCAGTATAAATCTGTAAGGAGGTGAATACCTTTCACTGCACCACAAAGCCTGTTATATTCAATTGTGATTATTCCAGATAGCATAAGATGAATTCCAATTGAAATCACATGTATTGTTGGAGTTTTCATGGCTTTTCCAAGGCTATGAGAAAAAAACATTGCCATGGAAACACAATAAATACATAATAAATCAATATGTACAAAGAACACAATAAGCAGTAAAACCTTAGCTTCATACCTCTTCGCTATGGGTCTTTCTTTACACTACAGTATATCTTTTTAACAAAAGAAAGAAAAAAAAAACATGAAAATAAGCAATTTCTTTCACAAGATACATAACACACCCAACCATAGGTTCCCACCATCAGTCTCGCTTGGTACTTCCTGCGTCATCCTTCACACTTTCAATGAACATTTCTGGTGCAGAAAGACTAAATATTTGGACATATTTTACACTCGTGTAATCAAACATGTATGTGAAAGCAAGGATGAGACACAGTGCCAACAGTGGCCCATCACAGAACTACCTTTAATATATTTAAACAGGAAAAACAATTACTTTTTGACCATACAAATGTGTAATCTAATAAAAAATAAATTGATTGTTGTTATTGTATTTGGCATGCTGTAAGGATGACCGGCCTCACATGAATGAATTTGACTGGTTTGACTAGTAGAACACTTCCGGTCAGTGATTTAAAAAACAATTCAGTTGCAGAATTTGATACTTGATGAGATTTCGAATAGAAAAGTAGAACATAAACAGCTTTGAGAAATGCAGGAAAACTGTTAACTGCAATCTGTCTTTTGTGGCTGAGGAACTTCAGACTGCAGAGTGTGCGTGTGCGTGTGTGAGCACAGACTCCAGGGAGTTTGCATGCATGGACAAGCACTTACAAAACACACACACACAGTTGGATAAATGGCTTTAAATGTCAGAGCTGAGTTCATGCTTAGGTCAATGTTTTACATATCATGACATGTCTGGAAAAATGGATGGACGGTTAAATGGATGGATTAAATAGATGGAAAGAGGATAAGACAGACCGACCAATCAAATTAATACATAAATATTACCTTAATCAACAGAAAAAGAAGAACTTTAAGATGAATATTCAAAGTGTCTAACAGACCCTAAAAGTTACATTTTTTAATTAATCTATTTGATTTACAAAAGGAGCTCAAATGTTTATTTTAACATTTGCTGAACTTTAGCAAAAAGTTGAATGGCAACATTTAGAAGGAGCTGCAGTGCATTTTGAATTATGCTGTTTATTAATCATTTTATATAAAGCTCAAAATCTTTTTTTTATAAGACACTAAAAAGTACATTTTAAAACAAATCTCTTTAATTAGAGCTTTCTTCCAACAGAGGCCATATTTTGAAAAGTCTATAATGCAATGTCAAGATTGTAGGCTAGAAGGTAGAGGACCAACTCATCAGATTCTAATTCAAAGGTGGAAAAATCATTTATTTTCTCTTCCAGTTCAGATAAACTCATCTCACGGTTCATGAACCATCTCTCTGTCATCAGCTCCCTCCCTTTTACTTATGCCGATTTACCGTTCCTCTTTGTTTTTATTATTTCCTGCTCTCTTCATCTATTGTTGTCCATCTGAAGCAGAAATAATCCCTATTACAAACAAGCTCATGTTTACAGATG
>JAVLVB010000599.1:113387-157135 GCA_032876305.1 Orestias chungarensis
TATATGTGTTTGTGTGTGTGTGTGTGTGTGTGTGTGTGTGTGTGTGTGTGTGTGTGTGTGTGTGTGTGTGTGTGTGTGTGTGTGTGTGTGTGTGTGTGTGTGTGTGTGTGTGTGTGTGTGTGTGTGTGTGTGTGTGTGTGTGTGTGTGTGTGTGTACCAGGGAGCTGATATCAGGAGATAAAGGTTCTTAAATGTGCAGTTGCTTCCACCAACGTCACTGTCAGGAAACATCAAGGATGCAATGATTCAGCCACGTTAGAGGCGGAAAGAGAGAAAGGAGGAATGAACAGGAGCAAAGAAGAAGAGAAGTAAAAGAGGGAAAACAAAAGCAGACAGGAACAAAGAAAGAATCAGAAAACAGAAATGGAGGACCTAGAACAGCGACAATTAAAGAGAACAACTGCAAGAAAATATGGTTAAAAAAGAAGAAAAAGGAGGATAGAAGGGAAAAACAGATTAAAACAGGAGGAAAGAAGCCAAACAAGAGAAGAGAAAAAAAATGAGAATAAACGATGGTGGGGGAAGGATTGTTGAAAGGTTGAGGGATAAAAAGGCATTAAAAGAAAGGTGAACAAGAGCAGGTGAAAACAAAACACAAAGAAGGATGTAATGGAAAAAAGAGCTAAACTGAAAAATCTAAGGAGAGCAAAGGATGCAGAAACAGCTGGACAGAATAAATGATGAATGAATAAACAGCAGGCAACAAAAGAAAACAATGCAACAGAAAAGAAAGAAAATTCAAAAGTGCAATATATATCAAGAAAAAGAAAAATGATCAGCAACAAAATCATTAAAAGTTAGGGAGAAAACTGGGATTAGAAGAGATAAGATGAGAAGAAATACGAAAAAGGGAAAGAACAAAGAGGTGAGAACCAACATCAGAAATAAATGGAGGGGAGGGAAGAGAGGATTGAGAATTATAATCTGCTCTATGGCCAATGATCTCATCTGCTGAAATGCTTACAGAGCATAAGACGACCAGAACCAGGGAACCAGATATGGAGCCCAAGCCTCCTTCATCCTCTGACTGCTACTTAAACACAGAAACATCACAGCTTCTCTCCACTCGACACTGTAAACTCCAGTAAGGAGCGGATTTCTGGATCAGAGCAACTGAAGGAAACCTCAGAAACTCTCCCGTAAGGCTGCAGTAGCTCACTGAGTCAGCAGGGGGCACCGCATTTCAGAAGTGTCTGAGAGATAGGGCTGGGTTTGTTTCTCTGGAAGAACAGAGAAACCAGGGAAAACTTTAACTAGGACAAAAAGCAGAGAGAAGAGTCTTAATTTTTTATTATTATTAGTGAATATAAAGAAAACAAGCAACTGATCTGATATATTTTTGGTATTTTTGATGGATTATGCAAAAAATAAAAAAATTTTCCTACTTGAGCCATTTCCTGAAGCGTTAATGTTATAGACTCGTAAAATGTTGTTTAACCTCGGAAAATGTCTTTCATCATCACTAGGATGCTGCCAAATTGCATGCTTAGCTAAGTATTGACTACTTAGCTCTTCCTAGAATCCAGATTTATTTTAGTTAAAAAACTCCAGTTTAGAACCCTGATTTTAATCTCCGATTTAATCTGTGGTTGGAATTTAGATTTAATAATTTAAGCATGTGTGTGAGTCAAAAGTTTTTTTACCTGAACTCTGCAATTGCTTCCTCACAGTATCGCTGTCTCTTTTCCATTTTATACAAATCAAATTTGTAACAGTTTGATAAGTGGTTCTACTAGAGTAACATATTATCATCTTCAGTCAGTAGTCAGTCATTGATGTGAAACATGCATCGTATCTCTGCACTGGAAGAATCTAGTCGTGGCAAATCTGTATGTAAAGAACGGCTGAAGCGAGCATTGCCGAGTTTTGCTTTCTTTTATCTTAGCTCTCTTCATCCTGTTATGATCATTTTTTAAATGATCTCAAAATCTATCCACAGATGGTAAAATCCCTCATTGCCTCCGCAAACATGGATGTGGATAAAAGACATCTTCTGCACATGCGAGTTCATACAGAAGTCTGATGGCAGTTGTAATTAATTTATTGAACATCGACACCATGTGTGGAAACATCTTCTTAGCATTCTTTTTCACCACTAGCCAGTTCTGGATCAGTTCTGTTTACTAGGCTGATTAATAATTTTTGAGAAACCCTGAGATCTAAATTTATAAATTACTGACTTTAGGATACCTGCACAACCACCACTCGCACTAACATAAGTAAACAGTGGCGTTGATAATAGTATTTGGTTGTTAATCTTGCTAAAACTTATCATGACCACTTTTTTTCCTTAGCAATGTCATTGAATCCCTTTTGCTATTCTGTATGTTTGCTGGTATAGTTATTTTTCTGTAAATAAAACCCGGCTGGCACCAGCTGGTCACTGCGTTTGGAAAAATTTTAAGAAGACCCGGGTATAGACTGTGGACTTTTATAACAGACAGTTACTGGACGCTATCTCTGCCATGTTATGTTTAGACCATTCTCTCTTTTAATAGCTGCTTCCCTGACATTGTATACCATAACTGACCAAGAGACACATATCCCCTTTCTTTGTTATTTTTCGAACTTTTCAAATCAATAAACAAAGTAAGGTTTTAGTTCACTGTACTCTGGCTAAAAAAATACCAGCTGTGTAACTGTGATGTTCTCCTAGTATTGTCCTCTGGGATCAGATGAAATGTCGTTTCAGCGGGAAATGATGGAAAGGTGATAAAAGGAAAAGTGGTTCGCTCCTTCTGAATAGCAGACGCGAGGTACCACAAGTGTTAAGAACTGAAAATGATCATCCATTTCCTCTCCTTGCATCCTCAGCCAGTCCCATCTTCTGTGCCGCTGCCTCTTTGTTTCTTTGTTATCTGCTGCCGTCTCCTCGCTGCACTGCAGCCTCTATTCTTCAAGCTCTGTTTACAGATAGGCTCTGCAGCTCCTTGTTGTGCATTTCCATTTAGAACAACAAAAACAGAGAAGAACATTCATCTCAACCTAAACATGTAAAAGGTTTGCTCCCCCCCCCTTTCTCTGCACTCAACTGTCTGAGAGCTGTGGTTCTGCTATAGCGTGATAACTAGAGACATCAAAGCCCAGGCTTGCAGGCTCTGATGGCTCAGCCTGCTCACGGCTATGATGACCTGGAGGTGCGTTGGTTTTATTGTGGAGTATCATGGCTCCTCAGGTAACAACTGAGCCGTGTGATGACAGAAAAGGATCCATTACTAGATATAGAGCTGAGAAGGAATTATACTTTTACTCCTTGCACGGCTAAATAGAAGGAAACCAAAAACAGTAATGATTCAGTCAGAGCTCATTTTATGTTCTTATTAGTTTTCAAACCTCGTGTCTGCTCCATTCTTATCTAGGGAAAGGTCTCTATTCTGACGGAAGATGAAGACTAAGATGATCTAGGATCTATATAGAAAACAAACAGAATCTTGAACTCATAAAAAGTATCACACAAATTACAAGAAATTCTACAGAACTCACAGAAATGATATATATTTACACAATTAAACCTGCTGTTTTCTTTCCGACTGGAAACTGAGAGGGAATCTATGTTTTTTGGCCTCACCATGACATAAGCATTTTAAAAATCCATTTATCTATAAACACCTAATATAAATGAATCAGGCAAAAGCAAAATAGATCTTTGGGATGTTAATGTCCGTAAGAATTGTATTTTCCTTTCATATTAGAATCTAAAAGTTAGATACTTATTCAGCATCTCATATGTTTGTAAGAGTTTACGGATCTACAGTCTTCCAAGGATCTGAGCTGTTCCAGCTGCAGCAGAGGTTTCTGCTTTTACATCTGTGCTTATAAGAAGCCACACGTGATGGACAACACTTCTCAAATTGCTTTCATACACAATTGGGTGTAAATTATAATCAATCAGCCAGATAAAACAAAGACTTTCTGCTTAGAACATAAACAGTAGGTTCTAAAATGTGTTTATTTTCCTCTCTAGGCTGAAGCATCATCTCTGCACAGGAACGCCAAGGTGTTACTGCTGAAACGTGTAAAAATCTCTTGACAAATCAAAGGACAATGGCACACATTGCCTGGTGATGAAATCTGATGGCCTCTCGCTACATGATAAAATCTAGAACACTGCAATATCAATGCAGACTGAACTTCTTGTGAAGGGAAGGCTGGGGTTCCTGTTTAATGGTGTGCATCCTCCCGGGGAGCCGCTGGTTTCCAATCATCTTAAACCAGTGTGAACATGAACTTGGACACCAAAACATCACGTCTGAATAGATTTTTTATTTATTCAGGCTGCAGGCGGTGTAAAGTCCTCCTGTGGAGAGCTGCTGTAAACAAACATCGCTACCTTCAGGGAGTCTCAGCAGGACACCGTGTCAGTTTCTCCACTGGTTCCTTCGAAGCTCTCCGGCTCTCCACAGCAGAAAAAAATGCCTGCTGGAATTATTAATCCTTTCAGGACAATAATTGGGAATGATCTGAAACTAACTACTCACTGCGGATTATTTTCTACAACGTTCTACCTTCAGCTCTGCTGTTTCTCCAATAGCTTCAACCCGGGAACTGACAGGTTCTTCCTTCATTTGCAATTAATTAACTGCTAATACAAAGCTTTGTGTTTCTCACGCTGTATCACACAGAAAGAGCTTTTTAGAGACACATCTTAGATCTTACCGTTTTTGGGTTAAATATATTGGGTCACAGTTTTCCATTGTGTGAAAACGGGAGAAAGCTGCTTGGATTTCTTTCAACATTGATCTAAATAAAGTAGAACTAGTTCTGGTTTTACTAACGATTAGTCTATCTTTTATTCCTTAATAAAACTGGTTTGTCATTAAAGATCAACTTTAATCTGACAAGAAGGCACAGGACAAGATTGGTATAACAGCAGAGGACTCAGACTGTGGAATATGGGTCCAGATCCAAACTTTGAGGGGTCAGAATAGTTTGAGTGTCAAGTTATTATGTAATTTTCGGCTCATCTAAGAAACATCTATTCTAAGTTGCTTGGTTCGGTTTTGTTTCCAAAAAATGCAGCGCAAACATCTCTGCTTTGAACCAACCACCTAAAACAACACAAACAAAATGATGCTTAACCTCATATCGCCTGAGATTGAATGCATTCAGGAAAGAATGCTATATTCTGAAAGACCTCCTCTAGGTCCGGGTTAGTCTTCGCCAAACCTGAAAGAGTATCCAATTCAGGAGAGCTTTCAGGACTGAGCCGGAGATAAATAGATTAGCGCTCCAGGCTGTGGTTGCGAAGGAGGACTGAAAGCTGAATTCCCCAGTTGTGTTGAAAACCCACCCGGTTTGGAACATAACTGAAGTCAGGAGAAGGGAAGAGGTTGCTGTTGTTCATATGATCAGGTTTCCTTCTGGGGGATTTTACTGGAAGAAATGTGTAGAAGGATATTCCAGGGATTTTCTAAGGAATCTCCTTTTTTGTAAGGACTACACATGCTCCTCATCAAGTCTGGAAGCTTAGGCATCCGTGAACCCAATCGGGGATGAATGGGATTGCAGGTTGTGATCGCATTGGCAGTAGATGTTTGAAACATTCTGTCATTAGTGTTGTATCTGTTTTGTCTAACGTGATGCTTTTGTCACAGGACATGCCGAGGCAGTAATGTTGAAACTTAACACATCACCAAGGTTTTAAAAAGTATCTACATATCTTCTCCGTATGCATCTATGAGGTTTATCCTCTTTAATAAAACCACATCTGTAAGAAGGAACGACCTCCAAACATTACTCAAGGATGTCTATGTTCTGGTTGCTTACCGAGGCGAGAAATAATAAAAACGTAATTTTCCCTGCATTCATTATTCATGCTTTTCTTTTAGACTTTAGAATTATTTCCAATTAAAGCACCAGATGAGACCAGGCATGTCCTTGCTCTGGGTAGTAAGAGTTGATTTGGGGCTCAGAACGCAAAGAAGTCCAAAATATAAATATTTCTGCCGTATAATCAGTTTTTAATTACCGCTGCCACCAAATAGAGTCGGAGTGTGGAATACTAATGCTGTCAAAGCAGTGGAAGTTATTCCAGAGTCTAACTGGTGTGATTAAAAGAAGTTAGCGCTGGAATCAGATCCACAGTCTGAAGCCTGGAATCACACTGGAGCTCCTCCTCATGCATCTCCATCTTCTCCCATTTCTCACCCCTGATGGATTATTTGCTTCCTTTCACAGCAACATGAGCTGCCTCTACGTGACGGATTATTTACTAAATAAATCGTCTGCTTTTATTTATTTTGATTTTATAGCTGCACTAGAATCCAAATTAAGCAAAAAATGTGTGTTTAGATGTAAAAACGGCGAATTCAAGTTTTCATTTGGTACAGATTTGATGTCCCCCGTCTTAATTATTTTGTGTCATAGACAGCAGAAGATGAGGAATTATTTCATGAGACAATCTGAATTAGCTAAACTTTAATTAAGTGCACCCATTCCATTAAGTGTTTGGTTTAAACAAGGTTGCTGATCTGTTTTAATGTTTATATGTATATTGAAGCATTTTGTGGGTCTCTGAGATCTTTCAGTGTGCTTCCTGACGCCAGTTTCTAATCAAGCGGTTTCTTCATCCTACTTGTGTGACTAATAAAATCAAAATAACTTGTGTTTTTCTTTCTAATTAACGTTTTGTTAATGTGAAAAACATTTCATTGTTATATGTAAGGTTAGCATTTTGCAATTTCTATGCAGATGAGACTCAATTGTTCATGTCTATTCATTTATAGATAACAGCAGCTGATCTGAAGCCAAACAATTTCAGATTGGGTGCCCCATAATTACCAGATTTTTGATAATTTACTAAAGTTTCTCTGATCATTCCCCATACTTTCTTTCATTGCAGTTTGTATGCACTATTTTATCATATTATTTTACAGTTCTTCCTTGGCTATGGTTTGAGCTCTATTTATTAACTTTTTTCTGTCGAAACCGGTGTAAACAGTACCAAGCAGAGCCAAGGCAGCACACTCTAAATAATTGATCAAGATAATGCCATGTTCACAGACTGCCTTCACTAACGATGGAATCCTTCAGGTTATTTTGTGGGCTCAAACACGAAAACTGTCTCAGCGGGTCTCAGTCGTGAAGATTGTTGTGTCCTCTTCACACTGTGTTTGTTAGTGTGATTCCCAGTTCTGCACATCATTCCAAGGCTCAGATAAGATTTCAGAGTAGCTTTCATTGATCTGTTTACTCCTGAAGGCATTAGGAAGCTTGGAGTGAAACAACATGACGAATGACATAAGGAGACCACTTCTCAGTATTTGGATTCAAGGATTTAAGGATTCAAGGAGACTTTATTGTCATTTCAACACATGTGGTACATGAGGTGGAACGAAATTACATTCTTCACGGTCCAGTTCCACCCAAGAGCTAATACTAAAATAGATAAAATAAAGTTAAAAAATTAAAATAAATAAAATAGAAGTAAAGTAAATAAAATAAATAAAATAGAACACAGAATATTCAGAAAATATACAGAATATACGGTAGTAAGTGTCTCAGTGCGGGTATAGTAAGGTGTTCCATTTATGTATTTTCCGTGCAGTGGTGTGTTCAGGAGGAGTTCAAGAGTCTCACAGCTTTAGGATTGAAGCTGTTTCTCAGACGGGTTGTTCTACACTTCATGCTCCGCAGCCTCCTGCCTGAGGGGAGCGGAACAAAAAGTGAGTGTGTTGGGTGGGTGGGATCCTTCCTGATGCACGTGGCCCTTTTCCTGCATCTGGAGGTGTAGATGTCTGTGGTGCTGGGGAAGCTGACTCCAACAATCCTCTGTGCGATCTTCACCACCCTCTGCAGAGCTTTCCTGTCTGCAGCAGAGCAGCTTCCACGTAGGACGTAGGAATCCTTTTGCTCCAGGTGGGTGAGGGCAGTGTGGACCACGGAGGAAATGGCGTCCTCTGTGGATCGATTTTTCCTATATGCATACTGATGTGGATCCACAGTGACATTGATGGTGGCTTTGATGTGGGTCTGAACCAGTCTCTCGAGGCACTTTGTGACTATCGGTGTGAGTGCTATTGGCCGATAGTCATTCAGACCTGTCGCTGCGGAGCTCTTTGGGACCGGGATGATGGTGGCGGTCTTCATGCAGGTGGGGACAGCTGCCTGGATGAGGGAGGCGTTGAAGATGTCCGCCAACACGTCTGAGAGTTGGTCCGCGTACTCTCTCAGCACCCGTCCGGGGATGTTGTCTGGGCCAGCAGCTTTCCGGGGGTTAATCCCCCTCAGCGTCCTACTTACTTCTTCTGGAGTCACACTGATGGGCTCTTCTCCTGGTGAAGTCGTTATTCTGGTGCTGGGGAGGGTGTCAGGGTTGTCAAACCGGGCGTAGAATTGGTTGAGAGCCTCAGGCAGGGAGGGGTCTTTGGGGCATTGTGCAGTTTTAGGTTTGTATACTGTAATGCACTTGATAACCTTCCACATGCTCTGTGGATCCTGGGAGGAAAAGTGTCCCTGGATTTTCTGAGCATATGCAGCTTTTGCCCTCTTAACTGCTGCAGTCAGCTCTCTTCTTGCCCTCCTGAGCTCTTGTGAGTCACCAGACCTAAACGCAGCATCCCTGGCTTTCAGCAGAGAACGTGCCTCTGCATTCAGCCAGGGTTTCTGGTTCGGGTAGCAAGTCACAGTCTTGGTGGTGGTGACATCCTCCACACACTTGCTGATGTACCCCAGAACAGCAGATGTGTAATCCTCAAGGTTCAGCTCCCCCTCACACTCAGCAGCCTCCCTGAAGACCTGCCAGTCTGTGCAGCCGAAGCAGTCCTGCAGCACAGCGTCCGCGTCACTGGGCCACACAGTGATGGTCCTCTGTGTGGGTCTGGAGCGTCGCAGCCGGGGATGGTAAGCAGCCACCAGCATGACGGAGATGTGGTCGGAGAGCCCGAGGTGGGGGCGGGGGAAGGCTCTGTATGCGTCTCTTAGGTTTGTGTAAACACGGCCCAGCGTGTTATTTCCAGGTGTTGGAATGTTCACATGCTGCTTAAACTTCGGCAGGCAGTTCGTCAGTTGTACGTGGTTGAAGTCCCCCGCTACCACGCAGAAAGCCTCCGGGTGCTTGTTCTGAAGCTAGCTGATGTTGTCATGTAGCTCCTTCAGCGCGATGTTAGCATTAGCATCCGGCGCTATGTAAACAGCAACAACGAACACAGCCGTAAACTGTGTTTTGCGGGACAAAACTGCTGAAACTAAATCCGTGGATTTGTTAAAACTACTTATTTTGTATAAATTTCATGTACATTTTTTCTGATAACAAAACATGATTTTTGCATTTTATATCCTGATAAATATGATGACCCAAAAATGCCTAAGAAGAAAACCAATGCAAATTTTTTTTAAATGTTTAATTTTTTTTCCCCTTCAGGGTGTCTTTTGTGGGGTCTAGTGTCCCTTATATGAAAATAGGCTGAAAGGAAAGTGGGAAGGAGAGCGGGGAAGACAAATATCGTCGGGTCCGGGAATCAAACCCGCAATGGCCGCATCGAGGACTCAAGGCCTCCAAATGTGGATCGTGCTAACCCCTAAACAACCACAGCATGCCCATTATCTTTCTTTTATTTTAATAAACACACAAGTAGATAAATTTTTAGATTTATTGCTTAACAAGATGCTACGAATAATTTTTTTTGTATCTCTGTGTAAAATAGTCTGAATCGAGAGGATATGCATGTTCATGTTTTGCCGCATTAAAATGTTTGGTGTTCAAGGACTAAAGTAAAAACGGGAATAATTGCTAAAGATATCTTGTCAGTTTTTAAGAGAAAATTGTTACAGTCCTAATGATGATTTCATTGAGCAAGAACACAGAATAATTTTTTTTAATTCAAAGTTTGAAATAGTAAACATTTTTCATGAATGCTATCAATGTTGCGTGTAATTACCCTCTTGCTATAAATGTTAATATATTTTTATGAAGATTTCTCATCAGTTAAATCTATCCCAAGATTTATGTGCATATTTAAATTTATTGTCATTTTTCTTCCTGAAAGCCCTATAAGAAGCAAAACCTTTGCATGCATCGGTATCTGTGTCTGTAATATATGCCATCGATGCAGAGCAAAGTCAGGTTAAAGGCCTCGGGATTTTCACTTTGAATGAACCCATCATTGGTTGATTCCCATCCTAGCTCGGTCCTTCTGTCGCCCCAGAAAATTCAAAAGAAAAGCAGACATCAAGGAACACAGAGCCAGGAGGCCGAGCCCAGAGTGAGAGTGAAACTCAGGGCAGTAGGCTAAGGAAGTTTTGGTAAGAGGCTTTCTTTTTTTTTCATAACCGATCTCAAAATCTTACCTTCATCAGAACAAAACTATCACGGCTTTTCAAAAACTAAGCAGGTAGTAAGGAGCTACACTATGTGGTGACTGCAGGTGGCGTGTTTGAGCATAACGTTTTTTTTTATGTGAATTTGCATTTCTAAAGTTTGACACCAGATGCCCTGTGAGTCCCTCAATTTATTTTAATCCACATTACGTTAAGGCTAGGAGCTGTTGCCCTAATCTAATGTTGTAACAGTTATGCTACAGTTAAACCATGCATGAGTTTAACACGGCCTGATTATGTGGAGGAAGGTGAGACTTGCACCATTAAAAGGAGCTTTTAAATTCCTGCTGGTTAACTAGATCTCCAAACTCTTTATTGATTACTGCAACAGGGTCTTCATGAATATATGAAAAAGTCAATCAGACACCTGCAGCTGACCCAGCAAGCTGCAGTTCAGGTTCAGACTAAATTTTCTGGTTCCAGCTAACTCTTCATCCCCAGAACCAGAACCAAACATTGAGGAGCTGAAACAAACTGCCAGACAACTGCAAATCAGCTGTAACACTTTGAGATGTTTTAAATCACAGCTAAAGACCTATTTGCTTCAGGCTGCCTTTGATTAATAATCTAGAGCAGTGATTAATAAAATGTAGCGCCAATTGTTTTCAATGATTTTAATGTAATCCTTCTGCATCATATTTTTATCACGTGAAGCACCTCGTCTCTTTGATGCCAGATATCTACTGTTCCAGTCAACTGTCTTCTCCTGGTGTTTATTTTCTTCCACATTCTGAGACATGAGCAGTCATTCAGGCAATCGTGACTTATTGACAAAACTTTCTTGTTTTACTCTGTTTGGAATATCTGCAGAGTCTACAGTTTCTGTTTTCCTTCTGAAGTAAAAAGATGATAAAAAGTATTGAAAAGGAAGATATATTAAGTGAGGAGATGAATATTTCAGCAGAGGCTAAAGTCATTTTATGCTGGTCTGCCGTAAATTGTGTCTGGTGTTTCCTGAAAGCGATTTTCCTTTTTCATATAAATAGCTCAGAATTGTGACTGGATTTATATGTACAAACAGAATGCATTGGATGGTAGAGGAACCATTTCCACCTGCTGAGTGTGTGGATGGGCGAGCAGTGCTTATATCACAAGGTAATAACAGAGAGAGGCAGCCCTCATACAGACCCACAGAAACAACAGCCTTCAGCAAATTCCTACCTTTATGAATACAAATGTACTCAGCAGTCGGCAATCTTTAACCACTTTACTGCCACCTTCTGCAAACACACCGAGATAGAAACGTGCTGATTTATTTGCTGTTTCAAGTAAAACATGTTTTTGTGTCAATATACTTGATTATTGACACAGAAACTCATGGTCCCCAAGTTTGATATTAGTTCTGGGTTTTATATGTTGTTGATATGAAAAAAATTGTGTGAGACCAGCTGCCGTGAGAGAACAGTTCCCCCTCCAGCAAAAGCCAGACTGTCAATTTCATGCTTCGGTTTCTTCAGAATACAGAGTTTATTCAACTTTTGGTATTTATTCTCTAGCAAATTTGTGCTGATTCTGTACGACTAGATGGGCGGGAAGATGAGTGCATCTCGGTGACTGAGCCCAGATCTCAAAGGACGTTGGGTGCAAGATAAAGTTTGTAGTTTCATCTGATCAGAAGGTTGGTAAGTGTACAAAACTCCCACAAGCTTGGTGCAGAGCTGGTCAGTGTTACAACCAAGTCTGAGCTGCCTCTGTGAATACCCAAATAATTTATTGGCTAACATTGCAGATTCAAAAGTTGAAGACATCTATTAAAGCAGAGCCGTGAAGTTAATCCATCTATAGTACATACGTGCACAATTTACAAACTGAACAAGTGTGAAATTCAGCTGATGAACAGTTTTGTTCATATTTAATTGAAATTCCCTGTGGGAATTCGACACATGAAGGTAAATTGGTGCAGAAGCATGCTGAGCTACCCCAGTATGGAGCCCCATCTCCCAGCAGCAGGAGACCGTTCCGGCATCCTCTGTCCATTTCAGCAGGCCAAGACGCTTCAGCAGGGTTGCCGAGGAAGAACTTCTTGCTCTAGGCATAGGGATTTGAGATTCGTCTCCTCGGGGAACTCCTCAGGCTGGGCCGTGAGGCAGGAAACTGAGACGCAGATAAATTGAGAGATGCTGACGAACTGAACATCTCATTGCCCTCTCAGCAGGAGGCAGCACCAATAGTAGGAGGCATCTGAGCATCTATAATTATTACTGATATTAGATATTTATATGCACACCCTCATCATAGCATACCCGGACAAAATTTTTATATCCCTTTCCTAATATTTATCCCATTCTAACTGTGTTTCAATAGAGTTAATATCACTGCCAATTTCAGCTTCAGTTCAACTGATGTAATCCCATTAAAAAGGAAAATCCATTCATATTTACATTCTGCTGCTTATTCAAGAGTCCATTTAAAAAATAAACCAGAGAATTGGCCATTTTTAGTCTTTTCCAAACAAGGCTGGAAAAATTAAATCATATATATTTTGACCTTCAGACACGGTTAATGATTTTAGAAATTATGTGAGCCAGCTTTAAGTTCATCCTTTTAACATATTCACTTCTTCCTCCTCAAAAGCTACAGCATCCAGCTACAGTATCTACCAGCTTAGACCACCAATAGACTAAAACTCTTTTTTGCAAAAGACCTCAACCTCAGATTAGATGAAAAGCCTTTTTGAGCACCAGGTTTAAAGTCCTCCTAAAGGTTTTCCAATTGTATTTAGGTCTGGAATTTCACTTTGTCAATCTAATCTGCTTTGATCAAAAACTGAACTTCCCAACTCGAATCATCTCGAGCTACTATCCATCCAACACAACTGAATCATTCGACTGGATGAATGGTATAAGAGTTCACTAAAACTAACACATGACATAAAGCGAAACAGGGAAATATCTTCATTAGCCCAAATAAGTAAAACTGTAATTAAACTAACTTGGAACATAATATTTATTTTTTTATAAAACTAACGAAAAATTATAGATAAAATACCCTCCGCAGTGTGTTTATTATCTAAAAATGTGCCTTGTGAACCAAAACTGATGTGAAATTTAAAACATTTTTTTTCACACAAGCAGTTGAAGTCATCTGTCTGCAAAGTATGGTACCTCTTACCCCTGACAGTGCGTACATAGTCAGGCAAAAATAATTTTTATGTTAAAACAAAGTGCCTTATTATTTGTACTCAAGTCTACAAATTGATGACAGCAGCACTTGGAATGCATAAAAAACAGCAATAGTATTACACACATGTTGCGCACTAGGTTACAATCTTCTGCTTTAAGCAATCTAATTTAAAATGTAACTATATTTTTCTTATTTTCAGAGTCTATTACGTGATAAATATAGTCGCTCAAAATCACATTAATACAAAACACTGAATCTTTATATCCTGCACCATCAATTTATGCAAAGCATCAACAAACTAGTGTTACTACACTGACTTGTGTACAAGTCTCTAAAACTTAAACAATATTAAACAAATATCTAATAAAAATTAGCAAACCCACTTTTAAGACTAAACCTGAATTAGACAAAAAAAAAAGTCTAACAAAATCAAACCAAGCAATGGTGAAAAATCCACACCTATATAGCAGTGGGTCCGATACTATTGAGCAAATTCAGCTGTTTAATTAAGATGTTTCAGACACAAATCAGGAATAAGAATGCTTCCTTGTCTAGTTGAATAATACAGAAGAAAGTCCTGTTAGTACCAGCTTCATTTAAAGACACAGCAGACTCTCAGCCTCTGGGAACTGAAGGCTCATCTGATACGTGACAAATTGCCCAGTAACCGTGGAAACAGTGACAGAGAGCTTCCAGCTTTAACTTAACACTGCTGTTTGAGGCCTGAATGTCTTCACTAAGCGGCCTAGCTCGTCTGTTCTGACAGCTTAATTACTGCCAGGGAGCTTGAAGAGAAACCTGAACACAGTTGATGGTTCCTAAAAGGTCTGCAGGGAATTGCTTTATGGCAATCTCTGACAGGATTAAAATCTCTGAAGAAAAAAAACAAACTCAGAGCTCCATCTCTCGGTTCTCTCTGCCATCTGCACACCCGGAGAACAATCCGGTTCAACTATCAAAGATGTGTCTTACCATGAAGCATTGATGGTGGGCAAATGTCTTTGCAGGACTGAGAACACCTTTGAAATGAATGGCTTTCTGTCAGCATTAATGAGGCAATTATGGACAATGGAAACCATTAATGCCACCTAAGAGGTCTGTTTTGTCAGTTATTCTACCCTTAATTATTGTTGAGTAGGAGAATTAGGTCAAATATGTTAAAAATTAAAAAAATTATGTTAAAGTCTGTCTATATACAATCCAATCTATGTTCCCACTTTCATCTTTAGTCTTAGGTTTTGGGAGGTTACTGAAAAGATAGAATTATGAATACACGCTGTTGAAATGGGTTTCGTCCGCATGGTGTGGGGGCTCTCCCTTAAATATAGTGGAAAAAAAGCTTGATCATCCAGGAGAGGTCAGAGTAGAGCAACTGCTCCTCAACATCAAGAGGAGCCAGGTGAGGTTCTGGGTCTGTCCCAATGGGAGGAATCTCAGAGGACCCAGGACACGCTGGAGGGACAATGATCCTCACTTGGCCTGGGAACTTTTTGGGATTCCCCCAGAGGGTGTGTCAATTCAGACCCTCCTAATATCCATTGCAAACTGTATCAAGGGACGGCATGGAGAAGCAGTGTTGTGATGATGTGCTGAGGTGAGGAGTCGGCAATGTTGGGTGTTTCATAGAATCTATTTTAGGTTGTATTTTGATATATACAGAATTTTTAATGCATAATTGATTGTGCTATAAAATGGCACAACTGTATGTACCTGGAAAATGCATAATAGCCAACCTTTAAAACTATAAACACCTACGACAATTGATTCAGAAGCGGCACAGCCCCATTCAGGCACTCAGTAAAAACATATTCCTTCTCCTGCTGCTGAAACTCAGAGAGGCAGCAGCTGTAGCTCTGTGGTTATTAACCTGATAACAGCAGGAGGTCCAGAGGCTCCATCCATTAACCTGCAGTGCCTCTGGGCTGCATAGACTTAGAAACCAGTACACATACTGCTACTGTGAGTGTTTTGGTGCTTTGATGGAGGAACCATGATCCAACCAGAAAACCTACCATCAGCTTTAATTAAAGCAGCAGACAAAGTAGACTGATCACTGATCCTGAGAGGAAAACATCACAGACAGCTGCCAATCTTTACAGCAGATTCAACACAAGGTTAGAGGTTTCATCTTAGCTAGGGTGTTTACGGTTACATGGAGGCATAGTTTTATTTTGGAAAGCTCCACCTGAATGAACTAATTGACTTCTTGAACAAGGCCCACTGGACAGATGAAACCAAACAAGAGATCCTTGTCCAAGATGCACAGAATCACATCGGTGATCCACCAGCTGCCAAGCACAGAGGTGGAGAGATTATGTTTTGTTTGCACATTCTAGATGAACCATGAATTCATCTGGACAGTGTTGGCTGGTGCTTATGGTTCATGCCCACCTGATACACATGGTAAACACAATCATGAACATTTATGTAAAAACTTCAGCCTTGACGTCCAGACGAGTCCAGAGGCCACAGTTCATCCAACACAGAGTCCAACATCCCTGTTCGTGCATATAGATTAGGGCTGTGTGATATTGCAAAATCTTGCAGTGGTGATAATATTGAAAAAAAAAAGTGATAACATCTGGTGATACATGAGTGTTTCCTTCTTTGCCCACCTAATCTGTGCATCCAAGTCTGTGGGGCATTTAGCATTTTTGGTAGGTTTGAGTTTGTGTTGCTGAAAAACTTGTAATGTCTAAATATTAACTTTCCGTAAAAGAGTAACTACAGAACTATTAAAATATAGTCCCCATCAATCATTGCCCTCAAAACAGTTGACTGATATTGCAATGACGATATGTCTCCAATCTGGAAAAAAGCAATTGCCACAGATAAAACAGCCACAGATAAACCATTCTCTATTTAACCGCTAAGAGAAGCTGGTATTCTCAAACACTCCGGCCGATAAGCTCCAGGTCAACACAGCTGAGAATTTAAAAGGAGAACGATAAATACTGACAAGCTGCAGGAAACCTGCAACGTTTAACCCATAACATCTTAGATGCATGTAAAAACTCATACCCACAAAAAGCTAAAAAGCTATTAGGGGTCCGAGTTTGATAGCATGGCAGAGGGAGAAAATGCAACCTCCATGCAGACAGAGCCCAGACCTTCAAAGTCAGAACTTTCTTCCTGCTAAAAAAAATCTAAGTTTAGAAATCTAGAAAGACAATAAAATGGATAAAAATGAATGAAAAAACAATTATCGACTAGAGTTTTGTTTATTTTATTTAAAGGAACGTATTTTAGTTCTCCCAAAGTCAGAACATGTTTATGTTTTATGTCTTTAAGGAAAGAAATTTGACTCGTTTCTTGCTTGATTAAAGTTTATTTGATTTTAGTTCACAGATTTAAGCTTCCTCTGAACATCAGTTATTAACAGGTTACAGAATTAATCAAACAAGAGTAAATCCAGGCAAATACTTTCCAAAACGGCATTGACCTTGACAATGTTGATAAGGAAAAAAAGTTCAGAGGTCAAACATGTGTCAGTTTAATCCCTCAACTGAAACTAGAACGTCCCCATATGCTTTTTTAATGAGTAGGAGCTTTCATGAATGCCAACAGCGATGTAGATTAAAGAGAGATCTGCAGGATCATGCTTCCCGGTAATGTTCATCAAACAGGATGATTGCTCAGCAAAAACATGTTTAAATTGTCTACATCTAAATGTGGATTTATACATCATTCTCACATACAGCCCTAATAAAGAATGGTAAAAAAGACAAACTAATGCAGCTACAACTAAATTATGTTTTAAATAGACTTGTTTAAAAATGAAGTTGTATAATCATCAGTTATTATTTCTAAATTAAACAAGTAGTGTCACAAATATATAATTTTATTTAATTTGTGTAAGTTGATCAGAGATTCACCTGCTCACTGAAACCCTTCATTTCTGTTTAACAAAGATATCTTCTTTGTTTTTTTTAAACAAGCAGGGAGGAAGGGAGGATGGAAAGGAAGGAAGTAAGGAAGAAAGGAAGGAAGGCAGACAGATAATCTAGTTAATATGTAATTACATCGTTACAGGTTAACTATTTTCCCATGTTTCAGAACATCAGACAAGGATAAACAGAATACAATAAGCTGTTCTAATAAAACCTTATTTATTTAGGAAGGAAACAAACTAGATCCCTTTGTTACTCTATTTATGGATTTAAAAGATTTGGAAAACCCTAGCAGAGCTGCCATCTCATGCATCCGTCAGCAGATCGCCTCATGGTTCCAGCCAGTCGGTCCAATTATTATTCGTTTCATGTGCTGCAAGCTCAGCCAAGGCCAAGACAATGACTGCCTCTGCGTGACTGGATGTGTGAACAGAGGAGGATTAATAGGGATGTGGCGATATGATAAACCCAGATTTTAAAGGGTTTAGCTCGCCATTAATACCTCGCTACCACTATAGACAGATGGAAACTCCTAATCCCAGGTGGAGAGCGTTAGAAAGAACACACCAATACATCTGGGATGGGTGACAGCATCACTTTAAGCTCATTGGTCTTTTGTATTTATTTTGTTTATTTTCACTGAAAATTAGTTTTTGTCTTAAAACTAACCTGAAATTGTAGCTTCACTATTAGACAACAAGCTGAGGTAAAATCTTTGTTTTTAAATCATTTTGTTCTGTATAATTTCCTTTTTAAACCTCTTTCCAACACATGTCAGTATGATTATTATGTTATATTTGCGTAAAACTAATCTTTTCAATTGCTGAAGCGATGGGAGTCCCATTTCATTGGGGCAGATATTATGAGTTCTTGCGTGCAGCTCTGGCATTAACACTTCAATAAGCCTTTTGTGATAAGCACTGAGTGATCAACATGAAACATGAGATTAGGACGCATGCAAGCCTCTATCGGGGGTGGAGGACCTGGATATATCCTACAGCTGATACCCCACAGAAAAATTCAGGGTTTGTCTTGATTCCCTTCAACAAGGTCAGCAGAGAAGGGTACCAAATTAAACAGAGCATAATTTGTTCTTATTCCTGCTGCATAATATCAGTAAACTTTGGGTGAATAATGTTATATACACATATATACATATATATATATATATATATATATATATATATATATATATATATATATATATATACATATAAAGAATAGCTAAGAGCATTGTAGTCTCAGTTTAAACTTGGAAACTCAACACATGAAGACAAATACAGAACAAAACAAGTTTAAGGTAGAAGGTTAATATACCTCATCTTAGTTTAATTTACCCAAGATGACATTAGTAAAAGAACAGTTATTTAAACGCACAGCAGCATGATCCCAAAACAAGATTGTTACATTTCTAAGACTTGGTGTTTCTTTTATTAGGTTATATTTGGGTTAGTACTGGGTTAAATATTTAATCATCACAGGCCATTAATCTCTTATCATTGGATTAAAATATTTTTACATGCAGCTCGTTAAATCCCTAAGTTTTTAATTAAGACTTTGAGTTAGCAGTACAAAGTAGGATTTTGTAAAAATCATCTTTTATACAAACCAAAAGGAAAAGTCATTCAAAGACCTTTGTAAACTGTCTCAATCAGCGATTTCATATAATTTTTTATTTTACTTTTTTCGCCTCCAAGGACATCTTTTTTTTACTAACTTCACCACCTTCAATATCTTTAAATTCTTCCTGCTGTGAGAATTTACAGGACTCAGAAACATCATGCATATATGCAGCTTTCATTAAAGCTAAAATAGTTAAAAACTGGGCTACTGTCCTCGAGGCTGTGAAACTCATCTGCTTCTATTTCAATAAAAGAAGCCTGTGAGAAGCAGAAAATTCCTCTGGGCTCTGCGTTCCCCGTTTCCGGATTTCTAAATTTGTCCTACAATCCTACTCATGCTGCTCTTCCTCCTGCAGGCTCGACACACTGAACACACAATCATGAGACCCCCCCCACCACCACCACCCACCTGGGACGCCCCCCTGCTACCCACTTGCTTCCAATGTAATTTGTCTTTCCAAAGCTGCAGGAGCGAGCCAGGCTTTCGGTCTTTGATCTTTTTTGTTTTCTTTTTTTGAAACCATGGAAAAGCTGCTGGTCGCTGGTGGGAGATCCAGAGACGAGGCTTTAGAAGACAAGCGCAACAAAATGCATGATGGGAGGAGAAGGGAAGCTGCAGGGAGAGTATGACGAGGTTTACTGGGAAAGGAGAAGGTTGCATAACTTTAAATCTTGTAGTTTTGAAACTCAACAGCTTTACTATGCAGAATAATTAAAGTTTTAACGACTCTGCGACGAGGTATAAAAAACTAGGGTAGATCAGTTATCAGTCCATTAAAAAAATGCCATGCAGCTATTACTTATTATTTAAACCTATCTAAGCTCTGTATGATTGTTCCTTGTTTTTCCACAAACATTTCCTCAAGTCAAGCCAAAGTTGTTCTCTGACACATTTTAAGTGCCAAATGAGCTTAGTCTCGGTTACTGTGGACGTTAACGGCTGAGCGAGACGTAAAACTGGCACGAGGGGAGAGGCGAAGCAAAGCAGCTTGACTTGCAGTGTTTATTAGATACACATTATATCCTATTGTGCAATCTGAGCTCACATACCAACAGGGCAAGCAGCACCTGCTCCGTATGCAGAATCAAAATACATATTTTTGCTCACAATAACAGTTAGAAGTTGAAGATAAACGTGCTTCAACAAACCCACTGTAATCTGTACAAAGCAGGCACTACTGTGAGTATCAGGTTTATAGATTTCTCCTATCAGATTTATCAAAGACTGAGAAAAAAAAGCACAGAGAGACTGTGGGCTTGTTTGTGGCATGGTGTGAAAAAATTATTTTTTCTTGAACGTGAACCAAACATTGAAGATTTCAAAAGAAAGTAGTTTAGATGAATGAGTATTTTTCTCATAAGAGAGGAAAATGAGTAGATTAGTGTTTACCTAGACAACAGACCGAACTTAAGACGCAACAATGAAGCCATTTGCAAGAAGGAACAGAGCAGACTGGATTACTTGGGGAAGTTTAGGTCCTTCAGTGTTTTAAACCAGGTGTTGCAGATCTTCTATAAGTCTGTTGCGAGGGTGTAGCCTCTTCTGACCATCATCTGTTAGGGCAGCAGCATCAGACACAAGGAAAAACAAGAATAGTTCAGCTCTGGGGACTACATGAGATGGTTCCAAGACGTAGTTGACATGAAGTCGTGAAAATTATGGACAATCCTGATCACATTTTACCTCAGACTCTTATACAACAAGAAAGTGTGTTCAGTCAAAGGCTTCATTCTGCTTGCTGTAATATGGGTCGCTATACTGCATGTTTTTTGGGGGGTATTTTTGGAGCACATTAAAGATAAATGTCTTTTAAAGTTGTAGACTTATCTTATGTCTAAATGAAACTTTCTCAGGAAAGTTAGAAGCTTTGCTGCTGCAGCTTCTGAAAGAAAAAATCCCATTAAAAAGACGACCAAGACGATTTTGTGCAGTTAGAAGTTGAGAAACTGACTGAGAGCTCTTCCCGTCTGCCTCTCACAACTGCCTAATGACACCAATTTAACCCACATCTGTTCGCGACTGAAACGTTACTTCTTTATCTCTGACAAGACGCCGCTTCGCAAATCCTTTTGTCCTCATTTTCTCAGGTTTTCTCCATCTCCTGCCTGCTCTCCACGCTAATTGACAGCGACCAGCCTTTGAGGAGAAGCCATGGTGCTGATTAGCTGCTCGCACTTGGATCCTCTATAATAATACCAGCCTCCTTTTACAGACTTCAAAGTCAGGAGAGTCCACTGTGAGTATGGAGCTGTAAGTGTTAACAGAGCTTCCATCACAAGATTCCACAGAAAGATCCAAACCTTACAGATGGCTTTGCAGAGAGGTTCAAAACCCAAGAAACAGAGCCGGTGCTGTGGGAATGAGGTTGACAAATGGATGATGGTGAAGAATTAGTTCAACCTTAACGACACATTCTTGGTACAAAAAAGTTGCTCAAAAGTTTTTCCTTTTATTTTATTGTGTCAATTTTTCTACAAGTAAAATATCAGCAGGCATGAAGAGAAAACACGCTTCAGTGAGCAGACTATAGAAAGACAAATGGGAGGAAGAAACTGCACAATGCAGGGAGCGAAAAATATATTTTCCACAGAGAACGCAGGCTGGAGGTACAATGAGATAAGAGCTGCAGGAGCGGAGGAGATAAATCAGGCAGAGACGGTTTTAGCTGTGGCGAAAAAGGTTTTTATTAAATGAGCATAACAAGTGCTGCAAAGTGTGTTAACCTGTGTGTGGATAATTAAATCTGCGTAAGATGCATGGGTCTGCTAATGCATGGCGACAGATACACAAACGAGCTTGCAGAGCCATAAACCAGATAAGATGTGCCAGCCGAGAAGCTGACTGTTGCAAAGTGAGGAGTCTGCATGATGTTTCTGTATCACAATGGAGTAAAATTAGAACTATTCTCACTAACATTTGAAAATAACATGATTTTTTTAAATTGAGACAATAACACAACAATTGTTTATATTATTACACAAACAAGAGCATTAAGGTATGAAACCACAACAAAGTACAATATTCTGAATGTGATGTATGAACTAAAACAAAAATTCAGAATCAACTAGACTGTATTTGGATGCTTAATAGAGTTGCTGCTTATAGCTCACCAACCAGTGGGGGTCTTTGAATGGTGGCCTTTACAAAACACATGAAAGCCAGAAGAGTAAATCAGACGTCTACCATACATACACTGCCAAAACCAAAGAATTGAAACAGAAATGCAACACTGGAAAACCCTTACATACATATGTGTTAAGATGTAGCCAGCTGACTGGCAGTCCGCAGCTGGACAAGGAAACTATGCAAATGGCAAAGAAACATCTGATTTTAAACAATGAGCTCATTTGTGAAGGCATCAGAACGCTCCTTCCATCATGTCTGCCAATCTACAGGAATGATGTCACTACATGCCAAACAAAGCTAGAAAGGTAGAATTACATTTAAAAAATCCTTCAACCAGGAAAGAAGAACCAGAAACCCAAAGGGAACTATTAGAAAAATAAAAAATAAAAATTGTGCAAAAACTGAAAAAAGAAAAAATGCAAACACAGAAAAAATTTATGAGCTGGATTGACAATGCTGGGATTTTCCTCCTCGTTCTGGTTGGTGGGTTCTAACCGGGAATAGTCAAGTTCTGTGAACTGCAGTAAGACCACAGAGAGGAGAAAGAGGGGCTTGGTTTGTTTCACCAAAGATTATCTGCCTGATAAATGGTCACAATGTAGGGACAATTTTAATAAATGTGCAAAAGCATTTTAACAAAAGTTACTTACTGCAGTTTTAACCTCACTGACAACAACAAACGCCTAAGACAAATATCATTCTAATAACCACAAGTATGTTTATTTATGGCTCTTATTAATTGTTTGAGGAAATCTTGAAAGAAGCATTTCCAGTGTATTTAAAAGTAGCTAGTTGTCCAATCTAACCGTAAGTAATAAGAAGGTTTTTAGAGTGGCACTACTAAGGCTATTGTTTGCACCAAGTACTTTGTCAATAATACTGCAGCAATAATACTTAACTCTAAAAACTCTGCCTTAAAAATTTTTACTTTAAATTTTTGTTTAGATGTCAAAAAAAGCTAAATTTAAAAAGCTGTTGTGGCTCCACCTCTGATATAAACTGTAACTAACAAAACGAGAAAAACTATTTAGAGTACTTCAGAGTGAAATTCATCTTTCAATAGGATAACGTCCCGTCTTCATTCTGACCTGGCATTAAAACATCCGGACGATTAAAGACCTCCACGAGCTGCCGATAGAACCTATATATGAAGAGTTTCCTCCATTAATTTAAAATCTCCCAGGAAGCTTCGTTCTTAAGGAGGCTTCGACTAGCAGCTGGGTGACACAAGCACTCCCCTAGCTTACAGCTGCATTCATGTAATGCATCAAAACCCCTAAGAAGCACGACTGAGACAAAAAGGTAATGTGCTGCATAAATTACCTTTACAGTACAGATGATTACTGTAATGAAAGTGGTCAAACGAGTCGTACCTGAGTTCAGAGGACGTTAAAGAGCAGCGAAGCGGTCATAAAACGCTCCAAGGTTTTTATGAGGTCAGAAAGCAGGCAGTGTGATAAAGGAGGAGACCTCCTGAGATCTGAGCACTTCCTCTTGGCCATTCAGGCATAAGACACATTCAGATTCGTTCGGATCAGAGAGGAGGAGGATCTGCAAGAGCTGTTGGCAGAAATAACTCAAAATCATGGATTTAATCAGACCAAGGAAGCCAATCTAGACCGAAAGATTTTAAAATTAGTTTGAATGTTGGTTTATTTTGCAAATTAATATCTTAACATAGAATACAATTATGTATAGACTGGATCATGCAAATCAATATTAAGGCTCCAGTTTATGCAGAAAATATATCCATCCTTTTAGTTTTATGTTAAACAAATGAATTATTTCAATAACTTTATTTTTTCTGGCTTTTAAGTCGGAAATACACAATTATCTCTTCAATAATAGACTTTGGCAAATATTTTAATTTAGCTGAGAGGAGTTATACTGATAATTAATAGTTAAAAACAAAACTGCATTTCTTTACTTTAAATAAAAAAAGCTAGTTTTTCATAAACTGTAGCCTAGATCTGCTTCGAGGATCTTTGACTGCCACAGAGGTCAGGTCGGTTCTTTAGTCTCAACCTCTTTCTTACACCAACAGATTTCAGTGCTGACTCAGACTGATGCACCTTTGCACATGGATGTTGTGTTTCCCCAAAACACCACAAGGTAGGGTAGCACAATATTAAAAAAACAAGGAAAAAAAGACATTGCAATTTTTTTTCTAACCCTTCGATATGAATTTCAATGCTTCATAATGCGAAAATTTTAGAGGACTAGAATAGGATCTTAGTTTATGCTGCACTCTTCCATTTTAGAGTCTTATTCTTAGGGCTGAATGATATTAGCAAGTCTTCCTCTGTAGATAATATTAAAATTATGATCTCAGTCACCATATATGGCTATTTTCCCTTTTCTCTCTTTTAGTTATGAATCCATCATTCTGCAAGGCAAGCTTCAGCATTCTAAGTGATATCCTTAGTATCCAGAGTGAACATCTGGTGGTGTGAGACTCTGACACCTGGGTAATCACCACATTAGCATGAAAAATACAAGTTCATAAAACTTAATATATTAGCCGACAATGTCCTTTCCATTCTGAATATTTAACACACTGACGTTGGGATGACCATTTATGCGCAATATACTGTGCAGCCCTAGCGTAAGGCCTCTGTCATTATATGCTGCAGAATTTTAAATTAAACCCACCGTACAAAAATCTTGTTGTGCGTTGTGTTTGAAGCTAAGCAGTAAAGCTGAATAAGATTAACCTAAAGGTCCATTAGGTAATGCGCATCCAGAACCAAAATGGGACCATACCCGAAAATACATTTATAGGCGTTTCAGATTAGACCTACTTTACAGCTTCTTTTCTGTCACAATGCAGCATTTCTTCCTCCAACACCCAGAGGATCAGTGCCCCAGCTGTAGAGCCAGGTCACGAAGCTCTTTACTCTTTTGTGCAAAGAAATGAGAGCAAACATTGTCATTGCCACAAAGAAAGCGCTGATCCACATGTACCCAGCCAAGAGTGCCATCTCTGAAGAACACAACAAAAATCTGAACTGCTTGGTCAAGAGGACCAGAAATAAACTCAAAGTTCATTAAAAATCTAATTTCTATATTCACATTTTATGTTAATGCATGCAGTCCAGCTGATTAAAAGCAGAGTTCTTCTAACAGAGCAAATTAATCCCCAGCAGGTGGTTCCTCCAGGTGTCTGCCTAGTGGAAGCATCTGCCACACCTCCAACACTCCGAGCTACCGTTCAACGGCAGGAAACCACCGGCTGATGAATTATTAAAGAAGAAAGCATGCAGCTGTCGGATTAGAGGCTGATGGAATCTAGCGAGACATTTAAAGAAACACGTTAATATGCAGGGAAACTGCATCCGACTCATGAAAAGTGAAGACAAGTTAAAAATAACAACTAACTGTCCTGAGATAGGAACATTTTTCAACCTGGGATGGTCAACTTTATCGTGATTTACAAGACTCCAGCACTTCAGTCTAAATTCGGCCCAACAGACAGTTAATATCAACAGGAAGCAGCAGATCTTAAAAAAAGCCTTATTAAAAAGGATGTGATGGAAAAAAACATTAAGACTACATAATGTTATTCTGAAGGACTAAGTGTTAGAGTTTCAAAGGTCTCTGAGATGGACAAATATGTTTTAGTACGGAAAGTAGAAATACACCAATTTTCAATTTATTCACTCAAATTGACAATTAGCAATAATTCCTAAAACACTTAATGTAGACAAGTGAAAACGGAGCAGGAAGAAAAAAAAATTCTTGCATCTCAGTGATTGCGAAATAAATTTCTATGACATTTATAATAAATGTAATTTAATCCTTTTCCACAATGAGGAAAACGTTACTTATAGGTGCTAAGGGAAGCTGTTTAATAACTAAAAAATTATGTTGATTTATAGAAAGATGATGCACCAAACTTCTTTCAAGTCCAAGAAACTGTTTTTTTAATTAGTTTCCAGACAAAATCCGTTTTGATGGATGCCACAATTGTCAGTTTTCTTGTTACATTATTTAAGGATCTTCCCTGCTGGAGACTCACTGCATCACTGATTGCCCTGATTTCACCTCTGACTCGCACTTAGGGAACGTCTGCTAGAGTCTGTAGGGAAATCTGGATGAGAGCCAATAAAAAAGAGAGGCTGGAAAAAAGAAAAAAACAGTCTGACACTTTATGGACATAAGCATGCAACCAACATGCCATTATAGACACTAAACCCGGAAAGAGCACCTGGTTAGAGTCGGGTAAAAGCCAGAATGTACAAGTGAAATAAGATGAAGATGGATGTGATTGTTTAATGGAAATGTTTGGCTGCAGTCCCTTTGCATCCTTTATTGGAAAAATGTTTGATTAAATGCACTCCAAGAAAATAACCAAAGGCTTTCAGACCAACTCCAGACCGTTAAAAATTCAGATACAAACTCCCATCATCAGCCTTAGAGACACAACGCTCAGCATGGACATCTAGAGGTAACCTGACAGCCCACAGAGTTTATTTCAAGTGTCAAACCTGCATCTCAATGCTTCTGAGCAAACACATGGAGATGGACGTACCTGAGGCTGCAGCTGCTCTGGGAGGCTGTGTGATGCTCGGTGGGTCCCTGGGGGTCGGGGGAGGCGTTTTGGGCCAGGATTTCCCTCCAGGGTAACTGGTGGTCACAGTGTCGACGTATTCGACGAATGTCCGGGGAAAGTTTCCTTTCTCCTTGCTCCTTTCGTTGACGCCATGCAGCCAGCCTGATTGACTCGGTTCATCACTTTCCTGGTACTCCAGTCCGGCTGCAGACATTAGCGAGGGTTTGGGGACGGTTAGCAGGTCGCCCGGCTGCAGGCTGAGGTCGTCGACATGCTCCCTCTTGTATTCAAAGAGCGCCAGGTAATGGAGCATTTCTGAATCCATGGCATTAAGAGTGGAAAACAAAGACTATTCCTGAGATAGATGCAACTTCACGGAGAGCGTTGCTGGAAGTTCCTGAGGAGAACCCGGAGGTGCTGCTGCCTGGGATCTGCAGGGCATGGCTGATCAGGACCACAATGGAGATGAAACAGTCAAAGGTTCGAGGTAGACACCGAGTTCCTGAATATGACAGTGCTTCTATAAGTGAGAGGAATCCAGGCCAATTCCTTTATGCATCACTCGTCTGGTCCAGTGTGAGGCCCGAAGGTTCTGAGCAGATGAAACTGATGATTGAGGTTCCTGCAGACTGATGACGATGATGCAGAGGTGTGCTCCAAATACTGACACACATTCCTGAGCAAGACCACTGCAGTACCAGATGTAGACTAACTTCCTAAAAACTGGAAATAAAGTTTAAACATTAACATTGCATCCGTTAAAACCACACAGCATGCATCATTGATGCAGTTCCGGCCTGAATGTGGTGGGTGGGCGTGAATCTAAGACACTCTGAGGAAACTGAAATGACCTACTGAGTCGTGAGAACTGCAGCAGGATTCTCCCAGCAGCTCAGCCAGGAGCACCTGCGCCAGTCTGTTCCCACCTAAAAAACGCGCAGCTAAATACGCACACGTCCGCCTGTTTTTTTATTTCATTTTTTTTTATTTTGCGTCCCCTTTTCTCCAACTGTCCGCTCCAGCAGCGCCTGCAGCCTTCAGAGCGATCCCAGCCGGGTCCGGAGGAGAATGCTGCAGACAGGCTGCATCCCTGGTGCTGAGTAGCGCCGCGGTGCTGATGTCAGTGGATCCCTCCTCCTCCTCCTCCTGTCTGGTGGAATACCGGTGTTGTGCGAAATTCAGCAGGGATGGGACGGGACGGCTGCGGCGTCTGTTCAGTCTCTCCATCCCCGCGGCTGAGTTCATCCTGAGGTTTAACATCTGGGAAGAAAAAGTGCAAAGCGCTGCCTGTCTTCAGTGGTTCGGTTTTTTTTTCCCTCTAATAAATTAAAATGTGAAAATGGAAGAATGAAAACGCCACAGATTGAACAGGAAGCGAGACGGCTCTGAGTAAAGTGCGCACCTGATGACGCAGCAGCAGACAGCTGCGTCATCAGTTGCGCACTTTTAGTCTGAACCGACAGAGGAGCAGGAGGGAGCTCCCTGCTCCAGGAGGACATGCTTTAGACGCTGCAGGAAATGTGGATTTAACCCAGCTGGTTTTCTTCTGGTTCCTACAAAACCTCCAAGTCTTGTCATGAAAACTAAAGTTTTTTTTAGTTTTTCCAGCAATTTGTATTTTATTACTTAAAATGTATTTTGCAGAGATGGAGTACCCAGAAATAGTCAAGTAAGAGTAACACTTCTTTAAAATTATTATTATTCCAGTTAAGGCAAAACATTTAGCCCTCCAAAGTGAAAGTTTAAAACAGTATATTCAAGTTACTTGAGTAACTGATGTCATCAAATGAAGAAAACCGTAATTTTTTATTTAATTATGCTGTTTTAAAGAATATGACAACAATAATTCAAGTCACTGATGCTAGCCTACAAAGTTCTGAAGGGTACAGCTCCCATCTACTTGAATACTCGCAGAGGCTTAAGTCACAGCTCTGTCTCTTTGGTCATCCTTTCATTGTCGTCTAGCAATGCCCACACCACACCTAAGACAATCCAGACTGTTTTCTTGTGTTGTTCCAAAATGGTGCAGTGACTTAACAAGTGCTACAAGAACAGCAGCATCCCTGTCTATCTTAAACAAACTCTTGAAGACCCACCTCTTGAAAGAGCATCTCCTATCCTCTCTTACCCACACCTCTATATCCCCTCTACTTCTCTCTCTGTACTTCTCTCTTCACTGTCCTCACTGACACCGACTTAGGATTTTTCTCTATAGTTTATTGTCAGTTTAATAATAAGTGTAACATTGTGCCTACTTTGTAAGTCGCTTTAGATAAAAGCGTCGGCTAAATGCATAAAATTAAATATAAACAACAATCATACTGATAAATTATACATTGTATATACAAAATTATAAAAATATGGAAGGAAAAAACGAATTACTTTTTTCAATGTAAAACTTGTTAAACTAACACTTGTAACTATACGGTAGAACGTGTTACTTCCAATGACAGTACATGATGTTACGTTTTTCTTCCTGATCTCCAAATAAGCACGGCAGGCTCAGCAAAAATAATAATAAAGAAAAATAATAAAAACCTGTAGGTGTGTGTCTTTTTTATTAAATCTTGGTCTTCATTCCATGTTAATCACAGTGGGTAACATATCCAGAAAATCTAAGACAGCTGAGAGTAGCAATACACTATATTAGTGTTACTCAAGTAAAGGTAAAAAGTGCCGTGCAGTAAAACTACTAATAAAAGTACTTCAAAAAAAAAGTTACTCAAAAGAATGTAACCAAGTACATGTAAGTAGCTACTATCCACGTCTGGTATTATAATAATCCGGGGAATGAGAGGATATTCTTATGGTCAGGTGCAACTGTCTCAGTATTTAAATGAAGCTAAACAATCTGAAAAAAAAAAAGCCAGATTGTTTCAGTAGAAATCTGCTGGGTTTGTTTTTGTAGCTGTTTCGCCTCTCATCCCAAAAGCTTCTCCAGTTCTGGACAAGGTTGGATTTCATCATTATATCATATATAATCATTTACATTTACAGTACAAGGGACTTTCATTTGGAGATACTTTAAACATGGAGGACGGGCTGTTTGGGTGTGAGGGTGAGTGAGAGCAGCAATCTAAACAAGAAAGAAAGACCTACTCTACAGCATTGACTCAGCTCCCCAGGACATTTTATTTATTTATTTATTTTTGACATTTTACACCTAGAGACTGGGATTAAACTTTCAGCTGATATCAAAATTGAATATTAATACTGCTCTCATGTATGATTACCAATATTTTTATACATTTCCTCACACCTACAATGCCATGTAAACTCAACCAAGAGACCAATTTATTTTCTCTTCTTCAGTTAAATTACCCATAATCCTATACTGCATCACTTTCACATGACCGAACAAACGACACATGGCCAATCTTCCTGAAACACAAACAGCAACAGAATAGAAAAACACATCTGTTGTTAATATAAGCCCAGTTTTACTTAGTTTATTGGCTGATAACAATATCTAAAAGAAAAAACAGACTAGCATTAGATGTTTTGTTTGTATTGTGCGTCCCTAATCGGGACATGTGGGTAACACAAAAAACACAACATGTTTGGATCATCAAGCAACATTTGCGCCAACATTGAGCTGAATAGAGGTAAGGGCCCCATAAGTGACCTTAATGGCCCAACTGCTGACCTTAGATCTCTAAACGCTGGATTGATTACAACTTATAAGTGTTTTACCTCCAACCATGTGGGGGAATGATCAGCATCAAAGGTGAAATGCCTTTAAAAATACAGCAGAAAAAATTAAGTAGTCTCCTTTTGAATCAACTAAGATCATTGAGTCACAGATGGCGGAGGATATAAATCAACATCTCTGAAATACAGAGCATGATTTAGTTCCCATCACTGAAAGATAAAAAAGTAATTATTTTGTCAACAAGGAAGAGATTGAAACAGAGCTCCAAGGAAAAAAACATTGCTATAAGAAAGAATACATAGAATTTTATTACATTTACTGAAAACCATCTTTATGATCCCAACAAATTATGGAAAAACAGCTAAAAGACTGACAAGGCCAAATGTGCGCCTTTCAATCAGTTAGGTGAGAATGTATTTTACAAAAAGACCTTAAATGAGTGGCTGGTTTTCTCTTACAGCCATGCGAGTGCAAAGCCACCTTTCCTCTGACTTACAGCATTAGTTCCAAACATTTAAATCAGGGCGACTAAATGTTTCTGACTGGATTAAATATCGATATATGGAACCATCTTCTCCTTATTCCCTCTTTTCACCTCTAAAACCCTACATTATTCCAGCTCTGTTTTTTTCCTCTTTAACAGTTGTTTCCCGGCAAACAAAGTGCAGAAATCAATAGTGGGTTGTAGTGATCTATCCTCGACTCTGCACGTGTTTAGTCATGCCTGTTCTTCAGCACATCAGATGTGTTCGTGACTCCTTCTCTCCTCCGTTTCTCCTTTTAAAGATAAGACAGTGAAATTCCCAAGAAGATATTGAAACTCATTTCCTCTGATTAAACGTGGCAGATTTTACAGTTTTTTTCAGTGAATTCACAGATATTGTCTCCAACAGCCTGATTCCCCATGGAACCATCATGAGTTAAGATGACAGGAGACCGTTTAGCGTCTGTCCTATGTCACTGTTACTGACAGTCACCTGTAATGCAGCTGTTTAACCTTTGAACATGTTGGAGGGCACGTTAAAAGAGACTGCGAGGCTTTGATATGAGGGGGATAACGCAAAAAAATATATAAAAAAATGCACACACACACACTTTGCTCCATAAGGGCACAGTTTGTAGAGTCTTTACTCCAGACATCTATTAACAAACAGGTACAGGTACATACAGATAAAGCTGCAGCTCCAAAATCTACAATAAATGAAATTAATACGTTTTTTAAGTTCCTCATACGTAGTGAAGTATTTTCTGCTTATATTTCTTGTAATTGGTGGTATTGGAGCAGGGATGGCTGGAAATGAGGAACCATGGTTCGCATGTTCTAGACTATAAAAGAGATTTAAATTCATAAAATTGTTACAATGATAACACTGAAATTCAGACAATGAAGATTATTATGGGGTGCTGAATGTAACAGAAAGTGATCACAGTTTTCACAATCACATTTTCTCCACATTTAGTCATTTCGTTCACATTTGGCAAATTTCAGTAGATTTTCTCCACTTTTAGCTCATTATACATACACATTCAGACATATGTTAAATGGTAATGGTTATACATTAAACCTAAATACTAAATCCAAATGTAAATATTTAATGCCAAATCGGCCACTGAATACCACGCCCACTGTCACGCCCCCATGCGTTGATAAATCACATAACCACGCCCACATCACGAAGCAGGTTCGGTGGATGATACATTCACAAAAGGCAGCTGTGTAGGTAGCATCAATGCCACGTTAGCAAAGTATCTTAGTGTTGATTAAATTATTAATCGCTAATAATAATTTTACTTCACTTACCGTTAATAATGGGGATGGCACCGGTTGAATTGCCCCCTGAAGTTCTGCCCTCACACCCAAAATCACCTTATTGTCTCTTGTCCTCTACCGAACCTGCTTCGGGTTGTGGTTGTGGCTATGTGATTTATGAATACATACGGAGGCGTGGCAGTGGGCGTTGCACTCAGTGACCGATTTCGATTTAACATTTAGATTTAGATTTGGCATTTAGGGTTAACATTTAATGTTTACATTTAGATATAGCATTTGAATTTAGATTGAATATTTGCATTTACATTTTGTATTTAGATGTAACATATAACATTTACATTTAGATATATATTTGATATTTACATTTAGATATAAGACCTTAACTTACCAACTTTTTGTTCACATATAATATATGTTTAAATGTGTGTATAAAATGAGGTAAATGTGAAGAAAATCAACAGAAATTTGCTAAATTTGAACGCAATGACCTAAATGTGGAAAAAATGTGAGTGCGAAAACTGTGATCCCTTTCTTTTACATCCGGCGCCCTATATGTAATTTAAAGCAACATAAAGTATCTTTTCAACGTCCATAAAATATTTTCATAGCTTTTGTGACCATTCGTCAAATTTCAGCTTGTTGAATGACTCTTCTGTCATGGCCTGAGAGGGTTCATATCGAATTAACCGGCACTAAGCAACTTTGGCAAACAAAACAACTACAAATGTGCTGACTGCTTTACAGCATTCGTCACTTCCCGGGTTTCTTATTTTCAACAACATGATATGACATTGTTTTGTCACATTTAGATTCATATTCCTCCTTCACACAGCCACTGGAAACAGAAATCTACTTAAATCCAACTGCAGGCATTTTACGAAGCCATGCACTGGCCCTCATGGTACTTCTTCTTCAGGTAAAACACTACCGCTTTTGTCCACACTGGTGCCAAATTGACTAAAACTGAAACTTCTTTAGTGTTGCTTTAAGTACTTTTAGGAGGTCCCTGAAGGTTTCAGGGGAATTAGCTGTATCCTAGCTTGCTTGTGCTATTGGCCAGCTGAGAGTAATAGCCGTTCTTAACTATGGCAAATGTATAAAGAACAAGAGGAGTAATGAGCGTTTGGATATTTTACAGTCACAACATGCACAAAGAAAACAGTCCATAAATGTGGAGCAGAGTGATAACAAGCAGCCACGCTGACGCTCTCATCTCTGCTGAGTGATGTGATAAAGCTTGAGGCGGCTGGAAAAGCTCGGCGTAATTAGTGGATGGAAACCACACCAGAGATGTACACATCATCTATTATTCACAACGTTTTCTGGCACTGTAAAACGTTCCTCTCTGAGATCCGACAGCGGAGCTGCTGGCAGCGAGCTCCACAGATCCAGCTAGAAGGATCTGAGCAGACTGGTGTCAACCTGAAACAGTCAATCAACCTACAAAGAGCAGCTCAGAACTCTCCAGACAAAATTCACAAATGCTAACAAGTTTTTTTTTATATATGTATTTTTTTATCTCCAGGCCCAAAAATCATAGAGCTTTAAGATTTTAACCCAGCGTAGTTCAGGGCAAACGTTCATTACAACTGCAGAAGTTCTATTTATATATTTAGTAAAAGAAGTAGTTTATTTATATATAAACTAAAATCATTTGACATTTTATCTGTACATTTAAACGCAACTTAACGTTATTTGCTGAATGTATGGATGTAAAACCAGCACTGACCAAGCGAATTGATTCCCAAATCATCACGAGTCTGAGCTTCTCTAGGGTAATTCCAACTACCAAGTCACAAATAGAACAGCAGTGACCTTTGAGAGGCAACAATTACTGCCAATCAATCTGGAAATGGTTCAACGGTCTTCTCCAAATTATCTAAAAATCAATCATTCTCCAAAGAGGAATTTTATTTCCAAGAGGAGAACATCTAAGACAGCTGCCAACCTTTCCCAGGAGGTGGACATCCCACAGGAGCAATCTCAGAGAAATGACCGGAAACCCTAAATCTCCTACTCAAGTCTTTTCAGACCTCAGCGAACCGGTTAAAGATTATAACACCGAAACAGAATCGTTGCTTGGAGAGAGTTGTAGAAGCAAGCCTCTTTTATCAAAACAAGATGGCAGCAGGAGTTGGGGGTCAACAAAGCTGGATCTGGATGACAGACAACACTTCTTGGAGAACATTCTCTGGACAGATGGGAAAAATAGACAGAACCAAACACATTAGATGAACTGATTAACTCTTCTGTAAACCATAGTATTGTTGTACTTGTTATTCCATTTCTCTAACAGCAGCAGGTAGACGATCCCAAACACAGAAGCTCATCTTCAATAAGCTGGCTGTGGTCTAGTCAAAGTCCTCAGCCTGCTTAAATACTGAGCTCTGCAGCATAAACAACATTGTTTAGACAAAGAACTGCAAGGACCAGCCCGTTTTCTGTCTTCAGATTCCCAGTATCATAGGGCTCTCCTCCATATTTGCACAGCCAGAGCTTCTTTTTTGTGTTTTTGCATCCATTTGCTTTGTGTGAAGATAAATGTTTAATCAGATTATCTGAGCTGTTTGCTGTGGATGAAATATTCATGCAGAGATGAAGTGACAGGAAGATCAGGGAGAAGCTTGCGTAAACTAAGAGGAAAGACATTACGCTGGTGACTAATTGCTCTCTGCTGGGGAACCTGATGAGCTCTCATTGCGGTGGGATTTCTTTGTGCTTCCATCTCATGATCTGGGATAATAAACGCTGCAGTATCTACGTGCGGAAGGGCATGGTACTGCAGCTGCAGCTGAGAAAAAGCAGTAACTGTCCTTTTAGCGGCTGCTGGCAAAGGTCATGTGTGTTCATATAGCGAGAACACTAGAATAATAATGATCCTGTTATCTATTCGGATTGCTTCTCTGATTATGAACATTTGTTCCCACATAATCTGTTCATAGGTGTTTATCCAGGGCAGTGATAAAGAAGCATATGTAAACAATTCATATAGACTGGAAAGTCAGTGTTTACAGCGCAGTTCAATCCTCATGATCATTATTAACTTACTGGCTAAAACTGTGTCACACCAGATTAAGATATTTATGAATCCCACAAAAGGACACAGATCTGTTTGTTTTGTGATTTGTTCACATAAGTGCCGTTAATATCTGCAGAGAACTCTCAACTTAAAACCGCTGGACAGACCAGTAGAGGGAAACATTAAAGAACACTCTGGCCCAGACAAAACAGCTGGTGTTCTTGTGAAGAAACCTAAAACTACCCTTTATTTATCTTTTTTCTTTGAAAACATTTAGCATTTGCGGTCCGTATTTATAGAACTTTGGTGCCAATTTATTCCCATGTGTTTCCTGGTGTAATTTAATAAGCTTCCTAAATTATAAAAAACAATACTCATGATGTAGGGCTGTGATGTTTTTTTAATGGTTTAATGAATGAGACTGAGTGAATATTTAATTTCTCTGCTCTTGAACACAACCTGAAAAGTTAAGATGGTCCTCAGACCAACACCACAAAAGTGCTGCTTTGGATAAAACCATTGCTTATGTACTTTACCAGTAATCCTGCCTTTTATGAAGTTTCAGACAGATAAAAAATCATCTGATAATATTTGTTCTGCTGCTATTCTTTGTCTGAAGTGCTCAGATTGAAGCTGTCAGGCTGTGAGATGGAGGCTTCTTCTTTAGGATGTTTTGTGTTTGTAGTTAAGCTGTTAGTCAGCATGAATCCATCCAATCATCCACCATCCCATTCATGTCACGGCAGGAAAAAAGAAAGCAGACTGAGGAATATTGAATAAAGGGGATTACAGCTGCAGAGCGGAGGAATGACGGAAAGAGAGCATGGAGTGGGAGAAAAATGAGGACAACGCGAGCAGAGCTACAACAGCTCTGCTTCGCTCTGTCAGAACCCAACCCCCACGTAGGTGAGACGCTTCAGATAAATATATCATGGATCCTTTCTTATAGCATCTCAGAAAAAATATTCCACTGTTCTGCACATTTGAAGTAAGTCATTGTTGTCACTGGCTCATATTCAGTTAGTATCAGATTGTTACTGGTAATTATTCTCCAGATCTATAATGATCAAAGAAGGGAAATCAATTTAAATTTCTGATTTTCTATCTTCATAGTAATAAAAGTGGTCGGTTTGCAGCAGCCTTTTTATACCTGAACTTTTGTTAAAACATGACCCAGTTTCTGTTGATTCTGGTTCATATCTGACCCACTATGCACGAGTAAGATTAAGTTAGATAAACTTCATCTCAAATTGAAGATGTGTTGCATCATTAAGGGCTTGGGGGCTAAGGAGGAGGCAAGGAGATGATGGAGTCCAGTTTCGGGAGGGTTTTTGAAGTGGAGTGAGTTCTTCTTCGACCGCTCCCTTCATCCTGAGATCCACTTTCATCTCATCAGTCTTCGCTCAGCCTCCTGCTGCGTCCTCAGCTCGCCCCCATGGCAGAAATCATTATCAAGGCCCCTTGCGGGGTATGAATTCACAGCTTCATCTTCTGACAGAAACATGCTCAGGCTGCATGGATGGAGCACATATATAGGGATGCTGTCAGAAGGCAGATGTTTGTAGTTTTTGAGTAGATTTTTTCACAGATAGTGCAAACTGTTTTCTTCTGCCAGGTCTTAAAAAGATTTGACACAAAGGAGAAATCTCAGATGCAGAAGTAGACAGGTGACACCGCTTGTGTTCAGAGACACGTTTGCAGACATCTGTGGATCCAGAGAACTTCTTAAGGTCCCCATATTCAGTCCCTCCTGCTGTCCTAACTTCAGTCCTATCTCAGAGAAGTAGGAAGCTGAGGGCCGGACTGAGATAAGAGTTTGAAGATGAGGTTCTGAAACATTCAGTCACACACAGTCTGCAGGGTCTCATTTATGGTGCAGAGGTCAAAAATTATCAAATTTGGACAGGTTTAGGTTCTTGAGCAAAGCAAATTTCTTGCTGCTCTTGAGAAGACTCAACCATTCCCACTAATGTCTGGTCATAATGTCTCAATTAAGGACCTGTGGCTCAGACATTAAGCTGTTCCTACACCCCCACAGCTTCTTCACAGAGCTAATCGAAAAACATGACAACTAGCAGTTCAGGAGTTCATCGTTTTGACCCAGATCCGTTAACATTTAACCTCCCACGTTAATTAACTTCAAGGGTAAATAATGAGGCAAAATCAACATAGGTATTTTTGGAGATTTTAATCTAAAAACAACTAAGGAAATTATAGGAGAAGAGGAACCAGATCAGGCGGACATTGCAGCTACCTTACCAGCATGTGCAAACTGAGTGTACACCTTCCCAGCTGCTAGCCAGGCGACTAACTGGTTCTTCCCACTGTGCTGCAAAAGGCCCTTTGATCAGACTTTCCCCAAATCAGAGAGTAACCCCAGGAGCTGAAAGAATAGGCTAATCATGACCTATAAATGTTGCAAAGACTGTCCTTTTTCCACATCCACTAGCTCCCTTCCATAAACTAATCAGAGTGTTTGCTTAACTTCCTGAATTGTCCAAATAAATATGACTGAGACGTCCTGAGAGCACATCAGTTCTTAAGAAAAGTATAAGTAATCCATCACTGAAGCAACTGGTTTATTAAAAAAAAAATTTTTTTTTAATTGTCCAAAAGGTTATTGGCTTGTAATTCGGCTATTACAACATTCCTTAATCAAAATAACTTTACTGAAGATTTGCATTTTAAGCTGGCTGATTACTAGTAGTTTAGTTTTAAGGGGGCATGGGTTTGAATTAACATATTTACAAGACACACAGTATAATTTTATTGCACGATCAAGTATGAAATTAGTTTTGAAAAAACTGTATGTATCAAAAACAACTATGAAAAAACCTGACCTGGCATCATCGTTGTGTCAGATGCCTTGAAATTGACCTCTGCCTACTCCTATTTCAAACACTTCCCATTCAGCAAGTTATCGCTGACTTTTTATGTCATCCATTGATGCCATTTACTTGATGCCAGGATTGTTGTATTTTTGTTTTTTAGGAGCTACATTTTATGATATCTTATTTGGAAAATGTAGTTTAAATTAGTAGTTTTGATTAGTTTTACCAGCTTAGTGGTTTTGTTAATTAAAGTTCTTTATCTGGATGTCTGATTTATTTTAATTAAACTAGTATTGTTGTTTCTGTACATGTGTAGCCTTGCTGCTCCAGAAGATCAATCCTAAACTTGTGCTTTATTGTGTGTATTCAATACATAAGCCTTATCAGGGAGGTGATAAAATATTAATTGAGACTTTTTTAATTTTATTTCCTGCAACTTTTATCCTTATACCCTCTACCCCCGACAAACCTCTCTGCACATAGTTAGTACAATTTAATTGATTTTATTGCCCTATTTACAGATATTGCCTGCTGCAACAAGTCTTTAAACCACATGAAAATGAACAATTTCTGGGTAAAGGAAAAACAAAGCTCAGTGCTATTTTATGTTTTTATGAGAATAGGAGTTATACAAATAAGGAAGTTGAAGGTTGGACCTTCATGGTAGGCTGATGAAATCAGACTGATAGTCAGTTTACCGATGGACAAAAGTTACTAAATCCATGATCTTTCAGTCTGAACAGAACAAATAAATTAAACTTCTGCCGTGTTTGTTAGACCAAAGCCAACCAGAGGGAGGCATGATAAACCAGCACTGTAAACCTGTGTCCTCTGGTTCTCCTCATCTGGACTGCGTGATTAGATAAACGAGAGGAAGAGACACGTTTGTCCCGGCATCCCTGCAGGAGCTGTAATAGAGTTTGGATGGATGAGAGGAAGATTACATCAAAAACAGGTTTGTGTGTTGACTGTTCAGCAAGATGCGGGGCTGTGAAAGCTGAAGGAGGAGAAGGAGGGGAAGAGTTGAAGGGCATCTTACCCACTATCGGCCCCAATTTGTCCATGGTCCACCTTTGAGCAAGATATCATCAACTAAGGTTCTCCCTGAGGAGTAAACGTCTTAAACAAGGAGAAAAATTGAGGATAAAAAACCCTTCAATTTACTCCATCATTGTTTATTTTCACTAAACTCCTTCAGTTTAGTAAATAATATATTAACAATCCTACTTCATAACCTAAAAGTAAACATGCAGATTTTTTTCAACTTTTATATCACAACTCTGTTTAAAAGTTGAATGTTTCATCTTTAATCTTTAATCTGACACTTCAGGTTCAAAGAATCCGTGAAAGCTGTCCCTTTTCTTCTACATTTTAATCAGTAGCTGCAAACATGGACCTTCACAGCCTTATTTGAGAAGATATCTCCATGCATGATGTCTTATCTGCTGTTGATCCCGTTTCCTTCCTGAAGGAGCTTAATCAACCAATTCATGCTTCAGCTGGTGGATCTTAACTCCCTCTGTTCACCTTTAGGTTGATGTGAACTAATAATCTGTCAGGCTCCTGCAGGAATAACTGGATCATTTTTTATTGAAGCTCTTAGAGGCAGAATCAGCTCCACAGGCCTTATATAATCCTTCATCTTCTCATATCTGCTCCCTCCATCTTTTCTTCGGCTTAATGTGTACTGCTTGAGGAGTCTGAGAGCAAAAATCAATACAATCGGCAGAACTGAGCTGTGACCACCCACACAAACACATGAAGCCATCATTTGTATCAGAAAACAGGGGAAAGCTTGTTGGATACTCCTCCACCTGACCATCAATTTACTTTCAATGGCTGCAGAACATCAGAAATTCAGGCAACTCTGCTGATGATAAAAAGAGGTTTGGGACCAAATGTAGTCAGATTTAATTGGACAATTCAGAAAGCTAAGCCAAGACTAAATATTAACCACATACAGATTTCATGGTAATATCATATAAAAAATAATATAGATATATACCATATATGGAGCAGCATTTTACCTCATTCCCAGCAGCCACTGATATCAGTTGACTGTATGAGGTTATCTCTGGAAAGAGATTATTATTTAGGATTAAATTATTTCCTTATTGTTTATTTAATTATGTTTTTTTATGCAGAGTCTTAACACACAAATCAAAGCTGTGGTTTCAAGCTCTTCTGGATTCCCTGTTTTAACTGCTTCCCATGCGAACAGATCCAACTCGCTCACAACATTCGATCAGCTGTGTCTCTTTCTACACTGAAGTAACTCAGACGGGATCTTGAACCCTCTGAGTGATTGGAGATCCAGTTGAAGCTGCTCCTTGACGTTCCTCCAATCTTTCTGTAACTTTGTTTTAATTCATTTATTTTGCTTTTAAAGTAGTTTCAAACTGCAGATATTGTGAACATGTATGCTCCAAACAGACCTAGACTGTCATTGCTGCTGGTTTAGTGACATGGGATTAAAATCAACTGTTTGGAAAATGTTGGACTTTTTTTTTTTACCTTATTACAGACCATACAATGATGAAAAATATGTTGGTTTTAAATGAAACTACAACTTAATAACATCTTAATAACTAAAACCCGATGAGATGAACCAATTTTATATTTTTTTCTTCAGGTTCATCTGAGCTTCCTCTTATTTCTCTGCTTTTGTTCTACTCGCCCTCATGTGTCTGAGAGTGGCAGCGTGGAGGGCTGTGATGGAGTGAAGCATCGCCATCATTGTTTTTTTTCTATTTGTGAAGAAAAGATGAGGTGGAGATGTAATCAGCTGTCAGTTTGATGCAGGACAGGCCTAAGTCCTCAACCCTCCTCATCGTCAGAGTATGATTGGGTGGGGATAAGAGGGAGCTCTCTGAAGCCAAGGATGGAGGCTGAAAACGCTGGAAACATCAAGATGAATCATTTTCAAGCAGCTTTTCTTTTCCTGGAGGTAATCAGAGAGTCAGCTCCACATCTTTATTTCACCTCATGACATCTCCCACCAAGATGAAGGAGAAGCCACCATGAATCAATAAAACTATTGAAACCTAAATGGGTTTTAACTTCTTTTCACCTCGCTCTTGCAAATAGCAGGAGTTATTAACTAGCTGCAGAAGCAGGGGCTGATAATCCGCAGCTGTCCAGGAAACTGCTGCTGATAAGATTTTAGCTGTTGTAGAACTTCTAGTTGAGAGCTTCTGCAGCGGTGAATTAGATTTTCAAATAACCTGCAGGTTGCCACCAGTGCAATGTCACTACTGGCAGCAGATGGGTGGGAGATCATCTGCATGAAGCACAACAAACAAAGATTTCCATAGAAGTATCCCATCAGATAAGTTCTGTATAGAGTGGAAGGATGAGCTGCATGGTGCTGATATATGTCCTCCTGGTTCCTGGTTGGGATATCTGGAGAAGAATGCTGACAGCTACCATGAATCAGTGAAGCATCTTGATCCGTCCAAGATATGATGTTCCTCCACATCCATGAGAATTAAGTTCCTTGTAATGTTCCCTAAAACACTTCCATGAACAAAAAATGGGATTAAAATGTTCTCCTATAACAAATTCTAGCACTGGGTTTGAATGGCTCAAAGATCAGGGTTCCTTCTACTGTTAAAAAACTTTTAAATTAATTGTTGAGATTGCATTATGGCATTCTGAACTATTGTTTTCCTGTTTCTTAACTTAACTCGTTCAACAGTCTTCAACCGATTTAAACAATTAAGATATCAAATCGTTCAGCTTGTTTTGGATATGTCGGCTATGACTTTTGCTGTTAATATCTTTTCAACTTTTTAACTTATTCAACTTTTTGTGACATTTTTTTCTTATTGAAAATGCATGGCGGATTTTTAAACTCTGTCAGGTTCAGTCCTTCAGTGTGTTTGGTAGGTTGGCCACAGGGGTCACCCGAGCCACGCCCAGGTGCACCTGATCACCAGGTTCACCTCATCACCAGTGACGAGTCCTGGAGGGTTAAAAGGAGCGGTGGACACACTTCTCGTCACCTGAGTATTAGTTACACTGGGTAACGTATTTCTCCGAGCCAGCCTTCTTGTGTCAAGATTTAGATCTCAAGTTTAATATTTGTCTTTAGCGTTTTCTGCAGTTTGGTTATCTCTAGGTTTGTTATTTTGATACTTTGTCTTAGTCCCTCTCGCTCTTCACGTCGCTTCCTGTGCTCCCATTTTTCCAGGTCATCACCAAGTCAGCATACTCACTCAACAATAGTTCTCCGGTCAACTCAGTCATCTGGTTTCACCGCTCCTTCCTCCAGCTCGATCTGCTCGCTCTCCTTCATCCTCTCTCTGCCGCACACAACCCCTTGGACAAACAACCCAAGTGTCACTGAAGGACTACCACTCATCCACCTGGCTACTTCAAGTAAGATCGTTCCTGTTCATCTTTCTCATCCATTCCCTGTACAAGACTCCAGCTCTGCTTACCTCACAGTGTCCCCGGTTTCCCACGTCGTCCTCTGTTTCTCCAAAACCCTTCGCCTCTGGTTCCCGCTTCTACGTCCTCCTCTCTGGTTCCCATTGCCGCCGTCAACTGTTCATTTTCCCAGATCCAAGAACACATCTTCTAATAAATGATAATTATTATACTCCTGAGAGTTTTCTGGTTTATGAGGGTCCGCAGACTAAACATTATGACAAACTCCTTTAAAAAAATTCAACTTTTTTCAGCTCTTTCCACTTCAGCATAATTTCAGCTAGAAACACAGTTTAACTCTCAGTTTGTAGTTATATCCGTGTTCTAATAAGAAGTGAAGACGGTATGTCGATATCTATCACGGTTTTTTCGCAACGTGCCTCTAAGCGACACAAAGTTTCGCAAAAATCACAAAATTTCACTAAATCTAGAGTGATGACATCATCAGCTAGAGTGTGGAAGAACCTTTTTTTAAGGATTTTAAGGATTTATGGATTTTAAAGATTTGCTTTGTGTTTAACTCGCCCTCATGACCACATTTTTAGTAGTACTAGCCTGATTTTCATGGATTTTATATAACCCGGGGTTGACTACGGTAGAATGTCTTCAGAATTTTTTTAGAACAGACAGTTCTTTAGAAAAACATCTCAAAAAAAAAAGGCTAAGCAAAAATGGACAGATTTCCTATAGAGTTGCATTGATTTCGATCTTGGATTTTTTTTGACGCACTCGATTCTTAACTCGTCACAGCTCAGGCTCTGAAGTAGGTAGAGATCTGAGCTGGGGCACAGCTGTACACAAGAGACCCCAAACGCTCCTGCTTTTGGACTTTTATCGATACCTGTTACGGTTTTCAAATGGGAAGCGTTTGTTTGGAAGGGTAAATTGATGCATGAGGGAGGGGAGGGGTCTCCCCTGCGTGCTGCGTGCTGCCTTCAGAGCTGAGCTCCGGGCAAAAAAGGACAGAGACAGCATCCATTTTAACTGGATAAAAACGGACAATTAAGAGGTATGTATTGTTTTATAGTATTTTATTTAATGTTTTAGTAAGTCGTACTTTGCTCTGAGTGTGTAGGATAACTTTATTTAACGAGCTTTATTTAAGTAGCAGCAGCAGCTAAATGACGAGAACCAGCTAGCTAGCAGCAGCCTGCTAACGTCAGTTGCTTTTTTGTTGCTCTTATTGGGATAAATGGAATATGAAACGGGTCTGAACTGAAGACTGGGGTTATTTTGCTCATGTGTGTGTTCCATATATAAAGCTGATGAAATATTTATCAGGAACCAGTGTAAGAAATGTGATAGTCGTGCAGTTAACCACAAACAGGCTTATTAGTATGAAAAAAAGGCTTATTAGTATGAAAAGCTGTTTCATTCAAACTAAATAAATAAATATTTCATGAAATAAGTTAA
>JAVLVB010000599.1:157235-196811 GCA_032876305.1 Orestias chungarensis
TTTGCTCATGTGTGTGTTCCATATATAAAGCTGATGAAATATTTATCAGGAACCAGTGTAAGAAATGTGATAGTCGTGCAGTTAACCACAAACAGGCTTATTAGTATGAAAAAAAGGCTTATTAGTATGAAAAGCTGTTTCATTCAAACTAAATAAATAAATATTTCATGAAATAAGTTAATATCCCCATGAAATACAAATAAAATAATATTTAAGGAAGATTTTTTGTTTTATTTTATTTATTTTAATTTATCCACAATATTTAAAGATTATTTTTTTATTATTTTATTCATTTAAATTTTTCCACAATATTTAAAACATTAAACTGTAAATTGATTGGTTATACATCCCTAACATATTTAAAGCTGTTTCAGCACTTTTTTCCAGCAAAGTATTTGCTCTGTGTTTTAAATGCTGTTTAGAGACTTTTTTTTCTTTTAGAAATTAAGGACTAGGCTTATTTTCACAGCTCACATATTTTAGACAATAGTCAGACCAACATGCATTAAAATGCCACAATTGTTACAGATCCAATGTGTGTTGATTGTGCTATTAAGTGTAAAAAGAACATAATTATAAACTTCTTTGTTTTCTAAACGTTTTTAATGAAGTCAAAGTTGTAATTTAAGGATTCCTAGAGCTCCATGAACACCTTAAATTTGTACACTGATTTAACTCAATTCAATGATTCCTCTTTCTATTGTAACTACAGCTGTACGAGGTGAATTAACTGACTGGTTGATTGAATGATTGATTGGTTGCATGATTGAGTGATTAAATTACATTTCCTCCAGGGATATTAAGAGAATATGAAGAGTAGCAAAGATATTCAGAGCTTCTTTCTAAATAAAAATAAAAGAGTCAGTCAGCCACAGCTTCTACCAGCAGCAGTGAAAAGGCATGGACAAACCAGCAGCCTAGTGATAATGAAGAAGAGCTAGTCCACTCCCCCAATACAGGATGGTAGGTTATGCATGGAGAGTTTGAATTACTGTTACAACTTTCTGAAATACTACACACACAATTAAAACAGTTGACAAATGTCAAGACAGAAGAACCAGGTGTCTGTCTGTCTGTCAGTCATTTTAAACCATTCTTGTATTCCCACAGTTGACCAGCAACATTCAGAGGAGGAAACTGACAGTGAACAAGCATCTTCTGGAACTCCACCTACTAAGCCTGCTATGTCATGTTCAGATGTAATTCAAACAGGATACTTGAAGTTGTTGTGTACTCTCTCTCATACTTGATTTAATTTACTATAAAACAACAAACAAAACAAAAAGATTGTCCAATTGTGTATGATATTTATATGTGAATACATACAAAACGCTAATCTGTCCACATTCAGCCTGTGTGTAATGGTTACTGTTTGTCCTGCTTCAGGTGACACTGATGACAGAGAGCCTCCTAACGTTGTGCATGCTGCTCCACCTGGACCTTAAGGTACGTTGTGACATTTTATCTTTCAGTTCACACAGTAAAATCACTTCTTTCTTTTCAAGTAATATTGAAATATGGATCACATTTTCAATTTGTCATTTTGAGGAAAACCTTGTAAAAAACGGAAGCACTTTGTTGAAATATGTTCTTAATGGTTTATCGTTTATTTTATGATTGTTGAAGTCATAATATTTTTATTTAAATAAAGTTCTTGTATGCTGAATCAAAGTAACTATTGTAATGTATACTTTCGTCAGGGCCATGAACATGAATAATGTTTGGATTATAAATCTGAAAAAAAATGAACCAGAGTAGAACGTTAACCACAACCAAAATAGAACCAGAAAAGAGCCAAACTAGAACCAGAACCACAACAGAGCTAGAAGTAGAACAGAACCAAAACAGAACCAAAATAGAACCACAACAAAAGTAGAACCAGAGAAGACAAAAAACAGAGCCAAAATAGAACCACAACCAGAAAAGAACAGGAACAGAAAAACTCCTTAGACTTGGATTCAGATGTTTTTAAACTTTATTTTTAACCCTTTTGTGTCATTTAGAAATACACAATGACAATTTGGCATCCTTGAGTGTTTTCCATTCAATTCTACTCATTTGATTAACCTATGACCTTTCAAAAATACTCTTCATCTCTGTATTATAATAGTTTTTAGCAGATTTTCCAAATATGTCTACTGATTGTTTTACTTATCTTCAAACCTTGTTTACTATGTTCATTCCTGCAACAGTTGTCATTTTCTCTTCAAATTAGTTCACCTTATATCTGTTTTGCAGCTTATTTTTCTCCTTGTCCAATTGACTGAAAACGTTTAGTACCTTTATGAAAATTTCAAAGCCTTTTATCATAATTATTCTGCTTCTTTTCCTTTTGCTATTCTTCTTCTCCAGTTTATCTTTAAAGGATCATTTGGCTATGACTTCTTTCAGCTCTTCCTGTTATGGATCATTTTGCTATGACTAAAGGATAATTTGGCTATGACTTCTTTCAGCTCTTCCAATTAAGGTATCAAAACTTTCAGCTTCTTTTGAAAATTCCAGCTATGACTTTTGGTGTTATCTTTTCAACTTTTTAAATTATTCAACTTTTTGTGACTTTTTTTCTCATTGAAAATTAATGGCAGATTCTTAAAGTCCTTTAAAAACTTCAACTTTTTTCAGCTCTTACCACTTCAGCATAATTTAACTTCAGCATAATTTCCACATTTCAGAGTTTTCTTCCGCGTTTTCTTCAGCTTAATGATATTACGTTTTTATGTTTTTTCGCTTTCTTGGGCATCTTCTTCCAATTCCTGTAAGCATTTGGCCTTCTCAACAGCTGTTTCCCAGGAACAGCTCTTTCTAGTTGGTGTTTAAAATGTCCTTATGTGTGGGGTTGTTAACCCTCTGTTGTCCTGAGATCAACCTTCTACCTCTCCTGGTTGTCCTGTGCCTCTCTACCAATGACTGGTTGAAATATTCACATCAATTTTCAGGTGTGTTCACAAACTGATTACAGAATAAAGTAGAAAGAAGAAGAGGCAGAAAGAAGTGACTCTGTGTAGATAAAGAGATGCTGAGGGGTCTAAAAGTAAATAAATAAATAAAAATAGAGAAACCAAAACATATTTTAGTGTTTGACTCCTGCAAACTTTAAAAATAAAGTTGATAAAACTCAGAATGCCTGTGGTCATAAAGCTCCTGGAAGATCAACTGGAACTACCCCAGTTTCTGCCGCTGTGTCTGCCAGGCAGAGTTGTGCTAAACTAGGAGAGCTCCAGGTTAAATTCAGTTATATCCCGGCTCTGAGCACACCAGGGAGTGTTGTGTAACCACTAAGCAGAAGAAGGTTGCAAGAGGTGAAGTGTGCTCTCACATCTTCCAACTGATTGAAGCCACCAGACTTTCATAATTAAACCTTGAGTACGGAGATCCTGTTTCCCCCTGAGAGATCCTCTGACTGCACACCTGTGCATCCATGCATGGATGCATGAATCGTCACATGTTCATTAGAATGTCCATACTGTTGGTTCGCTTATCCTTCCACCACGTTAGCTCTGATTTAATGGGAATCAGTGCCATTCCAGGCACAAACATGATGCTTCAGACCATAACAAACAGGGATTAATGGTCCGGTTTTCTGTTTAACATTGACATTTCTGGATAATTCAAGCACCTAAACCTACACATAGGCCTTCTCCTTTTTGAATTCTCTTTCAGGCCATCATCTTTAAAATGTAAAATACTTAGCTGTTGGCAGGAATCACAGAGCTTCCAGGGACACACAGCTGCTCGAAATCCCAAAGAGCGTGTGTGGGTTGTGTATCTAAAGGAAATATAGAGATCAACATTTGCAATAAGTCAGTCTGACAGTTCGACTGAGGGAAACAAAACCAAAAGCTAAACCATGGCTAGGCTTTTGAAAAAGAACTCATTGTTTCCTAGAACAGCTGGCTGAGGAAGATTTATCCAGCCAGCCGAATACTGGATTAAAACAGCAGATTTCTGGCTACTGTTAAAAGCTGTGGGTTAAGCTGGGAATGGATGGTCCAAATGGATCAGAGACAGAACCAACAACACAATGTTTTCAGGCTAATTAACGAGCAATCCAACCTGAAAAAGATCCATTCACACAGGAACATTTTTATTTCAAACAACAAAGACACTCAGCAGCAAACATCTAAACTCATTTACAGACAGGGGGTGGGGGTGGGTGTTGGGGGAGAGGAGATGGTAATTAAAATCTATTAGATCAATCAGCCGACACCTCCAAACTGCACCAACACAGCTGCGTCTACAGCTTGTGTATATTCGTACACGAGTGACAAGTGACTGAATGTTATAAATACGACCTGGACAATAAACAGTGATGAATAAAAATCTGTTCAGGAGGTTATGATGATCTGGTTTTAAGCAGCAGCATCTGCAACATACAGCTGTGCTTTAACATGATGCCAGGATGGAAAGACAACAGCAAACAGCTTCATTCTCATCAAGCAGCAAACAGTTAAAAGTTCACTTACAAACTTCAGTTAAGCCAAAAATTAATCGTATCCCTAGCAAATTCTAGATTTAATTTGTTGTTTTATTATGGATAAACATGCATTTTTGGACAAGATTAACATTTTGAGACAAACACTGTACGCTGCATAGGTCAGATATAAAGGTGGAGAATTGTTGATGTGGGCTTGTTTGGACTACATGCAGTCACTGAGATGATGAACACCTGTCTACAAAAGTACTTTAAAGTCAAACATCTGCAGAACAATCCAAAGTAAAGCAGCAGATCTACAGCAGGCTGAAATGAGGAGGAAATAATCAAGGTTTTAGTGGGGCCTAGTCAAAACCCCAACCTCAACATGCCTGAAATGCTGCTGTTAGACCTCCAGAGAGCAGTGCAAAAAAGAAGATCTGCAATGACTTATGTTAGTGCTTTAAAAAGCAAGCAGCAGAATCAAACAGGTCGGTTTCAGGAGTGATTGAACAAATCTGTTTTTTTAGACAAACAGTTTAAAACATAAGGTTTGTAAGAAGGAAAAATAAATGGAAGGATTTAACAAAGGATTTTTACAGCATCAAATATATCATGTCTCCCATTAAATAATACATATGATATAAGGTTGAGGTGAAAAGGTCACTGCCAGGAGAGTGAGGCAGCAGGGAATGAGTTGGATCTGGGAACGCTGTCAGGCATGAAGTTTGTTGAGATCACACTGCTGAATAGATCCGGAGCTGCAGGGCAAACAGCTGGGTGGCTGTGGAGTCAGCTGTCATGCAACCCGACTTCTAAACTAAAAAACAGAGTCAGGCGCAATAAATGCATCCATTAAAATACGCTTCTCACAGCAACAAAATGCTCCAACTTTAGCTGGAAGCCTCAGATAAAGCTGAACACCTCATTAAACCTGCTAAATATCAACATAAGTGAAGGCAGCAAAAACGCATCAGCCCTGCCGCCAAGCAAACAAGAACATCCTTTATGTTTCCGCTAAATGAAGATAAACCAGCAGCCAGCAAACAGCCTCTTGTTTTGCTCCTCAGTTACAACCCAACCGACTGAGTTGGAGACATCCTGTTCAGGCAGGATAGGAATGTGATGCTTTCCTACCAGGTCTTGCAAGCTGCAGAAAAAAAGTAAAACAAGGACTTTTATAGCTTTCTGACAATATTAGACTCTATCTTTAAAATAAAATAAAAATCCTTATACTCAGATACTTGAATCAACCTCAACCTTGCATCTGCAGAATAAAGCAGGTTTATTTGACCTGTCTGTGGCTCATTAAAAGACACTAACATTCAATTGGTCACTATTTTCATGAAGTAAAAACTATTTGAACCCATTAAATCAATCACTAAACCGAACAGAACCACTTTTACTCATTAGGTGGTGCTTCCAAAAAAAACTTTTAAGGGATTGCTTTGGTTTAATTTTTGAATGTTTTAATTGTTTTCAGTAAGGCTTTGAATACATGTTTTTCTGGATTGTGGCCCTTGTGACTTTCCATCGCTTAAAACTTTCTTTGCTTTTCAAAGAACAAAGTAAAACGGGCTGCATTCTCACATTTGCATTTCTCTCATTATTTTTAAAACACTAACTTGCCTTTAGAAAAATTAATCTTTCTTCACTTTTCAAACACTGCAAAGAGTGTTTGTTGTAAAAAGCTTTAAGCTCAGCTTTGATGTGTTCTGGGTCGAAGCATCCACGAGGCCGACACCTGCTGGGTTTCTGAAGCTCCTCCACAGCTTTGATCAACACCCCCCTCCAACCCACCTACCCACACCCTCACCAACCCACACCACTGGAGTATTGTCAGCTTCACAAACAATAAATCCCACAAAGGCTCCCGGGATGTGCATGTAGCGTATCGGCAACGCCAGAACAGAGAGATGAGCTGCACACATGTTCTGGTTGTTCCACATTCATGTGACTGCTGGGATTCTGTGGAGCTGCTGCCCTGACATGAACATGAATCACACAAAGCTGCAGAACTACCACAGACATTTTTCTGTAATCACATGAAGTCATTCTCAGACCTCAGCTTCAATAAAGAAGTTCCAAGCACCCAATGGTTTATCAGCAGACTCGAACAGAGCAGTGTCAGAGTGGGCCTATTAATGCTATCAAGTTTGAAGAAGTGATTGTCTATCAGGGTGCGCTGCATAAAAAAAAATCTCAGCAATGGCCCTAAGTCCTTAAACTGTTACTGGAGCTGAGAAGATTCACAATACACAGTCTGTTTATTTAGGATCGGAAGACTGAGTACTCAGGATGAAATCCAGACAGTTTGAGGAATAAACACCCCAGGAAACTAATTTGATGTTCATTCTCTAAATTTGTCACAAACATTCTCTTTCCATCTTTCAAAAAAATATACAGGAGTGTGCCAACATAACGGTTAGCCAGAAATGCATCAATAATGACCTCAGGGAAGCAACTGTTGCTGCTTATAAACTTGGAAATTAACCAAACCATCGTTCTGCACAAAGGAAGATTACATCCACTGCCTAAATGAAGACATCTCAGCAGATTCAGCCAAAGGTCAGAGCATGAAGCTCCCAGTCTCTATAGGCCTTAGTTAGCAGGTTAAAGTTCACATAGGAGAACAGTTTTGCTTTGTGAATCTGGACTTGAATAAGGAACGTTATCAGCATTTTTTTAATAGATGTGACCACAGTAGAGATGAACACTTAGCATTATGCTTGGAGGAAACCAAACACCATGTGCCTACTTTGCTTACATTTTGACTCTATGAGATGAGAGGATCCAAACTGGATCATCAAAAGGACAATTATCCCCAAACACAGCAGCTAATCTAAAACCGAATCATTAAACAAGAGAAAAATCAGGGTGTGCTGATGGCTTAGTTAAAGTCCAAACCTGGACTGATTTAAATGCTGTGTTGGGGTCTTCAGAGAGTTGAGCCGAAATGAAGGTCAGCAAGCCTTTACTTTACTTTCTACTGGTAAACACGCTAGTTACTTGTGACCAACATGAGGAAACAGAGATGTGAGAGGACAGCCAGGGGGTCAGAATGATTCAGGGAGCAACCTGTGATTTGGTGTCGTCTTCGAAACCCGCTGAATCACAGACTCGGATGATCTGAGGAAAACCTATTTAACAAACACTGAGATACTCAGAAACACACCAGCAGCTTCACCACACCTCTACAGCATAGATGGAAGAGACTATGTGTGGTCCCATCAGTTTACTCAGGAATTACAACTACCAGCTAAGCATCAACTAAACACCAGATTCAGTAAATCCAGGTGTAATTCAACAAGCTGTAAGTCGGTGTATAATCACAAAAGTTATGAAAATATTATGAAGGTTAAAACGTCACTTAGTTTTGATTTGATATCCTCCCGTGTGAAGTTCTAATACAGCCTGTAGCTGCCAGGATTGTAAAGAGCAAAGATCAGACAAAGACCTCAGAAAGTTACAGAATCATGCTTATAGAGTTTTTATGACATAATAAACCTACACCATGACATGCCTTACTCCCCCATCCTGCAGCTCTCATAGGTGATAAAAGTTGATTTAATTTGAGGAATTCTTAAATCTTGCAGGAGATACATTGAAGTTACAACATGTTAAACAGAAAAAAGGTACATTTAAAATTATTTAAGTTTGTTTGCACAAGCGCTTTGGCCTCCACTACAAAATGTGACTGAACCTCTGCACAACAGGGAGAGCGTCACTCATGTGTTCTGGATCAATGTCTGATTAATCTTTGTCAAAAGCAAAGGCAGAACCCCTAAACTGTTCATTTAGATTAAACAACAGAAAGTCAGACAGTTTCAATGTTGAAAAGCATTCTGTTTGTAAATTTGTTGTAAATGGCATTCCAGAAGGCAGCTCCCATCCCCTTGATCGCTTAATATTGAAGGTGTTGGGAGTCGAGCCGAAGCCAACAGACGTCTCAGGGTTATCTGAAAAAAGAGGGAATGATTAAAGATTCAGCAGGAATCTGTTTGTGTTTTCTCGTTAACTGCTCAAGCCCTGGAGGGAAACAACGAGGACGGCTTACTTTGACCTCCATTTTCCATAAATAAATCCTGTTTTCTCGTACAGCAGAAGCGATAACAGTAATCCCTCTCCTCTTCAGCAGCTAGTACTCATCCTCAGTGTCTTCAACCCAGTGTACCTGACAGCCTAACCCATCTAGTTACTGTTGTTCTTCAAGCATTATTTCCTCCCTCTGCAGAGAACAGCGCAGATCATGGGGGGTCCAGCAGGGGGGCAGAGATGTTTCCACATTTGAACGGTGACTCCCTTCCAGGCAGATTTCCGTCAAACAGGAGCTCTGAAAGCAAATTAGACTCTTTTTAGGCTTCATCAGCCACAACTCTTTGTACTGCAAGGTCACGTCTAATTTAATATGGAAGAGTGTTTAAATTATTCATCTGTGACCCAAGGTGGTCCTATGCAAAGCTGGGGTGCATTCGGAGGGGGGCCAGCATAGCCTGTCATAGCAAGCCTAATGCTGGCTCCGGGCAGGCGGCAAGGGAAGAAAGAAAAATTTGAAGAACATCCCAACAGGTGCTGTTTTTCAGATCAGTGAACTTCTAACAGCCTCCAACTCCAAACACTCTGCTCTGAAGCCATTTGCATGTAAATTTGGTGAGATGCTTTAAAACCAATTAAAAAGTCGCCGAAGGTGTAAGATCTTTTATTAATATGGAGGTCTATGAACAGCAGGTTCTTTCAGGTTCTAGAGGTTTACTGGCTCATGAATGAACGCTGCAGAGGATTTCTTCAATCAGCTGAACTTGCCTCACATTAAAAAAAAACGTCTAGGGAACATTTTAAAGACAATTTTTTATTGATTGGTGTTTAGCACGCCTAAACATTTTCATTTTAACAGCTGTTTAAACCAACATTATAATATTTTACTTTTGTTACCTTCTTATTTTTGACTTGCATCACTGTGATGTAACTTAGATGCATGTTGGCTGGTAAAGCTTTTCTGCAACCTGAATTACTGGAAATGTGCAATAGAAGCAATGGTTTCTGGGGTAATCTGTTGATTTGTTTAGTTTCACGCAAATATGAATGTAATTTCCACTCTTAGACAAGAAATAATCGGCAATGGATTTAAAAGTTAAACCTTAAGATAAATTATAAGAAGCAACTCAGGATTTGAACCTAAGACCTTAGTAAAAACCTGTCAGAGCTGCACACTGTGCAGCACTTTCAGAAAATAACAATCTCACAGCTATGTTGGCCAGGAAGTGCAATTAAAACAACAAAAGACACTACACAATGACAGATCAAAAATCACAATGACATAAGACACTACACAACAGCAAAAGACACAACACAACAACAAAATACAGTACACAATGACAAAAGACACTACACAACGACAAATCAAAAAACGCAATGACATAAGACACTACACAACATCAATAAGAAAAAACACAAGAACAAAAGTCACTAAACAACAACCAACGACAGTACACAACACATTAACAAAAACAGAAATGGTAGGTAATGTAGGGCAACATGGATCATTGCTGATTGGTCAAAAGAAAAGAAATCCAACGCTTTTTATAAATTGCGGCAAACAGTTTAAACAAATGCCGATAAAATTCTAAGACACCAATGACACCCATGTAGGACATTCAAGTAAGTTAATGGATGTAACGTTAATGCAATGTTTATGTTAAGCTACTTTTGGACATTGTACCCCTAGCTCACCAGCGCAAGCTTTGGAAGCTTTGCAAGTTTCCAGACCTTGCTAATCAATTATATATATATCTCATATAAATATTGTAGATTGACAAAAGCATATGCAGTATGAGGTCATATCTATGTCCTGCTTCAAAATAGGCTTTAATGGTACGGGGCATGTTATCAACAGCGCTCATTTTACAGAAACATGTTATGTATTTCCACTTCAAACATCAGAGCATTTCTTTTGACCAATCAGCGATGATCGATGTTGCCCTACAGTCCCTACCATTTCCTTTTTTGTTGATATGTTGTGTAGTGTCTTTTGTTTTTGTGTTATTTTGATTTGTCGTTTTATAGTCTCTTTTGTCATTGTGTAGTGTCTTGTGTCATTGAGTAGTGTCTGTGGTCGTTGTGTAATGTCTTTTGTCGTTGTGTAGTATATTTGGTCGTTGTGATTTATGATTTGTCGTTGCATAGTCTCTTTTTGTCGTTGTGCAGTGTCTTTTGTTGTTGTGTAATGTCTTTTTTGTTGTTTAATGTCTTTAGTGTTTGCGTTTTTCTATTTGACGTTGTGTAGTGTGTTTTGTTGTTGTGTTATGTCTTTTGTTGTTTTTTAGTGTCATTTGTTGTTGTGTTATTTTTTATTTGCCGTTGTGTAGTGTCTTTTGTTATTGTGTAATGTCTTTAGTTGTTGCGTTTTTTGATTTGTCGTTGTGTAGTGTGTTTTGTTGTTGTGTTGTGTCTTTTGTTGTTTTTTAGTGTCATTTGTTGTTGTGTTTTTTTATTTGTCGTTGTGTAGTGTCTTTTGTTATTGTGTAATATCTTTTGTTGTTGTGTAATGGATTTGGTCATTGTGTTTTTTTATTTTTCGTTGTATAGTTTCTTTTGTCGTTGTGTAGTGTCTATGTCATTGTGTAGTGTCTTTGTTTGTTGCGTTATTTGATTTATCGTTGTGTAGTGTGTTTTGTTGTTGTGATATGTCTTTTGTTGTTTTGTAGTGTCATTTGTTGTAGCGTTTTTTTGATTTGTCGTTGTGTAGTGTCTTTTGTCATTGTGTAGTGTCTTTGGTTGCTGTGTAATGTATTTTGTCGTTGTGTAATGTCTTTTGTTAATGTGTAATGTCTTTAGTTGTTGCGTTTTTTGATTTGTCGTTGTTTAGTGTGTTTTGATGTTGTACAGTGTCTTTTGTTGTTGTGTAATGTCTTTGTTCTTTGTATAGTGTCTTTGTTGTTTTAACTGCACTTCTGACCACCACCGTACACAGCTGATCTTAATGCTGAACTACAATATCTTGACACAATACAAAGAAAATTCTGTCAACTTTCAAACTTAACACTTAAATGCTTCTGTGTGAATACTTTATGACCCCAGGCAAACACTTCATGAACTGTAGAAGAAGAAGATAGTCGTTGCGAAGCAGTGCAATGTTTGCAGAAGTAGCAACAGTAGCTGCATTCTATAAATCAAATTGTTGAGCAATAGGAACCACCCTTTATGTTACAAGATCTTAATAATAAGATGAAGCAAGCTTTAACAAAAAATAAAGCAAAACCTTCCACTGCTTGGTTTAGCCATTGTTTATGTCAATATTTACCACAACTGGCTTCTTCTGGTGTATAATTAAGATGCAGGTCTGACGATGTAGGAGTCAGATAAAATGCAACATAACTGTTTAAACTGCAGTTGCTTTTAACGTATCCGATTTATGGTGCATTCCAGTTGTACTGTAGTTGGAAACTGGAAATATCAATATCCTAGTTGGATCAAATCCACTGGGATGCTTCTCCAAGGCAGAGTTCCCACTCAGATAGGAATGGGAAAAATTAAACCATTGCCTTTTTTTCCACATTTGATTACTCAATACAATAAAGTATGTGTACATTGCAAAGATGTGTGGTGTTCAGCTCTGTTACTACTATCGTTGATGTTGCAATAGTGAGACAAACTACAAGAAAATAAAGCCATTGGTTTGCGTGTATGCAATTCACTCCAACTGGCACAGTTTTAACTCACTTGGTCATTCAGACTTTTATTAAAAGGTTGCTTGCAGCATGAACAAAGCCATAGACTCTAGTAGGCTGCAGACACAGCATCCGCCAGGTCATTAAAACATGTTCTTTTCAACGCATTTTCAAAAGAGTTAAAGAGGTGTAACTCAGCAACTGATTATCCAACAATCATGTAGTTTGATCTGTTCATCATTATGCCAATACATTATCTTGAAAAACATCTAATTGTTAAGATTTTAAATACTCTGCGAATTAAAGGAAACAAGAAAATACTCACCTTCAAATACATATTTGAGGTAAATGGACACCATAAAATCATCTTAGGGTGCTCTCTTTTTGTCTGCCTCCTTCTCAGTCGCTCTCACCCCTTTACTGGTCTTTTTCATCTCCAGCCCGGCTTCCAGGTTCAATCGGCCTCCCTGCTCCAGATACATCCGTGTCTTTTCAAAGATGTATTGACATTACACAAACAGATTCACATACTAGTTAACTGCCAACCCCCTAAGACAGTTGAAATATTGAGATTACATGAGCTAAGCAAGTTAAGTTAAGCTGTGCTAATGGAGTTCAGGTTGGGTTTAGTTTTTTTATTTAAGCTAAATTCTGGTTAATTAGGCTAATACAAATAGGGGTTAGTTAAATCAAGCGAAATTAGGGCAAGTAAGCTTTATTTCCACAATATGTATTTAGTTGGTATAAAGATATCGAAAATAAAACATTTACTGTAGGTAAAAAGACAAAGGAGAGCTTCAGAGAAATAACTTTAGGTTTAGACCAATTGCTACAAGAAATCACTATATCTGAAAACCTCTTAAAGCTCCTTTGTACTATATGAAGATGTCAAAATTCCTCCTTCAGGTCTAAAGGATATTCAAAGGGAAAATGCAGATTCTTATCAATAGATTTTTGCAGATTTTTATCAATCAATAGAAGCCATATAAAGAATTGCTTAGTGTCGATTACAGCTGGAAATAATTTTTTTACTTGATAAAACACACCTACATAGAAATTTTACATAAGAATTTTCAATACTAAAAATGTTTTCCTTAAAAAAATCACTGATTCCAGAATCAGGATCTCCCTCTTAACTCCTAATCAGACACATTAAAAACAACAGAGCTAGTCTTCATCATTCAGCTTTGCTTTGTAATTAATGACAGATTATCACCATTTTTCTACATAATGTATAACCCAGCTCTGTCCTGAAGGCATGTTGTCATTATGGCCTCCATATTTATGACATATTAATGTTAATGAAGCCTTCATTTTGCACCTTGACTCCAAGGTCTAAAGATCTTGCGGAAAAATGTTACTGGGATTTACTTACACTGTAAAAATCCACTGATTTGAAGAAAAAAAAGCTGTTTCTGAACGTGTGTGCCCAGTATGGCCATATATATTCGGTAAAATTCCTTTGAAAAACAACCTTCTGCACTATTAAGTTTACTTTTTTACGTGTGTATTTCAGTGTTCAATTATTTTTCTATGGCTCATTTTTGTCTAAACAATGCAGCAATTGAATAAAAGATTAAAACCAGAACACAATCCAGATTCTTTTTGTCCAAACCTTCACGTCAGGCCCCTATGGTCCTTCTCTGGCTCCTAAATGAGCCCTTTAACATGTGGAAGGTGGACTGAGGGACGCAGCTGAGATTGTTTATGCAGATCAGGCAGCGCTAGAAAATTTTAATTCATTTTTTGGCTGGAAATTGCTTCCACTTATTCAGACTATCTGTAACTGCCAAAACAAAGGTATTCCCATTGGTTTCAGCTGCATGAGGTCCTGACAGCTCGGCTACATTTCAAAGCAGGCAATGTGACAATAAATTTAATCTAAAATGTTTTGATGTTGCTAATTCAACACTAAATCCCGTTCAGTCCCTCAGCGTACCTGCTGGATCTAGTCCTTAATTTTGGGCTAAATCCCAGTGATCCTGATTGTTTTTGGATGCGGAGAAATAACCAAAACCCCCAAATATGGTAAGCAAGCAAGCACAAAAGAGAGAAAAGAAAGAAAGTTTCTATTTAAATCAATCATGAATCGGTTTCTGCACCTAAGACACAAAATTATGGGAATATTAGTTGTAAACACTAGAAGACAGTAAAAAGATGCCTCCTGGGTTCTGTTAGCAGGAGTCACAATCTGCTCCCAGGTTTCCCCTGAGGAACCTGCTGACGGATCTTGATATGCGAGATCACACAGACATTTAAAAGCTTCAGTTAAAACAGCTGGAGGAGCTGTTGGATATTAAACATATTATTCAGACTAAGGAGCATAAATACGCTCATAAACACGCCGACATGTCAAGGATGCATAATTTCATGACGAACAGCAGTTGTAACTTCTGACAGCAGCAGGCTGATTTGTTGGTTTGATAACATGTGTCCTCTAAACTTTCACATGGAAAACAGGGCCCAGCTTTAGTCATGATCTAACTTTGCTCATAAAGCGGGTCATCCATATTGCAGCAGTGGAAGAAAATCATGTATCCTATAGCACTCAAATATTAAATGATCTGATCCACTCAATCTCTATCAGCATTGACATGAATCGAATGTTCAATCACACATTCAGAAAAGCTCCAGTCAGGCAGCACCTGCTGGAAACGCGGAGACAATGAGAGTCAGACAAGATGGTTGATGGATTCCTATCACAACCATTTAGACTCTACTGGATCCCAGAAATAACAGAAGCAAGGTGGGAATCATTGTGAAAGCATCATGAAGAACAAATGTTTGGTTTTAAGTTGGATTTGCTGTCCTCTTTTCACATCTGCTGAATATTCCAGCTGCCAAAAATCCAGTGTTGCTGCAGGAGATATTATCCATCCATCCATCATTATCATCCATTCATCAGCAACAGTTCATGTTCATCATGGGCCGGTTGTAAGTCTGTCTCAGGACAGACAACAATGTGAACACTCATACATCAGGGACATTTTGTGAGAATTTAACCATAAAGTCTTAAATTGAGAACCAAAGAGGAAGTTGGAGTACTCAGAGAAAATCACACATGCACACATTTGAATTATGTATATAATTAAATGTATTTTATCAGTCCATATTATACTTCTGACAAGTATTGTATGATTTATTATTTAACATATTCATTACATATCTGGTTTGCTAGCAGAAATAATAAGTTTTTCCTCTCCTGCTTTATAATCTGAGCTTTTCTATTTCTGTTTCTAATTTTTACAAGAACTGGTCACAAACAAGTCACCTGTTTAAAATGGACTTGTGATGCAAAGGGTAGTTTAATGCGGATTACAATTCAGAACTGCAGTGAGAAGCTCTGGATAAGGAGAAATAAAGAATCTTCTCCTGTTCTTTGTTCTCACTGCAGCATCCCAGCTATATAATGTTCAGCTCTTGGTCCTTTGTTCTCTATGGAGGAATATCCCACAGTGCCCCCTGGTGTCAGATGAACGTATTAAAACTGATTGTTTCCCCAGTTCCTTTGTTCCAGCTGTTGCGCAGTGCTCTGGTTTTCTATTCAGCACAGTGCGTATTATTCACAAAGGAAGAAAAGAAACTGGAGCAGGGGGATTTGAAACAAAATTTGGTATCTTAATAATCTCAAACAGAAAAAATGTCCATGCATCATCAATACCAGGCTCAGGTTTAAACAAAAAACACACTTAACAGGCAGGCAAGGTCCACAAGAACCAAACTAACACACTCATCAGAGGCTCCTCAGGGTCTCAATCTGGGCCTTTTTTAGTTATCTTAGGGCTTCTTCTAGACCAGACTAAACCAGATCTTCTATCCACTCATAATGCAATCAGAATATATTTCAAACAGGTGAAGCTCAGGCACATTTGGAGTCAGTCCAACAGTTTGATGGAGAAAAACCTCCAGAATAATGTACAAAACCAAACCTTCACTCTTGATTGTTCTGGACCAGCCTGCAGGTTACTGCTGATTTAACAGGGGGGTGAAAAGGAAAAGTCAATTTTCTGCTTCATTAAATGTTTTTCACAACATTACGGCAGGCTTTTGCACTCAAACAGATCAGCATTTAATGTTGCTAGCTGTACATGCAATGATTTCATTTCACTGATGCATCTATATGTGAAACTAACTGTAGATCTGTGTTATTTTAATGGAAACATTTTTAAAAAAAAAACATTTATTAAAGTTTTTTTCAATGAAAACGGTTAGCAGTATTCAGAGAGTTTTGGTTTGACAGCTAATGTCAGATGAATGTTACTGGCTTTCCTTTTTTTTTTACTTGTCAGTTAGCTTATGAAATGTTTTTTTAGAAACTTGTTTAAATCAGAAAAGAGATTTCATTTTTATCAAGCAGGTAAATTGCCACCTGTAACATCTTGTTATTGAGTGTAGAGGTGGGTTTTTCATTCAGCATTTTGTCCAGTCAGTCATTCTTTTATTCAGAGAGAAGCAGAATAATGTGAAGCTGGATGAAAGGCAGCAAAGGAGCAATGTCTCTGGAGACCAAACCTGATCCAACATGTGCTCTCTTTTTGTCTGCCTCCTTCTCAGTCTCTCTCACCCCTTTACTGGTCTTTTTCATCTCCAGCCCGGCTTCCAGGTTCAATCGGCCTCCCTGCTCCAGATACATCCGTGTCTTTTCAAAGATGTATTGACATTACACAAACAGATTCACATACTAGTTAACTGCCAACCCCCTAAAAATACAAATATTTCCTAAAAAAGAGCATAATATGGAATAATTATAGCATTTTTTATTTATTTAGCAATATTTGAGGAGACATTCAGTAGTACATTTATTTATTATACAATATATTTATTTATGTATTAATTTTATACTTAGTTCAGCTCCTATCCAGCCCTCCACACACCTCAGGGGTCACATAAATGTAATTGTGAAAAACATTTCCCGAGCCCCAACTTTAGGTACCCTTGCTAAGTAACTTTTTAACCTTCATGATATTTTCATAACTTGATGATTATACGTCAACTTACAGCTTGTTGAATGACTCCTCTGTCATAACCCGAGGGGGCCCATATCGCTTTAACTGGCAACTATGAGAAGGGTGGCAGGAACCCTGCCACACAAAGCAACTACAAATGTACTGACTGGTTTACGGCATACGTCACTTCCCTCGTTTCTCATCATATGACTTTGTTTCACCGCTGTTAGATTCATTAACTCATCTCTATTCATCCTTCACACAGCCACTGGAAACAGAAATGTACTTTAATCCAACTGCAGGAGACCAGAAGATCAAGATTTTACGACGCTATGTGCTGGCGCACATGGAAAATTCAATCTTTTTTCGGGCAAAAACACAACCGCTTTTGTCCACAGTGGTGCCAAAATCGACCAAAAATGAAACTTCTTGAGTGTTGCATTAAAGATGGTGAAAGATAATTAAAAGCTTTTGTTGCCAATAATCCTGACATATACATTTTATTTGAGTTTTTCTGTATTTGTACATCCAGTTCTGGAAAAGTCAGAATCTAACCACGTATCCCTGGAAAATCATAAAATAGAGAACCATGTTACCTTTCAAAAACTATAAAGCTCAGGAGCGTAAAATAAGGAATGACTTCATGCTAAATATTTGCCACAAATATTAGACTTTAAAAAAATGCCCCATGTAGATGACGGTGAAAAGGAGAACACTAATGTTTAGGATGAGCAGTAGGTGTTGATAATTCGGCCTCAGGAAGAGAGACTTCCAAGGAGTAAAACAACTTTTATCCAGTTTGTTACATGAAGACCAAAAAAATTTAATATTTAAAAAATAACAGGTTGGGTTACCATCAGTACATCTTTAAGACTGAAGAATGTTGCTGTGAACCAAGATGGCTGCTGCAGAGTGAGGAGAAGCTGAAGCAAGCAGCGACAGACATGGATTGTCTGAGCGGAGAGAACATTAGAGGTCAGTTGTGTTTATTTGGTTCTCAAATGTTCCAAACTCATTTGATACAGCATTCATTTAGAGAGGCATTCATGTGGCCATCATTATAAAGTTACTGCAAGAATGAACAGATTATGAGCCGTTAACATCCCATAATAATCCATCGTCACCCTCCTGATACCAAAAAAAAAGCCTCAGTTATTTTTTAGAATCTTCATTTCCTTCAAAATATCTTCATCTTCTGTTTGCAGACGAAAATTAGGTGGAGGACAGGCAGAGGGCAAACCTTTAGCTCGTAACATGATCATAAGTTTTCAGAACAAAAGAAAAAAAATGACCTCTGCCACTTTGAATCTATTTATTATTGTCTTAAAAAAAATCATAAATGACCTTGGATACTTCCCTATTAATGGTCATCATCTCTCCTCAACCTTCCTCTGTCATCCCCCTGCACAGCAGCCCACCGGGACTGGCTCCGATATTTCCACACAGGCAGCGAGAGCCAGCCAGCTCGCTGCTCTCAGGAAACAAAAGGTGCATCTGCAGCTAAGCCGTGATGGCCCCCACCGGGAAGATTAAGGCGAATCACTCCCTCCAAACAACATCTTTTCTGAGCAAATAACCTCCCAGCTGACCAATATTGAGCATCCACTGGAAGCCGTGTGGGCCCCTGTGAAAGTGGCTCTGATCCACAGCAGCCTCAAAACGATAAAACATCCGAGCAGGGAGCAGTTATGCCAAAACAAAAAAGCAGAGTCACACGTTTAAAGAAGAGGAAACACTTCAATAAATCTGAGCAGCCGAAACACACAGAAGCTTAGTAGACATCAAGTAACCTAATGGGGATTTATTTAAACATTTTCCTTTATAAAACACATCTTCAATCAAGGCAACGACATGTTAGGAAAATTAACACTGGTCGATTGGAGTGAAGATTGGATCAGGGGGTGTAAGGATTACTTGAGGGAAACCTGACTACCTGCCATCCAAAAAAACAAACCTCTGGTCATCCATTTCATTTTTTTTACCTGTAAAATCACTACAGGTAAAAAAATTCAATGATTAAAAAAAAAAAACTTTTGCATGGCGACCTGCAGAATTAGACTATTTTCAATGTATCTTTTTCTACAGAGTTAAAGTCTCCTTAGACACACAGCAACCAAAGATTAACAGTTTATTAAACAAATGTTTCTACAAGGATGAGTGGCATCATTTTGCTCTAGCAGAGGGATGTGACAATATTACAATAAGACTATTCTGGGAACTGCATAGTTGACAAGAACGTTCTGTATATATCAAATCTCTTGTGAGAGATTGAAATAACTTAAAATGTGCATTACAAAACTTCTCACTTATAAAACTAAAACTGGGTTTGTTAAGTAGAATTAATAATTATATGCGACCTTGAGCTTTTGCCTGAATAACTTTTTCTCCATATACAAAGTGATCTTTATAACATCTCATCAGCACATCCCACCAGAAGTTTAACATTGTGATCCAATCTGTGAAACTGCCCACGTCACCATCATCATCACAGATATAGATCATATAGTGGTCCAGATGTTTAGTTTTCTTACAAGCATTTAGCTGGACTACGATTATATTCATCAGCAAAGTCACCTGCCAGGTCAAATCTACTGTACCAGACAAGAATAGGTTGATTTGGTGCATATTTGACCACTTTTTATCAAACAACATACCAACACAAACTCAACCTCAAACTAACTATGAGGCCCGGTGGTGGAGGGTCGATGATGTGGGCTTGTTGTAGGTAAATACTGGACCATGAACTCCTCTGTATATAAGTCCTTCAGTCTGAATGCTGAAGGTTGGTGATCAAGAAGACAATGATCCAAACACAGCCGCAGATCTAAAACAGAATTAAAGACTACGGGTGAAGTGATGGCATAGTCAAAGTACAGACTCCAACTGCTGTGGTGGGAAACAAATGTTGCAATGTTGAAGGGAACGTAACAACATGTTTTCAATCTGAAGCTGGGTAGCATCCCGGCACCACCTCTAGAACAACAAGAGATCCTGGATTAAATTTCCAGCTGTTGTTTTGGTGCTAAAGAACCAGTTTAACTGGGAGGATCAGACCCGGCTTCATGGCGAACGCTCTACCAGAGTGAACCAATCAAGGAGAGTTTCCATGTCAAGGTGAAGTCTCTTCCACTGGGACCGACTTGTACATGTTGTGCAAGGACTCGTCAGCATCCTAACAGGATAAGCTGAGGTCTGGACCTTGTGATTAGAGGATGACCTGCTCCACGTTCAATCTCCGTCAGACTGACACGACTGCTTTTACACCTCTGCACCCAACATAGCGGCTCCATTCTCTTCAGCAGATGTGCTTTGTTCAGGTGACAGACCCATCCTCAGGACAAGAGAGGGGAGGAGTGAAGAAGAGCTCGCCCTGTTTCAATTAAAGGTGTGTTGTACCTTATGTTGCAGGCACGATGCTCCTCACTGAAGCATGAACAATTAGACATATGTCGGCTTTGAATTTCAACAACCGCAGGATTTTTCTGTTAACCCTCAGCCCCCCCCACCCAACACATGGCGCAGGCCTGAGTCAGCAGAAACTTCTGACATAAACAGCGGAACATGTCCACTGTGGGTGTAAAGACTATCTTGGATGGGCGAAGGAGGTAATGAAGAAAGAAATTCAAGGACAGAGATGGTGTGGCATGACATATGCAGCATGGGAGATGGATTATTATTGGAGGTGCTTGTTCCCAGTGATGGACCAGCGGAGATGCTCTGAGGAGGAGTCTGTTCAGATGACAGGAGAACAAAGAGAAGACATGTGAGCACAGATGGAGGGCATAAACCCATCAAGGTCGCCGTAAAGAAGTTATCTCCTCCGTCCTTCAGTCACGTGTCCCCCATCACGCGCCATGCCTTAAACGCCACGCTCCTGGCACAGACCTGAGGCCTGATGAGAGCCGTTCATTACAAAACCAAGGCTCCAGGATGCAGCACTGCTACCTTGCAATCACCTCAGCTCTAATTGATGTTAGATTTATTAAAGTTAATGAGCCGGCTGGCCATCTGTTGAGCAGCTGAAGCAGCACAGGGGACACTCTGCAGCAACTCTGGAAGGGCGGACTGAGATACAGCATGGAGGAAACAAAGAGATCCTCGGCTGCTGCTGCCACCTCCTCTCCTCCTCCCCTAACAGTCCCCTCACTCCCCCCATACGTCTTCCATCTTTTTATGACGTTCATATTTCAACTATATGGCCCTATAGAAGGAGAGTATATATGGCGCATGATTAACCGCTCTCAGCCAGCTCTGTATGTCCCATAAATCTTAACTACGTGTATTTTAGTGACTTGTATACTTCTCAGAGTGGTAGGTAGAATTTTAATTTTAGTTGCAGAGCTTCTGGAGGTTCAACAACAAACCTCTGGATCAGTTGCTATGGTCAAATAAGACATATATGTGACACACAGATATGTGAACATGTTTTTTTTAAATACAAAAAAATTAAAACACATGGAAGCAGTTTGGGAAGATGACTTCAGCAGAGTGGTACTCAAAGGTTTACCTGCAGTAAAAGTAGAACTGGCCCTCAGAACTACTAAGAGATTCCGACACTGTGCATTGTGTTAACAGGTAGATTCCAGTTCAGCAGAAAATACACAGAAGGCTGCAAGAAACTGATGACTTGGCTACAAAATCAGCTCATGCGATACAACTAAGTGGAAACTAAACCCACAACACCAGAGGTGACTACTGTGCTGAATTGCTCTTCATTCTTTAGTTTACAAACTGACCGATTTTCCCTTTTGTTAGTGAGGATATTTGTTTGGACAAAAGTCTAAGTTGAGTCTTTATTCGGCTTTGAGTCTTTGTATTTTACAACTTGAGTACAAGTCTGTAACTCAAGTCACCATCTACAACCCTACATTCAAGTTAAGGTTAGGGTTATATGTAAAAAAAAAGAAAAATGTTCCCAAACTCTACTTAAAAAAATGTTCACACCAAGCCAACAAAAACGCAAACGAATCAGTTTCAGTTCAAATTAACTGCACAAGACGGATGTAACAATGAAACATCTTTATTTCATTCTTTGGAAAAAACAAAATACATGACAAGATAAAAAATATAGAAGAAATACCTGAATGAAAGGAAGCAGAAGAAAATCTTATTTCTAATCTGCCCTTCTCACACTCAAATCGTTATAGCAATCATAATTTATCAATTAAGGAGGTAGAAGTTTGGAAATCTTACAGAACCATCAGCTTTTATTCCAAAATCTTCTCACTAGTCTTGTAAATTACAAGAACCCATAAAATATGAAATGTTACACTAAATGTTACTCTAAAAAAAATTTCTTCAACCGTTTCCGGTCTCTCACTTGAGCTCTAAAAGCATCAGGAACTAACAGATGGACCTGCAACCTGCTGTTCTAACAGATTACTTCCCATCTTCATTTTTGCAGAAAGCAGCTGAATCCAATCAGTTTAAACTGAAAGGTCAAAAACATATACCAACGATGAGGGAGTCCTTGCAGCCTTCTGCTGTATAATTATCCTCATATGATGAAATGGATTTGGCTCTGGAATCAGCCTGCAATCCAAATAAATCCCTGCAGGTAAGTGTGGAGCGCTAATGGCCTTGGCAAATAAATGTCCTTTCAATTTACGAGTATTACGCCTCAGTGAGGCTTCCAGAGACAGGAATGACTTCACATTAAAGCAGCGTCAGAGTACAGCAGCCGCTGCAGGAGTTAATGTTAGCGTTTAATAGATCCGCATATCTAATAAAGCAGCGAAGATCGGCCCCTGCATTCAGAGGGCCACTGTGGCTTAGACAATATTACCAATAAAAGACCCATTACTTTGTTATTATCACCGCCAGTTATTCAGCTCTGGATGTTCTGTTTACTCAGACAAATTCATTTTTTCTAGTGTTTCGAGAACAAGGAACAGGAATGTTATTTATAACAGATAGAGTTTGGTACAAAGCTGGAGAGGGAATATGGGGGATGCACTAAATCCTTACGGAACCTTGAAGGTAGGGGAGGAAATTATCTAGAATGAAAAAAAAAGTTTTTAAAAATCTCAATTTCAGATTATTAATACTTCTTCTTACTTTATGTAAAATTTACAAATTTTAGACCTTTTAAGCTTTAAATAACAAGTTAACCTAACCATTACATGCTGGTCTTGTGGTTTGAGATCATACTCTTGAAAATTTCCCACCTCAAATTATTAATCAAACATTACAAAGATAATAAGAATATTTTAGACTGCTCCTCCGGTCAATTACAAGTGAAGCATTGGTGGTAACATTGAGCTGCATTTAGCTGTGTTTTAGTTTTAATGACTTACTATATGGCAGCCTGTGTTTCTCAGTAAGACACAGGTCATTTGTCACCTTCAGCATAGAAATAAGCTACAGTCTGATATGGAACAGGTCAAGTATCTCATAAGAACAACAAAATTATGTAAGATCTGATGCATATCAGATTTTTCATGCAATAGGAAACTTTGTAAGCAGACTCAAACATTCTGATAAATTAATTAAAGCAGATATTTGCACGGGTGTTGGGTGGTTCAGTTGGCAGGGTAACAATAAAAAAAATGTGTTGCTAAGAAAGTGTAGGAGGATCTCAATATCATTGAGTTTTATTCAGCTTCCAAAGTTCATTATAGCACTATAGCAGCTGCACCTAAAGTCAGGTCCTATATTTTCATGTCCTCATATAAACGACTTGTGTCTGTTCTACTTCTGTTAGATCTCAATGGCGCTTTCGATACGGTGAATCAGAATATTGTTTTAAAAAAGCTTAAACATATGGTAGGGAACAGCACTAGGCTGTCTTAAGTTTAATTTTCCTGATAAAATCTAGTTTGCTAATGCAAATGATACACTGTAAACCCTAGTGTTCAAAATAAGTAATAGTGTTTAAGTAGTGTGAACTTAAAATTTTCTTAAAAGTTGTACTTACTTAAAGATGTTGAGTGCCAGGAGCAATTTCCTTAATTTTGAGTTGATTTAACTTGAAATGTTTGAATAATATGAACATTTTACATTTATGTACCCGTTACTTAAAATGATTAACTCAGAGTTACTGAAACCTTTATAGATCAAATATGAATTTTATATTTTATTTTGAAAGAAAAAATAAATAAATCAATTTAGGGACAAATTAAGAATAAACTAATTGCATTAAATATATTTTTATTGATTGAATATCACACACACACGCACACACAAATACACACACAGCACACATGTTTATATACGTTTATTTATTTATTTATTTTGTTTTCATTGTTAATAGTTTACATGTTAAAATGTTGGGTGGTTAATAAATTACTTTTAAATTAAAAAAATAAGTCCAATTGAATATGTTGTTTACAATAACAGAACTAAATAGGGCACTTAAAAGATATAAGTTATCAATACCAAGAGAAGATCAATTTTATTATGCTCTGGTTAGTAATTTAAGTGAGTCTTCTAAAAATATTCTGTTAAAAATGTATAATCGGATATGGGAGGTTGGGGAATTGCCAAAGAGTTGGAAGGAAGCACTGATTATTCTAATCCGAAAAACCAGGGAAAGATGAGTCAAAACCAGAACAATTATCGATAGAGGTAACATCCAATTTATGTAAAATAATGGAGTGAATGTTAAATGAAAGATTAATATATTATATGAAAAATAAGGGACTTATATCGTCTTATCAGAGTGGTTTCATGAGAGGGAGAGTTACAATGGATCCAGTTTTATGTTTAGAGCATGAAATTAGAATAAAGAGATTGTTGTGGCAGTATTTTTTGATATTCATAGAGAATATGACATGATGTGGAGGGAAGGGTTATTAATTAAAATTAGAAAGAATGGGTATAAATGGTCAAATGTTTAGATGTATTAAAAATATTTTAGAAGAAAGACAAATACAAGTGAGGATAGGGAAGGATTATTCTGAGAGTTTGAATATAGAAAATGACACACCACAGGGAAGTGTAGTAAGTCCGTTATTATTTTCAGTGATAGTTAATGATATGTTTAAAGAAGCACAGGGTGGAATGGGATTTTCACTTTTTGCTGATGATAGAGCAATGTGGAAAAGAGGAATGAATTTTGACTTCATTGTAAAGAAGCTTCAGGGAGCAATTTCAGTTGTAGAAAAATGGTCATGCAAATGGGGTTTTAAATTTCAAAACTAATGATTTTATAAGGAAAACAGTTGATGGAAAAAAATTACTTAAAATTATATGGTCAGTATTTGGAAATAGTTAAACCATTTAAATTTCTTGGGATGTGGTTTGATGAAAGAATGACATGGGGTGTGCACATTAAGAAAATAATGGATAAATGTAGGAAAGTATAAATTATAATGAAGTGTTTATTTAGAACAGAGTGGGGAGCAGATAGAAATTCATTAAAAGCAATTTATACTGGGTTAATTAAGCCAGTCTTGGATTATGGAAGTATAGGTTATAACTCAGCAGCAGACACGTACCTCCATAAGTTAAATATGATCCAACATCAGGCTTTAAGAATATGTACTTGTGCTTTTAAAACATCTTCAACAACAGCATTACAGGTTGAAATGGGAAAAATGCCTCTTAAACTTAGAAGGGATCAATTATCTTTAAACTACTGGTCAAATGTACAGGGACAAAGAAATGATCATACAACATTAGAGGTGCTTAAACTTGGATGGGAAAAGGAAAATAAACAATTAAAGAGCTTTGAATGGGCAATAAACTCTAAAGTTAATGAAATTAGTTTAAATCATTTAGATATATGTCAGACATTTCCATTACCTGCAGTACCACCTTGGATACTTCCTGATGCTGAAGTTGATTTTTCATTACTAGAAAAGAAGAACAAAGATAAAATTTACATTATGAATAAATACATAGTACAAGACTACTTAAATAAATATTATAACTATATATAAATATACACAGATGCATCAAAAAATACAGCTAATAGGGTAGGGATAGCATTTATTGTGCCACAGTTTCAAATTAAGGTAGGGAAAAGGATTAGTGATGGAGTCTCTATGTATACTAGAGAAATGCTTGTTTTGCTTTTAGCAGTTCAATGGGTGGAAGAGGTCAGACCATAAAGGTGGATGGAAAGGTTGGAAGAATACCATAAAGTTTAAAATGGGCAATTACACGACCAAGATGAGGAGGGCTGGATGTCAGGAGGTCGCTGTAAATGCTGGGAAAGGAAGTTGAAAAAAACCTGAGAATGAACCTTCACACCCCAACATCAACAAGCCGATGTGTGCAGAGATTAACTGTCTGCCTAACTTTGCTCAAGGGTCTTCATATGCAGTCTGACGTAATAGTAGTAAACGCTTTACTCTGTTTTTATCCTTCCTAAACAAATTTAATAAATAAATTAATTTAGGTAACTTTTTTATTTTTTCTGTTTTTATTTGTTACTGCCTGCCTCATTGTGTGTAGTATTACCTAATTTAATTCCTCTTGAAATAAATGATTGCTGTTACAGTCCTTTTCTCAATGCAGGTACATGCAACGGATAACTAACTAACCAAACTAACCGAGCTTGATCGCCTCACTCATCATTTGACATTATTTAGACAGAAAGTTTCCAAAACTGGAAAGACTGCAGATGCTTATGCAGAAATGTTCAAAGTTCATGATACACAGTTTGATACTTCATATAAAGTTTTGAATTCCACAATTGCACCAGTCAGCTGGTTATGAATGGGTTTATGTGCAGATATTGGTAATTGATTCATTAATAATTACTTGGGACTGTTTGACATGGGGTTTGATTAGTAAACTTGTCACTATTGTCACAATTTTAATCCTTTTAGGAATTACTTGATGTCCACACATGCTGTACCACTGTTCTTCATGCCCTTCCTGTGTATCTATGCGAGGAAGTCTCTGGATTTGTGTGGTGAGTAACCAATTCCTATTTTCATTCTATTTCCAACACACTGGAATGTCTGTATATGTACCAGTGTTTCAACTACAAACCTCTGGCAAGGTTTCTAAGTGTGAATTGTATTTTTGAGCCTATAAAGGGATCAAAAAAAAAAATCACAAAGAAAATCAAGTGGGTTTTCATTAGCCTGTGGAATACATAGAAGTCATCTAACTTTCTCAGCAACTAGATTACAACACACCAGAATGAACAGGAGTTTTTCAGACTTGTGTATTATTGTTATCAATGTGACGTCAAACTGTAATCAAAATTGCCACAGCCAGTTTCTGTAAATGTAATAGGTATATGATGTCTCTTTCAATTTTTAAGGATACTAAGGATGAGCCAGACCTGGGGATGCAGTAGTCCTCCTTACAACCGTCAGTGATGATGCCACAAGCCCACTTCACTTCCACTCAGGAAGAGTTTCTTGTCGTCCTAGAGGGTGATGTGGTCGTCAATCTCCCCAGGCTTGCTGATGCCTTTGTGGTGATCTTCAACCTAATCTACGCACTACATCTCAGATATCCCCAAGGCCTGACAAACACTTTTGAGTTCACGCAAAAAATCTTGCTTGGTCTTGATGACTAAACTTTCACCAAACTGGAGATGTTTAAAAATGATCTTATGTTGTGTATCTAACTCAAGATCTAAAAAAGAGTGGTTGGTTCTGAGGGCTCACTCTGTTAGAGAATGTTCCACAAGGATTTTCAGCCAAATAGGACACCGTCTTTCTATTTGTTGTCTTAATTTTTTAAGTTGCTAAACTGAATTTAACAATATTATTTTTGTTTGTTTTATTTTGTGGTGAAATGGACAGGAGTGGGCGAATCTCTCGAAATTCAAATTTGTGTTCAGGACCCAAGACTTGCTTATGCACCCCTGGTAATGTTGTATTAACTGTTTATAAGCTATTTGGGACATGGAGATTTTTTATCTTGGTACCAGTATAAACAAAATGGCCGGAAGTAAACTTGTTAATTGTTGGTTTATTTATTTATTTGTGTTTTTAATTTTTTTGATTTCAGATATTTGTTTGCTAAAAGACTTGACAGGAAATGTTTCTACTAAACATCTGAATACAAAAAAATATATGTATACTTTTAATTTTAGGTTTTTTGTTTTTGGATTTTTAAATCAAGAGTACTTGTTATTTTTAAGGCAGTCAGTTGGCACAAATATTTTAAGTTTGGAGGTAAATGATTTTGAGCTGTAACCGGTCTATTAGAGAAACTAATAAATGTTAAGTTCTTGAAACATAAATATCGTGACTTCATGCTTGAAATTATTAAGTGTTCTTGAGTTATTCTAATGAGACAGATAAATAAAATACTCTGAGTAACAGAAACTTAACATTATGAGTTGGGTTAATTAGTAAATCTAATTTAATGATAATTTAAAATTATGCTTAACATGAACTCAAAATATATATGTAGTGATATACTCAATTTTTTTAGTTTATGTACTCAAAAAACATAAGGGAATTGATTGCCTAACTTATTTTACGCTCTGCTTACTTATTCGGGTTTACAGTGTAGATCTTCTTTACACTTCAGAGTTGCTTAGAGTACCATACGGCTCCCAGCTTGGTCCAATACATATCCCATTGGTACAATCAGACAACATGGTATACATTTTCACTTTTAGGCTGATGAAATTGAGCTATATTTATTTAGTAGTCTTTATTAATCAGTCTGGTGGATTACAGATATGTCTTGAATACATTAAAATGTGGATGAGACTAAAGTTTTCTGCTTTGAAATTTAGATAAGACAGAAGTTGGACAAAAACCTCTAAAAGATAAACAGCTTAGACAGTCAGTTTTCTAATGATTTTTCCCAATAACAAACGGTGCCTATCTCTGCTGTAAAGACCAAGGGAACAGCTTAAATCTTATTTGACCAGTTTGTTCATGTAAATCTTATTTACACTCCAGGATTACTGGTGGGGTACCAAAGTGCTCCGTGCTTGGCACAATTCCCTTTTCTGATTTTATTGTCAAAGACCAGTTTAAAACAAACCCTCACACATTAATTTTCTACAAAGCAGAAGCAGCTAAAATGCTGACGATACCTACTGGACAGACAGAGTAACTTCAATACACAAAGATAAGCTTAAGTCATCAACAGGTATTATTTAAAGATCTAAGAGTTTTTATTTACCTGCTGGAAGAGCTGATTTAAATGTCCTAACAGTCAGTGTGATCGACCTCTGAGCTTTGATAGGGAAACAAAGTAAGAAAAAATTAAAAATGATGTTAAGAGGGAGGCTGAAAGCAAAGGAAATTAGAATGATTTAAGGAAGAGAGGGAAGCGATGGAGGAGGAGGAGGAGGAGCAGGGAGGCCGCTGATCAAATTTTATGGTTGAGTTATCCCTTTCACAGCTCCCTGAAATAGCCAAACAATTTACAATCACTCAAAGCATTAACCTTTCTCGAGCCTTGGGGACTCATTGTCCATGATGCCACATAAGACACTTTGCATGGCTGATGAGACGGTGCGGCAAAATAACTCATCTGGCTGGGAAAACAAAGGAATGGGGAGAAAGGGGAGAAGAGAACAAGAGGAGCGGAGGAGGAAACAGAAATGTTAGGATGAGGAGAGGGAGGCCTGTGTTGGAGCTCTTTGTTCAGGAGAGCAGATTGGCTCACGGATCAGGGTGAGGGATAGCAGGAGGGGCTCAGGGACCACTCTACTGGTCCCTGACAGGGGGGGGGGGGGGGGTTAAGGGAGGAGGGAGAAGAAGAAACAGGTTTGATGACCCTATACTGGCAGGGAGCCAGTGTCCAGTCTATTTACTACCTGACAGCTTCCATTATTCCCATCGATCTCCGACACGAGGCGGGAAATAAGAAGAAATTAGGGAAGGACCAAGGAATGAGACAATAATTAGGACACATTTGGGAGAGAAAAAAAGTCTGAAGTAACATGCTGAGTCCAATTTTTCACAAAACTAGGTCATTTACGCTTAATTCACCCACAACTTCTCACATCCTTTCATCATCATCATCTTTATTGGACCCCAAAGAAGCTTCAAAAGAGTTCACACTGATAGTTGATGTCTCATTCTTGCTGAGTGAATCTTTGTTTAGAATATTTGTCCGTAGAGTAAAATTTATGCTGTTTGTCAAAAACAGCAACAAGCATGTTTCACTGTGAAAAAGAAACACCTCCCTTTAATGGAGTCAACAGGGACCTAATAAAGAGAAACTCCAACCGGTCGAATTTATTTAGTGTGTTAATCATTTTTTGGGTATACTCCTAAAGTCAGTGGGAAATTGGAAGGATTTACAGTAGATTTCAAATGAGTCTACAGACAAGAAAGTCACACCAGATGTCAGCAACATCTCTAGTTATTCAAAAAGTATTTTAATAATAATAAAAAAAGTAAGCCAAGTATTTAATGGTTCGTAGTGACTTTTGTTACAATGTTAACAGGTATCCTGTATGAAGAAAACTGCTGAATGCTCACGTGAGTTTGTACATGTTCTTTCGTACTAAAGCTCCTGAAGTTTTTGACAGTTCTGGGTTACTGCTCTGTGAACCTTGAGCTCTTTCCTTCAAACGGAAGGTCAGTTGGAGTCCAGTGACTGACGGGTCCAATCCAGCCAGAGTTTCCTTAGTAATGTTTAGGATCAATGTCTATGTAAAAAATAAAAAACCTCATATCTTCTCATGAAGAGCAGCTTCATACATTATGCCAAATCTCCTTCTTTTAAGCAGCATACTTATTTAAAAAGTATTTTTACCATTTCATTTTTTTCCTTTGTGATGCTCTCTGTGCTCCATGATTCCTTTTCTGTAACTGACCATTCAAATCATTTTCTTTGGTCAACTAATTGTGCAGACAGAAAAAAAGAATGATTATTACTGACCATCAGTTAAGACTATGGTAAATGTTTATTTCCCTTAATAATTTATTAAACAGGCAGATATTTAGGTTAAGATAACCTAACTGAGCTATCAGAGGTTGGCTGTGATCCGGTCATCGCAGTCTCACGCAGCGCTAATTATCAGACCAAACATAATTACATTTGCACAGACAAACTGAGGAGACTGATAACCAGATGAGGAGAAAGGATGAAGACAAAGCCAATAAGGAGGCAGAAGCTGCATACAAATGAGGCCTTTTAGCTAATTAGTAGCAGCACTCCTGAGAGAAGTGGACCCTGGATGCAGCACACTGGCCCTGAAGGTGAGGAGATCAAGCCAGAACCACAGGGTGTGTCACCTTGTCGTACCATCAGATGGAGAACTCTAGTCCTCTTCTCCCTTGTCTTAATTTCCTCTGCTGATCCATCCTGATTCTCTATCCGTGTGTCAATTAGCCGTCTCTTTGGTCCTGATTTAAAGACCTCCAATGAGCTAATGGCTATTTGTGAATTAATATGCAACGCTCATGTGTGTGGGAGATAAATTAAAGCAGGAGGTCAGAAAGGTGCCACTTTCTGCTGCAGAGTGACTTTAAATCAGCTGGATATTTCTATCTGTCATAAAGGAAAAAATTATCCATTTAGGATGTCAACATAATGGATTAGGGAAAATAATGGAACGACTGCTGCAAACCTCTGAATTAACTCTCAGTTTCAGGCTCCATGTCTGAGTAATTAGGTGGAAGTGGCTGCTTGTTGTTGTTAACAAAAGATGTTATTGGACTCCAGATCAAGGCGATTCATCAGATTGTAATTTACTCGTCTTTACGTTAGGGACGGATCCTGCCTCCGGGCGCAGCAGAGAGGAGAGGTCAGGGTCGGTGCGCCTATGCACATCGTAACTCTCATCATCATCATCATCATCATCTGCTGTCTGTATCAAACCTCTAACACCACAGGCTATTTACACCAACCCAGACTTGGGAGGCGGTGCCTTGGTCCTTTATGGTTCAACAGGTCGTGAACTCTGAGGCCCAAATCCTGCGACAGCCATCGGAGTCGACACAAGGGGTGGGAATCATGGCCCGTGAGGAAAATATTTTATCCGCACAATGTCAGCTTATCAGGAATTGAGAGAAACAGCCATGTTTTCGTTTCCATCTCAGAGAATATATCAGGACCGTGAACAGCTCAGCGGTGATTTTCGGGATTTATGGGTTGTTTATACCATAAAACAAACGGCCCTTTCTCTGTTTTTTATTATTATTTGTGCTCACAGAACACTCAGTCCTGTTCCAGTAGGAATCCATTTCAGGAAACTACTTAATTCACTCCGTCTTCCACACCTGTAGCCATTACATCAATCATGCCCACAGAAAATTACATTCACGTAATGAATGTTCTTCCATAGCAATGTGCAACCATTTGATTTTTATTACCGTTCATTCTTGTCTCAATAAGCAGTTTAAAAAAATTTGTGTTGTTAAAATATATTGTCAGAACAATTTAAAGTCTCTTTTTTAAAGGTCTTCTCACTCAACGCTTTTCCAGGACGTCTTAAGGTTTACAAAGCTTCTCTTTACATTGGCAGATCATCTGCTGTTTGTTAATCAACTAATCTTTGAGTTTTGACACAATCCGATAGAAAAAGGATAAAGGTAACAAGCGCTTTGGCACATAGGGTTCGTTCCAGCTTTCCCCAAAATATCAACATGGATCAAATTAATTTTACTAACATCGGACAAACTTCACAAAGAAAACCTTTTGACTTTCGATGCATTAAATTTACAAACTTTAGAGAAGAAATACAAACACACAATTTAAGGTATGGTAAGCATGGTCTACTTCAGCTTTTTTTAATTTTTATTTTACTTTTTTAGGTTAAGTTTTCCGTAGTTTAGGTTAGTTTTTTTTAGCCTAGTTAAGCTCATCACCATTTATGTTAGTTTGATGTAGTTTTTAGTTTAGGCTTGGCTTAGTTTGTCAGTTAGTTTAACTTGTCATGGGTTAATTTGTTTTAGCTCAGCCTATTTATTTTTAAAGCAACATTAAGTAACTTTACAGTTTACGTCACTACCCCCGTTTCTTATGTTCAAAATTATATTACATTGTTTTGCCACAATTAGTTTCATTACCTCATCACTATTCATCTTTCACACAGCCACTGGAAACAGAAATGTACTTCAATCCAACTGCAGGTAACAGGCTGATCAGGATTTTACGATCATATGCATTGTTCCTCATGGGAAATGCGGTCTTCTTTAGGCAAAACACTACCGCTTTTATCCACACTGGGCCGCTTTTATTTACTTAATTAAAATCTACCTTTTGTTAGCTGGTACCCAATGTGTTCCACAAAATTAACCTCAGCAGTTCACTGTCATAATTTCATGAAATGTTGACAGTAAGACAACAAAGAAGACAACAGATCTAGTTAATCATCAGCACCTAAAAATAGAATCAAAGCCTATATAAATGTCAAACTAAGGAATAAAAGACAAATATAAATTATATTTAGTGTATCTCCATATGAGGGAAGAATATCTGGTTGGAATAATGACCTCTTTTGCTGCTACGTTAGAAAAACTAAACAGTCAACAGTAAGAAGTTGAGATGTTTTTCCTAAATAAAGAGTCTACAAGTCATACCTTTCAGATTACTATAAAAGTAATAACGAAGTTTCCTTTTCTCTGAAATTTTAATTCAAATATTAATGAAGAAAGAAAAAATAGCAATAAAAGTTTAAAACAATAGAGTTTGATTGGATATTAATGACCTTTCAAAAACACAAACAAATCAATAACACATTTTTAAAACATGGAGTTAACGGTCATCATCACACATCAAAGTAAGTTATTGTTTCTGGCAGGTAATCTGAGATGATTCATCTTTTGATATTCGATTTACAGAGGCTGAAAGCTTTTAATGAGCGTTATGGCTATTAAACATGCAGCGGACGTGTTGGCTAATATCCCATCAACCTTAAGATCCAGTTACAGCATGAGTTAGAGCCCACAAGGGACTTCCAGGGTCTACATGTCTAACTGAGGCGGCTGCCCTTAAGGGCCAATGATAACACTCCATCTAACAGACCTCATTAGGACACCGGAGTTCCTTTACCTTCTCCATCTCTGCTGCTTTCAGAGGAAATGAGAAAGCTCCTGTCCAATCCGCTCCATCTCTCCATGCTTCTGGGACTACAGAGTGTGTGCGTACACGGATGGTTTCAAAGATTATTAAGGGTTTAATGGCAAACAAAGCCTGACAGGTGCTTCTCCTACAGAGATGAAGCGCTAGTGGTTTAATGACGGTGTGCCTTAGATTGTCATAACTCACAATAAGGCCATTAAAGCAATATTACTGAGAATGATCTTGTACTTAACTTTCCAGCCAGGTGGCTTCAGGTGGAGCTTTGCTCTTAGATTTCCACCAGTTTCTGCCTGAAGCACGACAAAGAACTAGTTTGGCTGTAAAAAAATATCTCTAATTATTTAGAAGACCAACATAACATTGAAACCTCCAACATTTAAAATAAAGCACGATATGTAAACACAGATGACGAAAAAATGGAAAAACTGTGTAAACAAATACCAAACACATCCTTGCTGTTTCTGTAGGACCTGAGAGAACCAGAAGTACAGAGGAGCTGCTAACCAAATCCATCCATTAGAGTGAGCTGCTATAGGACAACAATAGTTTTGAAGCTTTTCAATCTGCAATGGCCTGGCAGGGGTAGTATTTTTTTTTTATCGACTTTTTTATGCTTTATATCTTGATTTATCGAGATTTGCTTTTATTCATCCAAGCCAGTATTTCCAAAATCTCTTGTGTTGCCTATTCCGGGTTGCCTAAACACTTGTTTCTGTATTTTGCCACCTCCATCCATTACTCCACCTTTGAGCCATAGGTCGCCAGTCGAGCTCCAGTTCCACAGAGTGACCCTTCTTCTCACAGATCCACCAGACTAGCGAGAGCATTAATTAGCAAACACTTCATGGAATATAAAATGGTACATGACTACTCCTTATAAAAGAAACAATAATGTGTGTTTATAAAAAAAACTATTCTGATAGCAGCCAGGCACTAGTTCTGTTAGTAGCAGAGAAATGCTTTTGCACTCCAAAACCCAGCTCTGTTACAAGCTTGCTGTTTGTTTTGGGTGAGCTCATCCTTAACTCCACTTTAATATTCCTCGTGTAGCTTAGCTCTCCCCTAATGCCGTTGGGGTGGTTTCCCATTACAAATATAGGGGGTGGTGTCATCTTAAAACTGGGCAGCACCAGAGACCATAGAGTACCAAAATGTCAGGTTCATATGTCAACTTCGGTGTTGCTATTGCCCTCAAAAACTCCACTTACGCCTGTAACAGCTGTAATAAATGGCAGCTTGAATTAATAATAATAATAATAATAACGTTTACTTTATTTATCCCGTAGGAAATTGTTTTTGGTGTAAACCACACCGAGGCAGCCATTTTGCAGGCGCCAGGTAGGCAGTAGCGCAGAGGGTCTTGCCTAAGGACCCACACTGGATGCTGTGGTGTATTTTTGCCCTGGGCTGGATTTGAACCCATGAGCTTTGGATTGGAAATCTGGTGACATTCCAATTGAATGTCACCAGAATGCTTAATATCTGTAAAGAAGTCACAACCACTGACTTCACCCCTCAGGCAATCGGTGACTGGCAATCTTCTGAGGTTGTGTTTTGATTTCAGCTTTGTATGGCTAAAAAAGTTTTTTTTTTAAGGATCTAGTAGCTACCATGTAGCCATTACTACAAGAAAACCCTTATAAGCGCACTCAAGAAGGAAAAAGTGGAAGATGACAATTAACTGCTTTTATGAATAATATGGAAAAAAATCCGGGTCATTGAGAAAACAATAATACTAAAAACAACAACAGATGACCAGCCTTAGAGGCTAAAACTAAATAAACGATGTGTAAGAAGGCCATGTTAAAGCCCAGACCTCTATCCAATTTAAATGTTATGGTGTGATATCCAGATATCTGATCAAAGATCCGAAGAAACCTGTGACTGATTGATGAATAGATTTGTTGGTGATGAAATATGTTCTACAGGCTGATGAAGCTCAGGTTCTGAGCTGCTAACTAGATTATTGTGTCTTCTTCAGAATCCTTAAATGCTTTCTGTGCTTAAATAAAATTTCCCATTTGACTATTCGACATGAATATGGCTTTAAAAAAAAAAAGCAATCACATTGCCAAAAACGTACATTATCAAATCTCAAATCTGTCAACTTTAGCTTCAACATTCCCACAGAATCTGTATCAAGCATCAGGATGAGAGAAACAAGGCTAAAACAAGGAGTCTTTGTTCACATTTACAGAATCAAACCACCTACTTTGAGATATAATAAACAAAGAGAAACATTGCTACATACTGCAAATGAAATTAGAAAAGCCTCAGTGCAGTTCACCACCTCTCTCTAGTGGTCAGGATGGCACATAGCAGAGCTCAGAGGAACAAAGGAAGAAACAAAGAAGAGAAGAGCTAGAAACTACAGCAGATAAGAGGAGCTGAAGGAAAACCAAACTCAGATTCTTCAATAGAAGACACATCAGAGACAAATAAATTTTAAAAAGAAAGCATGCTTTCCATATAAGGGTAGAACAGCATGAGTCTGTGCTTTAAATGGAAATAGATCTTTTTAGGAGTTGCAAACCTAAAGTTGCTGTTGATGAAAGCTGCTCTCCATTTCACCATCCTTTTAACATCTTCAGCTCATGTTTCAGCTTAATTATATTTTCCAGTGAGCTAACGCCAAAGCAAAACAACAGTCTAACTTTGCAATTTACATTTCAATGCTTTCTTCCAGAACCAGTAAAGTAAAATCTAAATAGTGAAATTATACATGATCAAAAAATGAGTTAAAATGCTTCAATAAAATGTAAAAAAGGCACTAAATAAGCAAAAAAAATTCATAATGGTTTTTAAGACAGAGAGAAAATGTTTTATGTTACATCAAATCAAGCTTTTCCATTTGTAACAGCTTCAAGACACCTTCATACTAAAACAAGTGATCAATTTAGTTTTAGAAATGCAAATCAAAACTGATTCTCAGATATTGCACCTGATAAAAGCTGCAGTTTAAATCTAATGAATAAAAAATAAATAAATAACTGGACTAACTAAGTTTATTAGGAACAACTTCAACACTGGATTCATAATGATCTTAAACACGAATCCCTAAAGTTTTTGTTATTTAAAAAAAATCCACAAAGTACAAATGATTTGGATGAATTCCTTCATCACAAATAGAGCAATTGGCAAAAGGTTTCCAGCCATGAAATAGCTGTTTGAAACATTAAAGCTCTTTTTGCTAACTAGGTCTTTAAGTAATAGTGACAGCAATCAGTTTCCACAGATGAAGACACAAACAAGTAAAAGCTCCTTAGTAGGACTTACTGTTGGCAGTTTCAAACAGAAGGTGATGAGAAGTGATGAACAGGTGAGCAACAGGATACTGTCTCTAAAAAATAAAACAGGAAGTTAAAACACAGCTGAAACTGGAATAAACCTAACCCGATGATCTAATGAAGCTTTCTAAAATCTATCTTTCACATCCTGAATAGAGGAAAATGAATAATAGAAGGTAATAGTTATGCTGAACAACAACTTTTTCAGTCAGGATCAGAAAAGCATCTACCAGGAGAACACTTAATAAAAACGCTGAATCCAAATCCTGGGCAGCTGTGTTGTGTCCAGACTTAAGGGACAGGAAGTGCTACGTGTTTTTAGATAATATAAACAGATTAAACATAATGTAAATATATCCAGGATCATATATGCATAAGTTTACAGTAAGCTAGACTTACAGCACTAAGTAGAAAACACACCAGGCTAAAACAATCAGACTCCTTGTGTGTTAAAACGATGCAATATTTTAAAGAATAAACTTTAATCCCCATAAAAAGTTCCAGGACTCAGCTGGAACACCCCACATTGCTTAAGGTCAATTTTATCAGATTTAAGTTTTACCTTTCAAACAATATTTCTTAGGAGGTATGACAGTACTCTTTGATTGGCCCAGTTGTCTTTACTATATAAATTCACTTCTTGGTGAACGTATTACACCACATGGGATACATGTTGATGGTAATGCTGATAATGTTATAATGTGTTATCAGTCAATCCTCATTAATCCCATCACATTACCAGGCTGCAGGCATATATTTAATATAAAAAAGCCTGAAAGTCTTAAATGTTTTGCTGCTAAATTAAAAGGGAGCTTATTCCCCAAACATTAACTCTCTTGTGAGATAATTTCCTGGATGGCTTTTAATGAATTCTGGCCTTTGGTGTTATTTTTAACATGGTATTCAAATTCCACACTAAACAGATTTCCAGGGTTTTTATTTCTTCAATAAGAATCAAACTAGAAATATCCTCTCCAGGAGGGATGCTGAAAATACTTTGCCAGAGTTTAAGGCTGAAATACTGTAATTCCATAAAATCAGGAAGTTCACAAAAGGCACTTAAAAACATAGCAGCGATAGTTCTCATAAAAATAGAGATCATATCTCAACAATTTTAGTTTCCTTTCATTGGCTCCGTGTCCAATCCAGAATAGGATATGAGATTCTCTTTCTCACATTAAAAGGCCAAATTAATCAAGCTCAGTCATACATTACATATCTGAATACTCCAAACATCCCTAACAGAGCACTTTGCTCTCAAACTGCAGGTTTACTTGTGGTTTCTAGATCATCTCAAAGTAGAATGGGAGCCATATCTTTTAGTTCTGAGCTCCTGTCTTTAGTCTGCGATGCATTAGTCAAATCGCATTTAGGAAAATTAATTTGGGTTAAACCAGTTCTGTTCCACAATAACCAAAATAAAACCCTCTCCTGTCTATTTTTGTACTGTGTCCTGCAGGGGGCCCAGCTGCATGTTCATCTTTACGGCCACACCCAGGCTCTAGATCTAGCTGGACATCATCGCTCCAGGTTGATTCAACAGTGGTTTTCTCTGCATGCACCCATCTCAAAGCTCCGACAGGTTAACCTCATCGAACTTGAAGCTTCATCAAACCTCTCTTGGCTTAAAAGGTTAATTCTGGTTCCTTTTCCCTGAATTTTATTCCAGTAATCTGATGTCCCGGGATCATTTTGCTCAATGTTACTGCTGGAGGTTAACAAGGAATATAAATTTCATTTAGTTTATTAAATGTGTTTCTTTTTGGAACAGATGGAATTAAATAAGCTTGTACTTATCTCCTTCTGTTTTTTTGACATTTATATTGTTATGAGTATTTCTGTTACAATACTAATATATGGTTCTGCATATTTGGAGTGAATGTATCACTAGTAAAACAGGCTGAATTATATTTATATTTTTTATTTCAACAGAATACGATGAATTCTTCTACATTCACCAAACTGATGCTTCTTCTCCACCTATTTGTCTTAGTGAGTATGATTCATCTTCACCCATTTATGTTTTACCTTTTTCAGCTTGTTGCTTTGATTCTCTGCAACATTTTCTTCTCAACCAAATGGCTTACAGTTCGAATGTGGATAATCAACAATGTTTGGGATAGACGTCTGGCAGCAGGGAGCAGTGTCAGGACCAGCTGGACTCTTCTGAAGCTCCCACCTTGAGGGATGAATTGGGTTAAGCAGCTTTAGAAGTGACAGCAGTGACCGAGTGATTTTCAGACTGCATCCAAAAGTGTTAGACTCATTCTTGCATCATACTTGCGTATATATATATATATATATATATATATATATATATATATATATATATATATATATATATATATATATAT
>JAVLVB010000599.1:196911-236224 GCA_032876305.1 Orestias chungarensis
TTTTGACCAGTACGTTTATTTTAAGGTGTTTGGTTGACAGTATTGACAATTTGGGAAAAATGCTTAAAAAACATTCATAAAATATATGTTTTAAATTATCTTACATTTGATGGAAAAAATTTGTCCAAGCAAAAGCATGTTAGATAATAATAAAAATGTGCATTAAAAAAAAGGATCCACGGATTTCAGTTTTCCTTCTTTTATTTGCAAAAATCCCACAAACATGTATCACTGATTGGTTGAAATTAAGTATTGCTTGCTAATAAACACAGAAAATACTTCTGGTTGTCTAGTCCGGCTCATTGTTGTCCATCAAAATACTGAAATCCGCTTTTCCTCATACAGCTAAGTGGGCTGTCACTGCTGGCCATGGGAATATGGGTGACCTTATATGAGGATCCCTTCCTCCACCTGCTGGGGCCGTTCTCCCATCAATTCATCCGGTTCATCAACATCGGTCTTTACTGCATCGCCATCGGGGCCGTGCTGGTGCTGCTGGGACTGCTGGGAGGCTGCGGTGCTCACAAGGAGAGCAAGTGTCTCCTGCTGACTGTGAGTAGTTCTAAATTGTGCTCAAGAAGACAAACAATACACATATGATTTATAAAAAATGATTTGTAAAAGAGTGAAACAAATGTTCTCAACAGCTTTAAAATAAATCTTGGGCACCACTATAGAAAATTATCAGCATTGACCTTTTAGAAGCAACTGTTTCTCCTCATCAACCTGGGAAGGGTCAAAGTTCATCTCCAACCCATCTAAGGGCCATCATTCTCCAGAGACGATTATTCCCAAAAGGAAAACTCATTAAACAGCTGCAAATCTTCCCATGGGAGGACATACCAGCGGATTCAACCGAAGGTCAGAGAAGGAAAGCTCAGAAAAAATGAACAGAAACATAGGAGCTAAATCATAGACTCTACAGGCCTTAGGTAGCATGTTAGAGGTGAGAGGTCATGACAATGAACCAGTGTGCATGCTTGGTCTGGTTTAATTATAAAGCCTCTTTTCTTTAAAGCAAGATGTCAGCAGGATTTAGGTTAACAAAGTTGCATCTGGATGAAGAACAAGATTTGTGGTACAATGATGGCTGAATAGAGAGCAACCGTGCTTATCAGCAGCTCATCAGTTCAACTACCTCTTACCAAATGGTGGTTTTGGCTCATTTTGCAGCTCAAGCATTTGAAAACCTTGTATTAACTGAATAGACCAGGAGCTCCTCTATAGACTAATGTATCTAGGGTAAGATCTGAGGCCAGACTGGGTCATAACCACAACAATGAACCCAAACACTGCAGCAGATCCACAACATAACATCTGAAAAAGACGAGCTGGTCTAGTGAAAGCCCTGACTGAGACTGCTGCAGCAAGTTTACCAACCAGCACAGAGTTCCTTCATGACTATCTGGAGGTGCAGCAAGTCCTGCAACATCAGGCTAAAATGAGGGAGCAGGCAGATAAAGACAAACATGTCAGGGTCATCTGAGCTTGATCAACCCTAACTCCTTCATTCTGAATTAATCTAAAATATTTTCCCCGCAGTTCTTCTCCATAATCCTGATCATCTTCATTTCTGAGGTGTCAGCTGCAGCCGTGGCTTTGGCCTACTCTTTGTTTGTAAGTTCCATTCCTTCTCCTCCACATCTTCTTCCTCCTCCCTCTTCATCTCTCACTAACTTTCTCGGTGTAGATTCTCCCTCCCAGCACAGAGCTATCATTGCATCACTGACTTCACGTCCGCCTCCTTACATCCAGATACTTAACGACTGCAAGATCGCCTCGGGGCCGCCGGCGCTGTCTCTGACTCGGAGCAATTTATTACTCTGGGTTTTCTGGAGCTAAACCATTTTACATGCAAAGCAGCTCATTTGCATATCAGTCCCCATCCTTCTCTCTCATACACACACAGGAAAACCCCGCTATAGAGCCACATCGGATAAATCTTGGCCTGAAGCATCAGTGCCGTGATGCTTCATTATGCTCCCATTAAAACCAACATCCCTCCCTTCTCCTGGTTCTCTGAAAGGTCAGCAGAGCCACAAGATCCAATCTGATTCTGCTGTTCTGACCTTTAGGAGCCTGAAACGCTTTTAAATCAGTTAAACACAATGAACGCTTCAGGATCGTTTCGCTCCTTAAATTATTCTTTCCCGCTGACTGGCTGAGTAGCTCAGTTTTGATTGGCTGTAGAAGGTCTCCTAGCTAAATCTTACCTTAGGATTTATTTTAAAAACAAACTCGATATTTGCCAGATTTTTAAAACCTTCCAAAGATAAAGTTCTGTGCAAACATTTTAAACCGTCACTCTTTTGTTTTGCACAGCTAGGAATCTCTTGGTGTTTTTAGACATTTAATTTAAACTTGAGAAAAAGTAATAAAGACTATGGCCATGTCCACTCGTACCCATCTATCTGCTGAAACAAATACATTTTATGCACTCTGGGGTTTTATCTGTCTTGAAAACCTTTATGAAAACTACAAACACACTGAAGACTTGAGAAAATATGTTTAAATATGTTGGGCTGAATGAGGCACAATGTTTAATTTCAGTCAACCTTTACATTACAAGGTTATAAACATTTAACTGCTTGCCTAAACCTATACAGTCCAGTGTAAAGGCCAAATTAAAGCTCAGATGGAGCTTTTTGCAGTTAAACTCATTAACAAGCTGAGTGTGAGCTCCTTTTCTAGGATCAACAAAACTATATTTCTAATTAACTGGAAAAGAAAAACCCAGGCTTATGTTTTAGGTTTTTTAACTGTTGGGTTTTCTCTGTTTAGACCAAGAAGCAGCTCAGGTATATAATGGACGGTTTTCTGCATGTTTTAAATGTGGCCCTGAGAAATATGAATAGTTTAGTAGCAAAACTCCAAGCTGGACAATCTGTGTTTAAAGCATCACAAATCAAAAACAAAAAAAGAACATATCCATGCAGCCTTTGCAATGCAAATGCACTCAGTTTATATCCTTGTGCACATACACAGTAGTTTTGTCTTTATATATGTGCAGCCATGTGGGTCTGTATACATTTTTACCAGCAAGTGGAGAGGCACAAGAGAGAATAACAGTGATCAAATAGCCGTCTGCCAATAATCCACTCTGAGCTCAGCTGCTCCTTGGACACGTTTTTAATTGTGGCACATGTCCCAGCATCCCCTGGGGTGTCTCCTTCTGCACCGTTCCACACACAAGTCCAGTCGGCATACACTGCAGTCCACGCAGCCCAAGGTTAGCAAGACTGAGAACCATGGGATTATTAATCAAATCAGAAAAACAGAGGTAGAGCGACAAAAGAACTGGGAGGGACAATACTCTGTCTGCTCTGCATAAACAGGGAAATCAGACAAAGTGTCCTGAGTGAAGCCTTCACAAGCATCAATATATATGTAAATTGTTCACAGTTTAGCACCATCAAAAAAAAAGAGGAAAAACGTCTTGGCTGGTCTGATTTATTCCCGCTTTCTCGTTTCTTTCCCAGGTGCTTTGTGAGGGAGACGATTCATTTAATTTAAGAAGATCGGGTGCCTCACATAGAAATGCCTCTTTAAATCATCTTCTAACTCCCCTGTGCTTGAGATGAGAGTTGAAGCTCTGCTGGGATTTTCTGCCCGCAGAACAAAGTTTAGATTTACAATCTTCTCCCCAATGTTTTCTAAAGAGAACTGTTTAATGCAGCTGAAAAGAGTTTTCTTCTGTAAAAGTTCAATAAGGAAAAAAATATGTATAAATATTAAACTTATTTCGTGTTTATTGCTTTTATGTGCATGCAGTCAATAGGAATAGTGGCACCCCCACTCTTAGTGCAGGACCAACGATGAGATATATGAGCTGCAGATGAGGTTAAACAGAGATTCATTGAGATACTCAGTCATTGTTTACTATCCTCCCACCATGAAGCTCCAGTTTTAGTTGAGGGTTTCACCCTTACTGGGGTTACTTGCTGGGGTAGATTTCTCGACAGATGTTCTGATTTGGTTTTGGTTCCTGTTCGAGGATAAACTTCCTCAAACCAACCTGGCCACTGGAAAATGTGATCATTTTCATTAGCTTCATCAAAACCAAGCACTCTCTCTGCAGATACAGCAAACTTTAACGTTTTTTGCTCAAATCAGATTGAAAATTTTAAACTGTAAGTAAAAATGTTTTTTTGTGTTTTTCAGGCTGAAGACATAATCAGAGCATGGGCGATTCCTGCGCTACAGAACGATTATGGCAATGATCCGATAGTTACTGAGATCTGGAATACCACAATGGCAAAAGTATGAGACATCTGGATCCAGCAATCGGGTCACATTTTCTAAAGCTTTAAATTAACATTCAGAAATCAGATAATCTATCTTCTAGTTCCTCTTAGGAACCTCTGGAAGCCAGAAGCTTGAGACACTCGGCTGATTTTAGTTTTTACCGCTCGTAGTTCTTCAGTTTGTGCCAAGCACTGATAAAAACTTGGCCTATATATATGTTTTGTTTTGTTCACACTGTAATAACTGATTTTTGAATGTTTCCATCCAGTTGAAATGTTGTGGTTTCTTTAACTACACCAACTTCCTGGGTTCAGAGTTTGAGGATCAGAACGGAAACGGCCTCCCACCCAGCTGCTGCTCCGTCAACATGGATCCCTGCAGCCCAACAGAGGCGGAGCGCTTACCTGTGCAGGTAAACACGTCACCCAATAGAATCACTGGCTAACGATGGTTAAGTGTTTGTTTTTTACCAACCACTCAAAAGCGAGCACTATTTGATTTCAGATGAATAGTTTATGGCTCACGGTTTTTCTCTTTTTAAGCAGATTCATGTCAGGTTCTCCTTTCAGGGCTGCTTCGATCTCATCCTGAAGACCGTGAGACAACACAGCTTCACAGTGGGAGCCATCGCAGCAGGAGTTGGAGTCTTGGAGGTAAAAGTAAACAACAGCATCAAACTAGGAATCGTAAAAGAGCAAAGTTCTGGTAGTTCTACCTCAGTAGGTGAACTGAGGTTGTTTTGGCTCAGTTTGGTCAAAGACCTTAACTAACCAGAAAACTCACTATAACATACAAATAATGAAAGCAAATTAAAAAAATTAAAGCAAATTATTTAAAACAAAGAAGTACCAACGGCACTTTTTTAAATTGAACTCTTCAAGATCTCGTAATGAGGTGGCTGTAAGGTGAGGCAAGTTTGAGAGAAGGTGCTGCAGTTCACCGATGACTTTTTGTCTTCAGTCTAATTGGACCATTTATGGCCTTTTTCCCCTCTTAACATAGGCTTACCTTGACTCACTATAAATGTTTTCCACTAATAACCATGTAATACGGGTCCCTTTGTTAGAACCTGCTTTATCATGTTTTTGGAGTCAGAGCAACAGCTACATTTGGGCACTGTTGCTCACAGATTGACCAGGACAGGACAGCAAAACTCTGCGCCCTTCAACATTTGAACGACACCTTGGTCCAGCACACCTGAATCACATGGCTAAATTATCTCCTCTGTGGGCAGATCTACAGTGTGCAGAAAACACTGGCCTTCAAGGACTGGAGATTAACACATGTCACAAGCGTATTTGGACAATAAAAACCCAGACATATACTGAGAAGATGCTGACACCTGTAATCCATTTTTTACTAGAGCTGGTGACTCAATTTTTGACTCAAACCCTATAGAGTTGCACTGAGTGTTCAGGAAGGGGAACAGAGACATTAGTCAGATCAGCTATGGTCTGTTGAGGTTCCTGAGACTGACCTGATCTGCTAAATGATTTGAAGACAACAGGATGTTTAAATTATAAGACCAGCCGGGAGAGATGTGTTGGTGCAGCAGAGTTCAGGATCACATTTAAGGGCTGAAGTGATGTGCAGGAAGCCGTCATATCTATTTATTTATAGACCTGATACGTCGAGTCCAGATCCATCTGTCCACTATCCTAAGGAAACAGAAATGACGATACCTGAACCTGATCTTTCACAGTTTTCTAATGAATGACTATAAAGTCAATAACCTAGAAATCCCAAAGAGCACAACAAAAAACAAAAAAAAGGAACACTTGTTGAATAAATAAGGATCTTCTTCTGTAAATTGTAAATATCCTTGTCTGGTATAGTGCTTTATGTAGACCAGAGCGCTTCACACTACATTCACTCATTCACCCATTCAGGCACACATTGGTTTTGGTGAGCTACTGCTGTGTAGCCACAGCTGCCCTGGAGCAATCTGACTAAACAATCAGGATCTGGTCCAGTGTTCATTAATCAGGCTTGATAGGTGGTATTCCCAAAAGAAACATGTAAGAAACATTCCCAACACTGATGGAAGTTTGGATTCCTGACAGTTTACGGAAAATACACAAAATACGACCTGTGCTGTTTTTATTTTAAATATACAGCACCTATAAATATTACGGTACTCCCTGGACATTTAACCATATTATTGCTTTTACAAAAATTTAAGATAATCAAAATTTGATTTTTGACAAACTAAATAACAAAACCAAAAATATTTTTTGGTAAAGTAAAGCAATTGTCTTAAAAAATAAAAACAAAACAAAAAACACTTGGAGGCTTCATTTACTGGTTAATCAATACTCCTGAAGACAAAGAACACTCTAAATAAAACCAGAGGAAAGGTTAGAAAGTGAAGTTTTACACAAACACTTTGATCATCTGATCTAAGCAAATATTTTCATCAACACCTAAATATTCTCCTCCTGTTTCTCAGATTGCTGCCATGATCGTCTCCATGTACCTGTTCACTTACCTGGATGGAAAAACCACCTGAGCTGTCTCCTCCCAGCATGTGGAGGCAGCAGATCCTGTTGATGTACTTTTACTCAGAGAACAGAGAGGCTTTGCTGACACGACGGCCTCTTTCACGTCATGTTTTTTGTTTTACTTCACTTTAAATTAGTACAAAGAGAAGATTTAAGGATCTCTGTAAACTATAAGTAAGAAAAATAATACATTTAAAATAACAGTTGTTCTGTTTGGATAGTTGGAGCATTTGTTAACTCAATAAACATATTTCCGCAATTATTGTTCTTACTGATCAGCATTATATTCTCGTTTACAATGGCTCTTTCTGTTTATGTACACGCGCACACACACACACACATGTATGTATATAAATATATATATATATATATATATATATATATATATATTGGGAAATACATTCCCTTTTATGCGCAAACATACAGTACAAACACAAATTTAACAAAATTGTCAAATACTGAAATGCTTTTTTGCAGTACCAAGGACAGCGACTCAGTGTTGCGTGTTTTTGTGCCGCCAGGTTTGCGGGGGCGGAGCTGTCTGGGGGGGGCGTGTCTGTGAATCTCCGGCGCGCGCTTAACTCTGGCAAACTGCTCGCTCAGCTCGCGCTCGGCTCTGCTGAAATGTTAGTGAGTCTGAGAGTATGAATCAACTTTGTGTATTTGGAAGGAATTATTTAATAGGATGAAAAACGCCAGTCTTTGATTAGTTGGGAGCGCGGCTCATATGCATATAACGTGGAGTTGCGGGCGGTTTGTCTGAGTTGAGCGCGTGTCCGGGCACCTTTGAGCGTGCGCGCTTACCTGCTATTCGTGGGTACACGGTTGCGGTTGTTGCTCCAGCTGCTTCACTCAGCTTTCAGAGGGCTCTGTGCCCACGGACCTGGTGGCACAGAGATCACCCAGGCCCAATGGTAGCGCCGCGGGTGGGTGGTATCGGTGGTAATTTTATGAGTGCGAGTAGAGTACTTCTGCCGATACCAGTGTTGGTATCCCTAATAAACACACATACAACCTCTGATTTTTAAGACAACAGAAGATCTCAAAGGGAACTGTACTAGGGTGCTGTCACATTCGAGTTTAACAGCATTCCAGTTAACAAAGTTGTGGGAAAAAAGCGATAGTCTGAGGAAATTAAGAACAGCCATTGTTGACTAAAACTGGCAGAAAATAATCAAACATTACTGAGCGATTATTGTCTCATCAAAGATCGGCTGAGAAACTTCTGAATCATTCCTTCTTTTCTTTTCTTTTAAACATAAGAGAAGTAAAAATAAATAAAATAAAGTCAGAGTGGAAACTTTGACTTCAGGACTCGTTCTAGATTTAGGCATTAGTGTCAATGTGAGGTCTTCACCCTTTCACCATCCTGTGAAGGTCGAACCTGAAGGACAGGAAGCCACTTCCACCTGCAGAGGACCAGAAACCAACTGATTTTCATAAAATCCCTCCAATGACCAAACTTCCATCAGCTGGTTTTAGGGACGGATGTTCGAGGAAAATTAGGAGGCAAAGAAATCTGAGCTCCTAGTTTACTAATTACTAAAAAAATAAAACCTGAATTACCTGAAGATTAAAGCCAAAACAATATTCTTTATTAAAAATCGTTATTGAGTCAGAGAAGAACAATCTAACACATTCAGTCCAAAATTTTCTACAGAGATGCTTCACTAAAGAAAAACTGAAAAGTCGGACGGAAAAACCCAGAACCAAGGTTTTAAAAATACTGCAGATCAAACCTGTAAAATCTTCCAAAATGGATTGGATTTAAACTTGAATAAACACAGCATACATATACAAACAGAAAAAAAAATCCTAGTTTTACTTTCTGAAAACTGACTCAGTTCCTCACATCAGATCTGGACGTTTCTAAGAATAAAAAAAAACTAATTTAACCATCATTCTGACCACTTCCACATCAGATACCAGCTTTTCAACTGATCAAAGAAGCATTTAAAGACCAGATCCAAATATATTTTAGTATTGTTTCAAACACCTCGGAGATTTAAATAGAAAACATCTCTGCAGCCAAACCGCTTAGCAGATGAAGATAATAAACCAGCAGGAAGCCGTCATGTCGAGAAAGACCAGCAGAGGGCGTAACAGACCCTTTTGTGAGACTGTTCAGATTCAGCTCAGTCAGGTTTCACATAAGTCTCACTTTCTCCAGGTTCTCCTGATTCTTTGAAACTTAGAATAAACATCGAAACAATAAAAGTAAATGAACAAAAAAAGTTTAGGGTTCTCCTTTCTGTAACAAATCTGGAGGAACTCTCCTCAGCTTATCCCGAATCATTAGCAGCACAAATCTTAAGTTCTGAAAAACAGTTAAAGTTCTGCTGAAAATGTGCAGATGTGGTTGTATGGATCAAAATCGTTTTAAGTTTTAAAAGTTTTCTCATCCACAGAATCCTTAATCAGAATTTTAGTACAAATATAAAAGGTTTAAGACATAAAAAATCTCAAATATTTGGAGTTGAGTTTTTCCAGTAGAAGCTCCGGACTCTGTCAGTCAGAGGTCGTCAGCTTATGAGCAGCAGGTTGAGGTTAACATAGAAACTTTAGTTGACGACCTTCACCAGGATCTAGTTTCTAAACCGGAACATAGACGGGTCAATAAAAACACCGCCTGGTTTCATCGTCTTAAAAATGGATTTCAGTGCCTTTAAATTTTTTCTTCTCATTCTTTGAAATGTTTAGACGCAAAAAAAACTTCAGACCATGAGAAGTTATTAATATTAAACAGCAAAAAACAAACAAAAAACTCAGAACATTTTGGGCTCTGCTCCCAGTTTAAACTGGGTTTAGAGTCCCCGTTAAGTCTTCGGTCTCCAGACCGACTCAGTTCTGACACCCGAGCTTTTGGAAATCCTCCTGCTGGAGTTCTTCACCGAGAACAGATTTCTGGTTTGTTCTCCAGATGCGACGGACCAGGTGAGGGTTTGGCTCAACGTCCTACATCTGCTCCACCGGCGCACCCTCTTCTTTGGGTGGGGGCTCTAAGTGGATGGGGGTGACGGTTGCTGGTTTCTTCACACTGCCGAAGAAAAACAAGAGATTTATTGATTACATCCCGATTTAAGTTCTAATCCAACCAAACGATCTGATTTCCAAGAAGAAATTTTTTTTTAGTTTCTGTGTTTGTGACAATCTACATAATTTGAAATAAGTATTTTCACAGCAGCAAATAATCGTCAGAAAATCTACTTGTGTCTCTACCTCAGACTGTGAACTCAGAATAAGGTTAAATGTTTCCCCTCTGTTAGTCTAGGTAACTCCGCTAACGGTTTATCTGTTTTTAGGATGGGACTCAGAAAACAACCAGCAGAATTAGGCATAATTAATGAGAAATTAATATATGAACTTTTTGTGAGAATATTTTAACATGCTAAGACCTACTTCTTCCAACAAAACCCAATCAGTGGAAGCTGAAAGCATCGCCTTCGTTTAGCCAAAGATGTTCCCCAGGGATCAGATCTGGGGTCACCTTTATTATGACAATAAAATATCCATAAACTTATCTGACTGTGTTTTCCTGCTTTGTTTCATTAGTAAATACTTTTGCACAATTCCTGAGTGTATTTCAACTTTACAGCCACATAACTAAAAACTTTTAGCTCTTTTTGTTCATTACTGGACTTAAAACACCCCTGAATTCTTGAGGCAGTTTTTGGTTTTTCAGAAAAATAATTTAATGGTCTTATGTGGAGATGGATGTATGTTTGGAAAATAAGACCTTATGTAGTTACTTACATGAATATATATAACTTCAGCATTTAAAAAATGTTGCCTGGCTGATTCACTCCAAACAAGCAGAGGAAAACACGCCTAATCAGCATTTTCTGTTTTTCAACATTTTAAATGTTAGCTAGAACTGAGCTAAAATCCAACCATTTGTCCTTTCATTAGATTTCTGGTTCATATTTTGTTATGCAATCTTTCCCCCTTGGGTCCAAAGGAAACCCTGATAATCAACCAGAATCTATTAGTTTAGTTCATGACCATCTTATGTGGACAAAACAAAAATTCAGCAAATGATTGAACTTTGAGGACAAAGACCTCAAAAGGCAGGAGGAAAATTCCTTAATGACGACAAAGACTCCGGCGAGTAATTAGCTCTATTTAAATCCAAAGAATTACTCTTTACAAACTTGAAGCGAGGTTTGGGAACTGTAGCTAACAACGTTAATGAAATATCAATCACCTGCTGCTCTGGTTCTGAGCTCTGGTTTGGGAGTGATTTGAGTAAAAAATAGAAGTCATGACAGGAGCAACACAGAGAAGGCTGAGATGCGATGATGGATCATAAAGATATCATCACCTAGTAAAACTTCTGTCATTATTAGCAAATAACCTGAAACCTGAGACAATTCATTCATTCAAATACTTTCTAGCCCCGTCCAAGGATTACTTACGAGTACGGAGAGATCGGCACGGCGACAACCAGAACATGGTTCCTTTTCCTGAAGAGCCGCCAGAGTCCTCGGTGATATCCTCGAACGTCCAGGTCCCAAACATGCAGGCACTACCGGAAATACTTCACATTACTCACCAGGAAAGCATCCCATGAGGCATAGGTGAAAATCTCATAAGGAAAACTTTTGTTTTTCCCCCAATAATTCCTTAAAGGAAACTGTGCTTAACTAATATAAATATAAAAATGAAAAAAACAGATCCGACATTCATCCATCTGAACATTTTTCAGTTATATTTCAATTAAACTTTACCCTCCCCACAAAATTGACCTTATGGAATTTCTCTGTTTATTTTCTCCCCTTAATGATGAAGCCGAGTTTTCTATCTCGCCATGATTCGAGTCGTATGATGGCAAGTTTACCTTTGCCAGCTCGGTCCAGGTGGACGTGTCCAGCTGAGACTCCATCTTTATGAACATGACGTAGGTCTTGCCCTCCATGTCGGGGACGAACGAGTCCTCGCAGGGATTCTTGGAATGGTCCAGAAGCTCCGCCTCTCTGGATCAAGGACAACACGCTCAGAACGCCGCAGGAATTTTAAACGGACATTAAAAGCCAAGCGATTTCCAAGTTTGTGCAGCGACACTCACCTCAGCAGCCTTTGGATCTCCCCCTCGTACGCGTCTTTCTTCAAACTGGGAGGCACAGAAACGAGGACTGTCAGAGGTACAGCAGTATTTCACACACAGCATCCAGTTGTTTCACGCACCTGTCCACGTTCCTCAGCTGCAAGTTGGGAATTGTGTTAAACTTGTGCTTCTTGAAGTAAACCTCCTACGGGCAGAATCAGAAAACTCGATCCATAAAAGAGGGAAACTATCCGAACCATGTTAGGTTTGTTTCAAAGTTCGATAAAAACTATTATGAATTTTATTTTTTATAAATTCCCTGTTTTTGTTTTTGCACTCAGAAATCAGGAATTAGCAATGAAGATTAGATTAAAATTTACATAGTAACTCCGAAGGAGGACCACATGGTAGAAACAGAGAGCAGACATAGAGGGAAGTACATGCAGCGTGAATAAAGAAGTACAGGGTAGGACAACTTTCTACTTGTTACTAAAAAACAAACAGTTATGAACAGGGTAAAAACAAAAACTGTGTCCGGGGGATGTCTTTGTTAAAAGAATCTCTCAGGTCTCACGTGGAAATATCCGTTCATGTTGAGGCCGATGATGCCAAAGTGGTACGAGCGCGAAACGTCGGGAATGACGCACTCTCTGCCTTTCCTCTGCTCTGGCATTCTCATCCACATGTCCCAATCCCAGAGCTACAGCAGTGAGAGACACGTCACAGGATTTAAATTTGATGTTCGTTTCATGTTCCTTAGGAAACCTACCAAATTGGCTCACTTTTTAAATTTTTCTTCTCTGATTTCTGTTTGAACGCTTGTGAAGAGGGGCTAACCTTCTCGGGTGTCGGCCATTTTGGCTCCAGCTCGTCCTTGTAGATGCTCTTCTTCAGCACCCAGCCTAGACCCGGCATGCTCTCCACCCTGTAGAGGAGGGCGGGGTCCTCGGCTGTGTGCTCGTAGCCCTGCCCACAAAAAACACCCGATTAAAATCAAGAGATTTCCACACGCATGGAGTTACAAATAATGAGAGACGTTCAAAAAGAATCAGCAAAAGCAAATGAGGTGGAGTAATCAAGGACAAGCTACTAAGGACTTCCATCTCTTTTTCTCATATCTTGAGCTGTTTCTTGTCTTGAAAGTCTTTTAACTATCATACAGCACGAGTCTTTAGTCAGAGACCTCTATATATTTATTGCAACACAGATTACAACTGGAAATCCTCCTTAGTGATGAGCATTTGAAGAAATTAAGATGACATGAATTACAGCAATATTTGCTTTTTTATCCAAAGTTAATGCCTTGAAATATGAGGAATTTTCTTTTACAATCTCTTATAATATCTAACCATCTAAGTCTAGTAGATTTCCATCAAGAATTCTCAGGAAAGGTATTTTGTTGTTTAACTTTTTTTTCCATGTTTAGTTTCAGACTCGGACCCAAAACAAGCCACTCTCTATTATCTCACTGTTCAGTTTCTGAAAATGAAACTGGACTGACCTGATCGTTCCAGGCTGAGATGCAGTACAGGCTGTCATCCTCATCCAGCAAGTGGATGGTCTGACTCAGGAAGCTGTTGGATCGGATGGAAATAAATTAATCTGAAATGACGTCCTTCACAGGAGGGGAGCAAGACACACTAGATCAATCATGCACTGAAGAAGGGATGATTAATGGTTTTTAACACTTTCAAAAATAAAAATCTGAAAACTCTGATGATCATTTATCACCAGTCTCACCGAGTCAGACCTCGACAGAACCGCCTGCAGCAGCAGGTCTTCTGGGGGTTCGTCTCAAACATCTTTAAATGTCTAAGCATCAATCCAGTTTCTCCCGGTACACAGTCTCAAGTGCAACATCATTAGCAAAGAGGATCAGACTTTCCCCTCTCTGTCCACTTCAGAGGAATCCCATGGCTCTCCAAGGCCAAGAAACAACGCCCCCACCCATCACCTCCTGACATGCCCAGAATACATCGACAAAGAGGCGTCCATCCTAACCAGATGCTCAAGCAACCTCAGCTGCCCCGACTTAGAGAGCCCAGACCCCCAGCAGAGGAAACTGATTTAAGTCACTTGTTTCTGAGACTTTGTTCATTTAAACAAAACTCTAAACCACAGATGAGGGTAGGAAGATAGACTGACCGGTAAATCGAGAGCTTCAGACCTGTGCAGCGCCCACATCACCACAGAAGCTACAACAATCAACCTGCCCCATTTACGAGACCCTGAGATAATTCATCTCCACAGAAACTCTTCATGGTCAAAAATATCTAGCTCAATCAGATTGGTCTGAGAGCATCTTAAAACATCAGTTTTCCAGTCTGGCTACGTGTTGCCACTTGGATTTAAGGCAGGACTTAGCTTTTCTACAACATGATTCTGCTCTAATCTGATCCATCTATCGCTAGATTGATGCTTAGGGTGTTTTTCTTTCTGTTGGAGGGTGAATCTCTCAAGTCTCTTGCCTCCAACAGGTTTCCCTCCAGGGTTGTCTTGGATTTACCTCTATCTATTTTACCACAAACGTTGCACTGTTACTTATGCATGTTCTGTTTTAAATGCAATTTTTGTCTCCTCCAAGCAGAGCGCATTCTTTCAGATATTTGCCAAGTCTCCCATGGCCCGAAGCAAAATTGTAAACAGGACTTATTGTAGCTTTCTCCTTACAAGAAAGGTAATTTTGTAGAGATCATTAAAGTTTTCTCTGTAGCTCACCTAGAGCTTCTTTAATTAAGTTAGTAAATTATTTAATGAGTGTAGGTGGACCCCAATGTCTTAGTAGCAGTGTAGCTGATCCAATGTGACCCCACGTTCAGATAATGGATTGAACAGACTTTTTCAAAGCTTCCAATGTTGTTTTCAATCGTAACTCTGAACCAGAAGATTCTCCCTTCAAACGTTTTCCGGGTTCCTTGTTTAGTATGATGCTAGTTTTCCTGTAAAGGAAACTTTGGTGACTTTAAATATCTCCGAACAAAAGCTCCAGAGAAAGTTTTTGATCCTAAAAGCCTGAGATCAAATATGAAGCTGGAGAAGATAGATGTCCCTTTTTTGCCCTGTGGGGGTCGGGGCTGGGAAGATGCTGCTTTTTCTGCAACAGAGGAAGGTTGGAGAGCAACTACATATCTGTGGATGTACTGCCACCTAGTGGACGCACTGCAGAATGGCGCTGATGTTTAAAGCTAAAATCGACAGCCGAGTTATATCTTGATTCAGTTGAACTGAGTCAGGACCAACCTGAAGAAGTCCACGGAGATGTCCAGGTCCTCCTCCAGAACGATGGCGAAGCCAGCATCCTGTTCCAACACAGTAAAAAGTGCAGTCATGAGATCAGACCTCTGCAGAGCCACGAACGAGTAACTGTTGATGCTGAGACGTACGGGGTGAAGGTTAAAGGTGGCCGTCAAGCTCGCCTTGTAGTGCTGAAACCAACAGGAAACCAGAATGTTACAGAATCAGATCCAGTTCAAGCTGCTCTGAGCTGCGGGCTCTGGATTACCTGGGACACGCGGGCGTTCTTGATGCTGATGGGCGTGTGCTGAACGCCCTTCAGCCCGAACAGCTCCACAACGTCCATCGGCTCCTGGATCAGACACACATAGCAGCAGTTTAGAGTAAAGTTAATCTGGAGAGGAGCTTGTCCTGCCGCTGCACTGTATGGTACGAACAGGAGCCTCAAAATGCCCCACAACACAAACAACAAGCCTGCACAGATTGGGGAGGGGAGTAATCGTACTGCTTATTCTGATCGGGACAAATTACTTTTCACAATAACAACTGTGATTTATTGCCTGATATATTTAAATAAAGATGTTTGAAAACCCCTTTTTTTCACAGTTTATTCATTTCAAGTATTAAAAAACTATGTTTAACTGCAGTGTTTGTGCAGTTTAGAGATAGAACTCACACTCCTTTATGTAATATGACAGAAAAGAGTAGTATTTGCTTATCATTACTTTATGGTAGTGATGATAGAACAACATATCGGGATAAAATTTTAAATCCATACTGCCCACGCCTAATTAAGAGGCAACAAAGAATGATAATGATTAGCTTCTTTTATTGTGGCCGTCAGTCTGAGAGGGATTTTTCACAGCTTGACGATTGTGTTACTCCAATTACAGGAAATCATCTAAACTTGTTTGTTTTTCAATAATCTGCTTCTAATTTGTAGGAAATAAAAAAAATAAAATGAAATTAAGCTGCAAAGTTTGGAAACCAATCAGACTGATGTGACTGCATGAACACCTGATTGTGAATTCAATAGGAAGGAAGCAAAACTTAGTATGTTAATTGAGAGTATTATTTTCTAAATGAGCCTAACCGGAGTAGTGAACAGTAATAATACTGTTCCTTTACTCTGAAATGATGGTATAATAAGTAAAAGTTCATGTTTAACTTGAGCATCTGATCACGCGTTGGTACCTCATAGTATCCGTCGATGAAGACGGTGATCATCTGTGGGTTGACTCCATGAGCAGAGAGGAGCGAGCGCAGCATCCTGGAAGGAGATGACAGGAACCTTCAGCTACACCAAGATTTCCAATTTCCCTCATGTTTGAATTAACCGATTCTTGGTTATTCTAGGGGATTTTTTTTTCTTATTGATCATCGCATGTAAACTTCTAAAGGAGCTTTTTATTTAGATTCTTTTATTAATGAACTACTAAAACCTAGACAAAATACATGGTGAGACGTTATGCTGCAGCTGAAATCGATCAGTGCACTAGCGGGAGCTACATGAGCTTTAATGTTCACAGGAATCTGTAGGAAAACACTGGAGTAATTCTGCCAGGCACTGAGGTTCTCCTGAACTGGATAACTTGACGTTTATTAAAAAAAACACAGACGCATAATGTTGGTATGATGTTTTTCTGTGTCCCTCTGAAAGATTTAAGGCCACAGAACCTGACTCTGGATCTCCTTCCGAAAATAATTTAGGAATTTTTTTTCTGTAAAATTATAAAAACTTTCCTTGCATTCTCCTAAAAGTGCCGACCAGAGTGACAAAACCCGTATCGAACAGATTACGAAGCTACATCTCACCTGTACAGGTAGTTGGGTCTGTTCCCGGCGATGACTGCCACCGGAACACCGAAGACGTTATTGCTGGGAAGCTGGAAGCAGAGAGGAGAAGCAGCAGAACAATAAATCCAAACTGAGGTCAGCAACTGTGAGCGTGAATGTCTGATGGTGGCGCTGCCGAGTTGAAAAATGTCCAGATCACCTTTCGAACTGGATGTTAGAAGATGAATTACTGCTGCGAAATAATTATTTAACATCAGGCCGAGTCTGTAGAACCAACACACAAGACCCTGTGATTCCAGAACGAGTCATAATAAAGACGGGAGAACTTAAACATCGAATTCAGAAGAGAGCGCTCAACCGGGGTGGGGGGGGGCACAGTAAATGCATCCTGTTACCTAAAATACATCGTTGTTAATCCTGCCTCTTACTCTCTACATGTTTACATCTTATCAATATTCTGTGAGACAGAGGTTTACTTTACTGCAATAATGAAATATCATTTGCTCATATATTTGTAATTACAGTGCACAACACCGTGCAATAACTTACATTTGTTGCACATTGAGTCTGTACAGCTTATATTTATTTATTTAGTTAGTTTAATATTCTTGCTTTGTATATATTTCTATCTTATTTTTTTGTCATACTTTTTCTGTGTGGCATACTTGGCGAGTAGAAAAGAAAGAAATTCAGTGTACAAGGAAACTTGTTTCTTATTGTGCATGTGACAATAAACTCTTTAAAATTTGAAACTTTGAAACTAGTTTTGTCAAAGTAAACAGAGCAAGCATGGAGAGCTGCTGCGAGTGCGCAGGAGTTCACAGGTAGGATCAGCTGGCGTATTCATACTGGATCGGGGTTGAACTCGATGGGCGCCGGATCTTTGCAGCTGCAGATGCTCCCATATCCTTCCACTTTGCTACAGAACAGCTTCCTCCTCTTGTTGAGTTCCGTGTCGGCCCAATGGCACTCAGCCTCTGCAGGTCGGATGAAGTAGGAAGATCAGGGGGAGGAGACCTCACTGACACAACAACAAGTGTATCTCTGAAACTACAGTTAACAAATCTCATCGCCTGCTGTAGATTCTACAGCTGACCGACCAAATATGAATTGAGGACTTGTTTTAAAAACTGACTAAAACTGCTCTTAAAGGAACATTTTAAACGCTTTACAAGAACGGCCTTTAGGCAGAACCAACTTGAATACCTTCAGCAGCGGTGAGCTGCACATCAGTCTTTAGGAGAACCGGATCGCCCCACGTGGACAGAGCCGGAGACTTTGAGTGTTTCTCTCCGTACACCTGACCTGGAAACACATGAAAATAAATATAGCGATATCAGCTGTGAAATATGCCTGTTGTCTTAATTCCTCTCTTAATCTGCACTTCCCACTCTACGCGATCTTTAGCAATTTTGGTAATGTAATTTGTGTTTAGTGTCAGCTTTTATTGCCATGAGACAGGAAAAACACCAAACACTTACAATATATTAGAAAACAGTTATTGAGCTCCAAACAGTCCTAAGCAATATGACATTTTCTACTTTAATCTGGAACTTTAATCATTAGTGTCCAGTGTGAACACCTGCAGCCACGAAACTCTGCTCACCTGGCTAAATATTATATTAGCATTATAAATACAAGTTCATTAACACGTGGAATAAATTAACCAGCAATTACAGTTATCCAAAAGGTCGCTATCTGATATAAATATTGCACAGTGACATCAGAGTGACAATATATTGTTCAGCCGTACGTCAGGCAGAGTATAATTATTGTTTAATTATTTTATGTTCATTTGTAGTTTTAACATATTTAGCTCATTTCAATCACTTTTTTGTTTTACCCACAGCCCAGACCAGCCATGACCTGCATGCAAATTAGGCTATAATTTTATCAAGCAACCAACAGCTACAGTGGCACCTTAAAGCTCCAGATCATAGCAGACACTACAGTTTTGTCTCTTACCCGCTTTACCTTAAATTAGAGGGCTTTCCTCTCTTCCCACTTCAGCAGTTCTGACTTCAACCTTCAATGTTGCACCGACTACATTCAGGTGAGAACATCCAGTCCAACACATAAACAGACTGGGCCCTAGACCACTCAGTTCCTCTGCTACTAGTCTACGTTGCCTCCCCAGAATCAGAACCAATAACAGAGAAGCAGCATTCAGCTTTATGCTCCACTATTTCTGGAGAAAAAACTACTGACACAGGAAGTTTCTTTAAATAAAGGGTAAACACCCATTGATTAAAGCTACCGTTGATTAATAATGCATAGAACAGTAATGGCCAAAGCAATGTTACGTTGCTATGCTAATAAAATTGCATTGTTGGATCAGCAAAGGCTCCATCTATGAACCCTGAATGAGTCTGACCTCCTTTCTTCACCACCAGGGTCCACATGTCCCTCCAGCTCAGGTTCAGAGCTGCCTGACTGCCAAAGCTCTTCAGCAGGTTCTTGGCAGCGTCCTTCAGGTGGAACGTCCCCTCATCCTGCAGTACAGAATCTGACTGGTCAGCAGAACTAAAACCACCAAAAAGCTAGATGCACTGTTACCACCAACAAAGACACTCCGGACCTTTATGGTGAAGATTAGGATCCGCCCACGTGTCACCATGTTGAGGAAGAGGATCATGGCTTCGTCCTCGTGAGGGGAGTACGTATCAAAAATCCTCTTGGCCATTACGTGACCCTGAAACGGTAAAAGCAAACCAATCAGAGCTTCCTGGTAAGCAGAAGCATTGGTTCAGATCAGGGGTCAGATCTTTGGAGTAAACAGCGGATGCTCACAGTGGCCTGGTTGAGAACGATCACATGGATGCCTCGACCCTGTTCTTGCATGTCGTCCTCCAGAACCTGCGTGTGGGACAGTTAACGACACGATTAATGATGTGGTGGAACTGGTTGGCGAGGAATATTAACCAGGGAACACCAGAACGAGTAACAATGCTGCTTTTCCCCCCCAGATGGAACAGCAGGAATGTAAGCATTGCTGTCATCTCAACGACAGACACTAGATGGCAGCAACTGTCCTTCAACTAGACAACCATAGTTGCTCTAAGAGGAACTATGATATTAAATTAAATATTTATATTTCCTTACTACCAGTCTTTGAACTTTAATTTGAAATTTAAATCACCATCATGAACCAAAAATCTGAACCTGTGTGAACGCAGGATCACTTACTGTGGTGCCGTCCACGGCCACATAGACTTTAGAGCGGCTCGAGTAGACCTCAATGTCCAGAACCTTGCGTCCGCTGACGGGCCTGCGAGGCGTTTCCATGTTGGGAATCACGTCTTCTACAAGGAGACCACAATCATTTAGTTCCTTTTTGAGGCCAACGTAACAGCCTACATCTACTTATGGTGTAAAAATATAACACGTAAAAATTCAGAAAGATTATGAGAGAATATGCAAATAATTAAACCAAAAATACAAATGTCTTTGGAACAGTTGGTACAGTAGTCGTCGTCTTGCAATCAGATAGATTGCAGGTTAAATTCCAGCTGCCCCGTCAAAAGAAGTTCAATGTTAAACATGTCCACAGGAGTCAATTTCACAGAAGGGCCATCAGACGATTAAAAAGTGAGTTGTGTTTAGAAGGATCAGTATTACAGATCTTTGCTAGAAGAAATAAATTCAGGAAATACGAAAAAACATAAATCCAGCAAGGCTGTGATGGGAGGAAGTTGTGTCAAAGTTAGGGCGTTAAGCAAAGCTGTGATGGGAGGATGAATGCAAAGAAAATCCAGCATTTAAAGCATCATCTCCAGTCTTTACGACTACAGAGACGTTCATTTTGTTCAAAGACAATAGAAACCATTCTGACGAAGACCATCTGAGGTTACAGCTGCTGCACTGAACCGTCTTTAAGAAAGACTGCTGAAAAACCGACTCTTGGTATGTATTGTTAACAGTTGCACTACAGGTTGGTGAAGGAATAGAAGCACAATACTACAATAAATGCAGTAATGCACCATGGTACGGTCTCCTTAAATATGCCGGTGCAACACAGGGCTAACCCAATATATCACCGATGAATTACCATTACCAGTGTGTGAAATATTCACACCCTAGGATTAGTGTTGGTTAATTTAGTTCAAGTGTAATGAACTTGCATTTTTCAAACTAATTATAAACTAATTACTAATTATTATTTAGCTAGTTGGACAGCAGATGTGCACTGATGAACATCTAATCATGTTCCCTAAAAGGCTAAAGGTCATTGAAGCACAGAAGAGAAAGGAAAAACCAAATTCCGCAGACATACCAACTTATATTGTCATTGTAATATTTACCAGTATCACCGGCACAAAGTTTATTAATAATGTTTAGCCCAGACAATAGTAATACCTTCTCAAATAAAGACATTCAAGTCATCTGCTGAAACTTCCTGCACTTTCACAAATTTATATTGCAGGGTTGAGACAAGCATTGCTTAAAGATAGTTTGGGATGCTCAGCAGAGAGCTGCAACAGGTTTCACTGACATACGATCCTATTTTGTATAATGAGCCTGTTCTTTTTTCCTCTTGTTAACAGAACACATGTTGCAGATGTTTGTAATCCTTGGACGTGTATTTACATCCATACCCTCTCTTTATTAACTTTGTAGGAGGGTTGCATGATTTTTTGTAAGATGAATGATGTTATGAATGTTCAGAAACATTTTTTATTATTCTGAACTTTAATTATTGGTTGTTAATGGCTGCTATAAAACACAGCCGACGAAAACAAAACCAGGAAATATGTTCTGGGTTAAAGCTACAGGAATAAAACGTTAAACCTGAAGCTGGCTTTGTTCCTGACCGTATTCCTGAGCAGCAACGTCTTCATCGGCAACTCTCCGGGTGTCCAGGATCAGTTTAATGTTGACGATGACGGTGATGAAGAGGAAGAGCACAGCGCCGGCCTGAGGAGGGAAAACAACTCAACATCGACACAGATGTGATGATCAGCAGCTCAGAGCTTGAGTTGTATTTCTGTCAACTCTTACTGGAGTAAAACTGTGTTGAAGTAGTAGTGCTCTTACTGGAGTGCACTTTCTGGGTACTCTTCTATCACCTGTGGCCGTAAACACTAACAGGATCTACATCATTACTCTTTTGGGGGTAAACGATCAGCACACTTGTTTATTTTTAACAGATCCAGAGCGAAAACTGTTCAACAAGTCACCGAACCTGTAAGTCAGAACCAGAGCTGAGATTTTAACCAGGCTGTGGTTCTATTAGAGCCCTGATGGTCCATTCCTTCCCACACGTGTCATTATAACATAAGGAGGTCCTGCGAGCGGAACCAGAACCGGACTGACCTGACAGAACCTCCGGAGGCTCCTCCTTTGGGTCAGCCGGTACTTCCAGGTCAGGTAGCAGCTCCTCTGCTGCCGTGGGATGAACGGCTTGGCCCGGGGGTTCGGGGTCCAGGTCTCCATCCCGGAGGTCCAACCTCAGAACCCCAAGAGCACCCCCAAACTGACCCACGGAGATCCCACGGTCACATGTGAGACAGAAAGGTCACGGAGAAAGCTCAGCTAAGTGGAACCGTGGAGGTTCGGTTCTGATTAAAACTCTCAGTAAACTCACAGGCTCCTTCCGGCGGCTGGTTCTGTTTGCTTCATGTTTGGGTCAGAGTGAAGACTTAGAAGAACCACCGAAACCCAGTAAACCCAGCAGCTACATGCTGCTACCTGTGGGTTCTGCGCTCCATCCTCTGTTTACTTCCGGTCGGCTGGCGCTCCGCCGCCCCCTGCTGGCTGGAGATGGAAATGTGGAAACAGAGGAGTGAGCAGAAACCTTGGACACTGATTATGTTAAAATGAAATCACGCAAAAAATGTACTGTAATCACTGCAATTGAATTACATAAAAAATATATGTAGTTAAATTATTATTGTGTATTTTACTTCCAAGTAAGCTTTTTTTTTGTTTTGAGATGGTCTGTTTTTCTCATTTATTATTTTTCTGAGAAGCATGTTTTTTTAAATTTATATCTTATGCCTTAATTTAATGAAATATGAAGATTTTTTTCAAATATCTTTGACGTGCTTTACATTTACCTCAAAAAACGTTTTATTTACAATCATATAATCTTTTTTACATTTAAAAAGGAATTACTGCAGTAATTGAATTCAGGTTATTTATTTAGCACGAATGCCCAACACATTTAATCACCTATTTCAATACAATCATCCATTATGATAGTTATCAAACAATGCATCAAGTTTATTTCATTACTCTAATTGGGAAAAAGTTTTCTACACAAGAAAAACCAGCAGAATGCATTGAGTCATTAAATTCAAGAACAGCATGCTGAGAAAGTGGAGAGGAAAACCTGGCTAAGCACGAGTGGCCATCTTGCTCGGCCAACTTGACGTTTGAAAAGACAGAGCGGAGGCACAAAAAGAAGCAGAATGACTGATCCAGAAGGACTCTCTATGTTAGTAAGAAATTAATATACTTATAGCTTATTTAGTGGCTTCATCTAGGACAGAAACTCAGCTAAATACAGTTTTTTTAAAGGCTACAGAATGAAGGAGAGAGGTCTAGGAGATAGACGGAGTTATACTCTAAGAGACAATCTAAGTAGATTTTCTGTAGTAGAACATTTAGTTGTCCTCCTCCAGGACGGTGTCACAGCAAAAGAGAACGCATGCCAGGTGTAGCTTTTATGAGGAGTAGAAAATTATAAAGTTAAAAGTAAGATGTTCAGTAGCCTTAGCTTATTACTACAGAGATAGGCTAGGATAATCTAAGTTACTCTAACTATAAATTTATTCTAAAATGAAACTGTTAAGCCTGGTTTTATGGAGTTAAAAACAAACAGCTGTTGGCAGTAAAAAGCATTTCTTCTCCGTATCAGTTTTAAATGCACATAATAAAACAATTAAGCCTCAGCTGTTGTTCTGGACTTTTGACTTTATCTAGAAATCAGATTCCGACCATAAAAAAAAAAAAAAAACCTGATGACTCTGAAGGTTAGCACTGAGGCATGCATGTATATTTTTGCAGGCCAACAGAGACATGATACAGTTTTCTGGTTGGCCTCAATTTGAAAAAAAGGAAGAAAAAAAACTTTCTTGCAAAACTTTCATAAACCAGCCATTAGGTCTCATCTCTAAAAATCCGTTTCTTAGTGATGCAAAACAGAAGCTGTATCATTTTAACTGGGAAGTTAGAAAAGCCTCTGACTGAAGACACTCCTCTGTCTAATGAGCAGTTCAAACAAGGAGATGTTCAGGGTTTAAAAAAATGTTTGGCTTAGTTTATGCAAGTACCTGATAAACGATTACAAGAGTGCCACTCTTTGAAGAATTAATCTAGTGGAAAATATCTTATGGTATGTTAATTTAATATAATGTCCTTTTGATACACAAATAACAAAAGACAGTGAGTACTTTGTTCTGTCAATTTATGCTGTCGCTGAACCGAAGACTGCACAAGTTGCATTGGGTCCCTTTCCATTTGCAGTGTTTATTTTTCTCCACACATAGCACTAGAGATTAAAAGTAGAAGGAATGTGTTTTACAGTTAATCTACCTCAAGTTAAATCTGAAATATATAACAATAGATTAAATAGGGCCGGACCAGTGTGTTTTAGTTTTAAAACCAGCCGTAGATGAAAGGAGGAATGGTTACCTTAAATTAAAGGGCTGTTGAAAAAGTTCAGATAATAAAAGCATGAAGGAGAAGCATACTCTTATCACCTTTATTTTGCCTAACCTGCACAACAAAACTATTAATCTAATCTCAACCCATAAAAATCAGTTACTGTATCTGTATATGGAGGGATTTAATCTGTCAATAAGAGTTTGACCTCATCAGAGAAGCTCTGAGTTTCTATTTCCAGGTAAATGAGAGTTTCAGTCTTTAGCTGGAGATCATTAAAACCATTAATGTGATAAAACATGACACAGGAGAAGTGAGTATATAAGAGCAAAACCTGCTGAGGTTTTATTCCACAGAGACATCAAACAGCTGAAGGATGAGGTGAGTCGCTGCCTTCACAACTGTCTCTTTATTTTTCATAATTCAAGCTTTAATATAAATCTGTACACCCTTAAAACATCCATTTGCTACTACTTCTGATGTTCTAGACAGAAACACCTGACTAAACCAGTATAGAGATGTTTTAGGACAGTAAGATCAAACATTGATGTTTGATGCTAGGATTAGTTTAGTGAAGTGACAGAGTAATCGTGGGAATATTTAGGCGGATTAAAACTGTTAAATCCATGAAGACTGGAGCTGTTTCTTACATGTATCTCCTTGCTTGTAAGCAAACTGAAAAAATAAAGCTTAAACCCATTAACCTTTTACTCCACAGCTACACACCACTTGGTGTTGGTCTATTACCTGAAATACAACATTGCATTTGGGAGGACAGAGTAAACACATCTGTATGGTTAATGTGGAGGTTTTTGGATTTCAGGAATCTTTCAGTGTAAGAAAAAAATAAGGATCTGACTGAGTTTTGAATAAGAAGTAATTGGATTAGACTTCATGATTTGATAATGTAAAAACCTCATCCTGAATTATAAAAACAACTTCTCAACAAGACTGCAAAAGCAAGGAGCGTCTAGAAAGATCAGAGCTTAGAATTTACTGTATGTAAAAAATTATCACAATACTCTGTATTTAATGTAAACATGCAACCTAAAAAAAACAACAATAAAACAGTTTTTCATGTCTTCTTTATAGATGTCTTTCTATATTACACACAATGTGCAATTGTTCTTCTGTAAAGTAATCTCTTCTCATGTTTAATGTCCTATTAGTGCAGTTCAGACTCTGAAGAAACAACTGGAGGCCCTTCAGTGCCACTTCACCTGGGACCTCAGTCCTACAAGCCTGGTCCTTCAACTGAACATCCTGAAAGACATAGGCACAGATGAGGGAAATGTCTGGCTGGCTCACATTTGGAACCTGCAGGGGTTCCTCCAGCACAAGCTTGGCTCCGATGAAGAGGCCCTAAAGTGCTTCAACCAGGCTACTAAGACCTTACAGAGGCAGCAAAACACAGATGAAGGTCCCTGGTTGATAGTAAACTTTGGGAATCTGGCCTGCTTTCATCATCTTATGAATGAAGATGAGAAGAGTCAGGCCTACCTGTCAAAGGTTGATGATCTAATGAAGAAATACCCAGTTCCACCTGTGGAAGAGCTCCACCCAGAGGTCTGTGCTGAGAAGGCCTGGACTCTGATTAAGTTTGACAGAGAGAAGAAGCACCAGGCTGTAGAGCTATTCAAAAAAGCTACCCAGATGCAGCCACAAAATGTGGCGTGGCAGAGCAGCTATGCGATAATATTAGCAGAGACATTCAGAAACAACATGCATAACATGACAGATGAAGTCTTTGAGATGTTGAAATATGCCAAAGAATGTGATCCACATAATCTATACATTGCTGCTCTTTATCTGCAGGCACAAGCTGCCAAAGGACAACAAATCATGGATGAAGCTCAAGTGTTGGCTGACAGGGTTTTAGAGAGGTCACCGAGCAGCTATAATGGAATCAGACCATTACTGAAACTGTACAGAGACCATATCTCTAAAGATAAAGCTGTTGAATTAGTCGAGAAGGCCCGGAAGAGACATCCTGATTCTCGATATTTAAAAAGATCTGCTGCAATCTGCCACAGTAACATCATCCTTTCTAATGACCGCAGAACCAAACCTTTAACAACCGATATCCAAACAGCCATAAGCCTGTGGGAGGAAGTGATGCTTGCTTATTGTGAATTTTCTTTCAAAGATCAACTCACTCGAGCATCTTTACATGGACATGTAGATGTAGTGAAAGCTGATAAGATTTACAATGAGCTGTTGCAAAGAGAAGATCTGGATTCAGCACAAAAACAAAGGCTTTACAGCGATTATGCAAAATATTTATACTTCAAAAGAAATGATAAGTACACATCCATGGAGTACCACATGAGGGTAGCTGAGATTCCAGAAGAATCCAAGTATCGACAGAAGAGCATCATAGAGCTGAAGAAAGCCTTAAGAAGAAAAGAAGACCAGGAACAGTGCAGAAACATCCATGAACTTCTGACCAGACTGGGAAATCAGTCTTAAACCCACAATCATTAAACAATAAAGACCTGAAACCATGCTTGAAATTACACTAAAGATCAAATTAAATTACTATGATGTTTTACACCACTATGAATTCCCATTGTTTAATTTTTAATTATTTTATTAAAAATAAGTGCTGTAACAGGAACCAAAATTGGTTTTACAGAGTTCTTTATCAGATGTTCTAAATATCCATATCTATTTAATAAACTGGAATAGAAAAGTGTAAATATAAGTAATTCTATTACTAATTTAAATAGATTGATTCGACACTGACGGATGTTTTCAAGTCTTTTATCCTTCCAGCTAATAAAAAATATTTTGTATTAGAATATTACATAAGACCACAAAAAATAAATGTGAGTTGTTGGGACACCTTTTTTTTTTGTGCAGAGATCTCATTGGTTAAAAGTTCTAAAAACTGCAAATAACGCAAAATTGAAGAGTATTCGAAGAAACTAGAACACTGAGGAAAGTGGTTCAGTAACCCAAATTTATAACAGCAATAATATAAAGATTGGTCAGGATAGCCTAATCAACCCTAACAATAAATAAAGGTCTAGGTTAAAATTATTCAGGTAAGAAGAGCATAAATTACTATAACTCACGCCTAGAAATGAGAGGATTCATATTAGACAGACATAATGCCATACTGTTATCACTTTCATTTTCCTGGCAGGCTCATGTGAATATTAATGTGACTAGAACCTATAAAAACAAAATCCACACCACTTCATGGTGGGATTAAATCTGTCTGTAGGAGGTTGACCTCCTCAGAGATGTTTGTGAGTTTCAATTGTTAGGTAAATTGGAGTTTAAACCATAAGCTGGAGATCATTAACACAATGACTTACAGGAAAAGAGAATGACCTGCAAAAGGTTTTATTCCACAGGGATACCAAACAGCTGAAGGATGAGGTGAGTCGTTGCCTTCACAAGCGGCTCTTTATGTTACTTTCACATTTAGATATTTCGTCATTATTGAAGCTTTAATATAAATCTATACACCATTAGACAAAGGAAGTCTTGATAATTATTCCTACTTCAGGCCACCACTGGAGAAATTTCTATTTGAAGTTCCTTTAACTCGATCTGCTACTTGTTCTGATTTTCTTAAGAGAAACGTTATACTGAACTAGTATAAAGATGTTTTAGGACACAACAATCAAACATTGATGTTTCATAGTAGAATTAGTGTAGTGAAGAGACTGAGTGACGACTGCATGTAATATTTTAAACCGGAAATTTAAATTAAAAAAATAGTTTATTACAGCTTTAAGACATGAATTGAGTCTGAATAAAGTTATTATTGTCATGATTATTTCTGTGTAATGACCAGACTGAACAGATTCTGAGAAACTCAAAATAAAAACCACAAACTTTCTAAGGATCTGGATGTACCTGTGAATCATTTTCTTGATTTCCTCAGTAAGGACAGGTGGCAGGTGGCAGCGTGATGAAGTAACTGCAGGTGAAAAATATCTGCAACTTGTTCTTATGTGTAACAATTACAACATTGATCAGATTTAATATGATAAAACACAAACCTTGGCGCTAGGCAGCTTTTTAAGATCCAAAAAGGAGATTCTGCAACTTGGTAACATACTTGAGAAAACAGATGAAGGATGAGGTTTAAATTGATGTTCGGGGGATGGAAGTAGGGTCAGACCCATGGAGATAGATTCAGGCAAACTTAACATAAAGGGCTGAGGTTTGAGGCAGAATCATGGTTGTAGTTCATAATAACAGAAAGCAGGTGAGAGAATCCACTAAGGGCAAGGCGGAGTTGGGTAATCAGGAGACAGAACTAGATATGATTAGGCAGGTAGGTCGTCAAGGCAAAAAAAGGAATATTGGATATTGACCCACAATAGGGCTTTAAAAATTATGGCAATGTCTATGTTATTGGTCGAAACCTTTTATAGCCAGGAGACGAAGTGAACCGAGTCATGATTGAGAATAGGTGTGCTTGGGTCAGGTGGGATAAGTGAGTAATGAGCTTGGAAGTAAGGGGCACAGAGGAATTTAAACAACAAAGTGGTGAGCAGACAGGGCAGAAACATAATCTTCTGAGAATGTTTCACTTCTACTCTTCACAAGCAGACCACCTTATAGACTAATTTTCTAGGTGTGTAGATCCAGGGTCTCATCTTCTTTATCAGATGTAACAGATCAACATTTCTAAACATTTTTTCTTAATAAAAAAATATTTTATGTCCTTTTCCTGGGTTGGAATTGCTTTTGGGCTTGGACTATATTCCATCCTAACCTATGAATCTTCTCCGATGTAAAGCATGCCTTGATATCTCTGGCATGATTTCCGTGTTGCCCGGTGAGTCCTGTGGGGGTACTCCTGGAGTATGCGGTACCAGACCTCTTGATACGGTCACTGTAAGCCCAGGGCCAGAGCAAAGTTAGAATTGAGGTTAGTGAAAAAAATGGATCGGGAGAACAAATGACATATTAGTCCAGATGTGGTTGATAGGTTAGGATAGTGAAGACACAGCTAAGCAAAACTGTTAAGCTCTCGATTTACCAGCCAATCTACATTCCTACCATCATCCATGGTCAATTTTTGATGGTGACAGGAAGAACGAGGTCACACAGCTGAAACGAATTAACTTTGTAGGATGTCTGGAGTGTCCCTTGGAGATAAGACGTTAAACTCCGTCATTTGGGAGGGGTCAGAGTAGAGCCAAGGAACTGGGGAGGCATTCTTGACTGCGCTCTGGTGAGGCGTTCTGGGCACAACGGAGAAGCCCAGGTGAAGGAGGACATTCTTTGGAGGGACTTTGTTTCTCCTCCTGTAAGCGTCTTGGGATTCTCCTAGAAGATCTTGCTGTTAAAAGGGAAGTCATTGCCTCTATGCTTGAGCTGCTGCCTCCGCAACCCGACCCCAGATATGAGCTGAAACAAATAAAAGATGGATAGAATGATAAAATATTTGTTAGTCATTTATACGGAGTAGTTTATTGTCAAGCGGTAACACCAACACTAACCAAATTTAGCATTTAATGAAGAACTGGATGCACATGTCAAGTTTTCTTTGTAGCTTTCTTTCTATATAAGACTCAGAATCTAATTCAGAAAAAACTTTATTGCCAAATATGTTATTGGACATTAGAATCAGTTTTGGCTTAGTTGGTCTTGTGTAAAATCTTGTGGTTTTAACTGTGTTTTATTTTTATTACTTTTACTCTAAAGTTCAAAACTGCAAAGGAATAAGATAAATACTAAGCTCCAACTAAAGGCTTTTGCCGAGAGGACCTGCACTCTGTTGATGTTTGACAAGAAGCTGCAGGCAGATGTTCACTGGTCCATCAGAAAAATAATGTAAGACATGCTTTTAAGCTGCCATGTCAGAATAGAATACGACGCAGGAATAAATTATCAGGATATCATACGTGTAAAAAACAAGAAAGATGAAAAGCTTGTACAGACATAAAACCAAAACCACAGAAATCGGTTAGGTGAAGACTTATTTACACTGAATAAAGTCTGATCCAATCCGATTGTTTTTAAACACAGATAAATTTGCTTTCACTGGAAAATCTTACAGATTTTTTCAAAATAATCACTTTTCCGTCATGGGCATTTAAACCTTTTTGTCAGATGGGCAAACATGTCAAGTCAAAAGTACTCATGAGCGAAAAATAATAATAATAAATAAAATAATAAGATAAAAATAATAATAATAATGAAAATAATAAGAACTACAATCACAAAAAACATTTACATATTTTTGGCAGCTGAACATATAATATTTTAATTAAACAACAAATGTACATTATTTTGCAATATGTGGATGTGTAAACCAGTTTAGCTTAAACCATATACCATTTTCACATGTTCGCCTTATGCCTTAGAGCTGAGACTGAACTGATCAATGTCTGTTAGGACAGATCAGGGTTCAGATTTTTAACCGAACACTAGTGTCCAAGGTCTCCAAGTGAGATCTAGCAAACTTCCTCATGGAGATGATTTTATTTTGTCCTGGCCACCTCTGCCACCACCATGGCTCTTTGCTTTTCTTCCGAGGCCTTTGACCAGACGGGGGGGGTCTCGCCTTTCCCCAGACCTACACGACCGTCCTGGACTCCATCTCGCGATGTTTCAGCCTGCTGACTGCCAAGTAGACCTCCTCCTGGGCTTTCCACTTCCTCCCTGTTCGTACAGGGAGGCCAGGTGCTTTCAACAGCTGGTATGTGGATTCTCTCAGCTCCAGCACCAATCAAGCCTTCTCCTGGCTGATAGACCGCAGTGGCAGCTGCAGCATATTTCTGCCAAACAGCTTGTACATCTTGTCTGCCACTGAAGAGGGGAGCTCTCACAGCTTCAGAGGCCACATCACCCTTCCCTGGGAGCTGGGTGTTACCCGTCCTGATTCCAGTCAACTTGTCTTTTTCACTTGCTTCAGCTTTTGTAATCCTTCTGTGGCATCATGTTTTGCTTTACTTTTGCTATTTACTTTTTTTTGTTTTGGAAATACACCACTTTCTTCCTGGATGGATGGACAGATGGATGGACAGATGGATGGATGGATGGATGGATGGATGGATGGATGGATGGACGGATACACACATAAATAACAATATAAGAACAACGAAGTGTTGTTTAAAGTAGACGGTGGCACAGAATGTTCTTTTTTCTTTTGCTTTTGGCTTTTCAATTGTATTATGTGAGAAAGGGCCTATTATCTCATACTACCTGTGATTAGCATTTCCCTATTTTCTGTATCAGTAAAGCATTAAGACAAAACAAGTGGACATAGGACGAAGTTAGATTTAATGATGACGTGGTACTTTTCAGCCTCATGTGACCCTTTGTAGTTTGGCTGATGGTATAGAGCACAATATACTTCTAAAGCTTGGAAAGGTTAGGCTGATGTAGTAGTACGGATGAATATAAAGATGTGCACACATGTTGGTAATAGTGAAGTCAGCAAAGGTAAATGTTATGTCTCATTTTTATATTTTGTTTGGTCGACATAAAGAGAATGAAGGGTGTTTCAGTCTTTTTAATGGTCATTCATGTGAAATTGACATATCAATTATAGATTGGTGAGTCTGACATCAGCTGCTAAAATTACAGAAGATGGAGGCCTGAATTTGTGAAGATTTTTTTGCTCATTTTGTGAATTGAAAAATAAAATAAAAAGAAATCACAAATCAAAAGTTTAAACTGAGAGAATGTATCATTTTAAGGGACAAATATGTTGTTTCAAACTTTCATGGCGTCAACAAATCCCAAAAAAGTTGGGACAAGGCCATTTTTTACCAATGTGTGGCATCCCCCCTTCTTCTTACAACACTCAACAGACGTCTTGGGAAAGACAAAACTAATTTCTCAAGTTTAGAAAGAGGAATGCTCTCCCATTCATGTCTAATATAGGCCTCTAACTGTTCAATTGTCTTGGGCCTTCTTTGTCACACCTTCCTCTTTATGATGCGCCAAATGTTCTCTATAGGTGAAAGATCTGGACTGCAGGCTGGCCATTTCAGTACCCGGATCCTTCTCCTACGTAGCCATGATGTTTTGATTGCTGCAGAATGTGGTCTGGCATTATCTTGCTGAAAAATGCAGGGTCTTCCCTGAAAGAGTTGACGTCTAGATGGAAGCATATGTTGTTCTAGAACCTAAACATAGTTCTCTGGATTAATGGTGCCTTTCCAGACATGCAAGCTGCCCATGCCACAAGTACTCATGCAAGCCCATACCATCAGTGATGCAGACTTCTGAACGGAGCGTTGATAACAACTTGGGTTATCCTTGTCTTCTCTGTTCCGGATGACATGGCGTCCCAGTGTTCCATAAGGAACTTAAAATCTTGACTCATCTGACCACAGATGATCTCCATTTTGCCACACTCCATTTTAAAAGACCCCTGACCCAGTGCAAACATCTGAGCTTGTGGAGGTTACTTAGAAATGGCTTCCTCTTTGCACTGTAGAGTTTCATCTGGCAACGGCAGATGGCACAATGCTTTCTGGAAGTATTCCAGAGCCCATTCTGTTATTTCCTTGACAGTGGCATTCCTGTTTCAGGTGCAGTGACATTTAAGGGCCCATAGATCATGAGCATCCAGTAGAGGTTTATGGACTTGACCCTTACGCACAGCAATTGTTACAGATTCTCTAAATCTTTTGACGATGTTATCCACGGTTGATGATGATAACTTAAAAGTATTTGCTATTTTACGCTGGGTAACACCATTCTGGTATTGCTGCACTATCTTTCTGCGCAACAATGGTGGAATTAGTGATCCTGTTACCCTCTTGGCTTCAGAGAGACACCAACACTCTGAGAAGCTCTTTTTATACCCAATCATGTTGTCAATTGACCTAATTAGTATTAATTGGTCTTCCAGCTGCTCGTTATATGCTCAATTTCCTTTTTCCAGCCACTTATTGCTACTTGTCCCAACTTTTTGGGGATTTGTTGACACCGGGAAATTTTGAATCAACATAATTTTCCTTTAAATTGTTACATTTACTCAGATTAAACTTTTGATCTGTCATATATGTTCTATTATGATTAAAATATCTACTTTTGCCATCTCCACATCATTGCATTCAGTTTTTATTCACAATTTGTTTAGTGTCCCAACTTTTTTTTTGAATCTGGTTTGTACATAATGTTCTTAGTTTTCTGTGTTGGTAAAGTCATACCTAGATGTGCTCTTTCAGATACAATATTATTAAAACAACAGTAAAGATTTTGTGGATAAAACAGTAATACTCATCCCATATAAATTGAGAATTAAACAGTACATTAGATCTATTTATAATCTTCAGAGCCAAGCAGTTTGTGAAAAATGAATGGTGTGTTAAACAAAAACACCTGGTAGTAACACCTGGCAACAAACAGGTCCGGATCTGGTGGTGATGCTTCCGCTCAACCTGATGACGTGTCTTGCAGTTGTTGTAACTGATATCGTTGATGCATATATGAACCCCACAGGTCACACCCATTCGGTCGGAGACACCGTTCCCAATTTCAACAAAGTAACACCTGTCCTCAAGGTAGGACTTGAACCAGTTGAGAACAAGCCAATTTCCTCATTTATGTTTGAAGGTTTTTAGTCAGGTTACTTTTGCTTGTGATGTACTGTATTATTTGGTCACACCCCTCTTGCTTGTATTATTGTTTCTCTGTACCTTGTATATTTTTTATATTTCCTTCAACTAAAGGCATTCTTTACAGTGATGTTATGGAAGTCCAAAATCTGATCAAAAGCTTTTATGGGATGAAAGAGGGAAAATTGAGATAATAAATTATGTGTGGAGTAACATAAAGATACATTAACAACAGAACAAATACATAGACATGAAACAAGGGCAGCATTACACAACATTGTACAACAGTTAGTTCCGACCGACTAATCTGATTGGACGAGAGACTTTGCATGAGTGCTGATATTCACCAATAACAGCACCGGGACTGTTCACATGTGTATCACTCCACTCCACCAGTATTCTAACAGTTAATTTTAAATGATACAAAGTAGTTTGTGCGCAGAAAATGTTACAGTTCGTTGCCTGGCAACAGCCTTGTCAAGGAACTATTTACGTTGGTGGAGCCAACAGATCATCAAATAAACAAATAAATCACAATCTTTTGTGGTGTAAATTTGCTAATTAATAAAATGTGTTTGTAGAACTGTTGTAGTTCTACAAACACAGTGATAGTCTGCGGCACTTGCCCTGCGGCCTCATGCCTATGACCGAATCACACCAGTGCCGATATTCACCGATATAGCACTGCCTCTTTGTGATATTACTTTAATATATGCTGTTGTTTTATTGAATCTAAAAACAGACTAACGAATCTCACAATGAAGTCAGTATTGTTATCTTGAACTGAATTCTGCTTTTGATATTCAAGATACTGGTGGGTTTTTTATTTTTTCATTCTGTTTTTTTAGAACAACTACAAGATTTTCCTGAATTGACTAACTGTTTTGGGACTCCAATGCTGGTGTTGGGCTCAGATAGTTTGGCAGAACTTTTGTATCGCTAACATGAAGGCATCAATTATGATTATTTATCAACACAAATGTTTGGCTATATGAATTTATGAATAATTATAATTAATACATATATTTTTATAATTATTGATAATGTGTCAGGTCTGAGGAGCGTTCTGCTTGTTTTTGTTGCTGCTCTATCTAGGTTGTCCAAGCGGGGGCACTGAGCTGCTCCAGGCTTGAGCTGTCATCCATCTGCAATCAGCAGGAGCAGTTTAAAAGGAGTGGGGTTCCCTACACAATCCGCCTGGCCCTGTTGGTGGATTTGAGACGTGAAAGCGAGTGGCGAGCCATTCGAAACACGGCATTGAAAGTTTTTAACCAAGGAAAGTTTTTTTTTATGAAGATGTTTGGATTTTGGACATGACGCTTGGCATAAACTGGAATGTGAATGGGTCAGAATGGCAAATATGGTCTGAGATAATGAGATGTAATTTGAAGATTGGACACCAGTACAAAATGGGAGACAAAGAGGTAAAGAAAGTGGAGAAGTAAAACGAGGAGATGGGAGAATATCAGATATTCAAAGAAGTAAAAGAGAGCTGGAGGAAAATATTTCAGATGAAAAAATAGTAGTTTCTAAGAAAGTAGAGAGAGAAGAAGTTAAAATAATACTCAAATTTGGGAAGGAGGATGAACAGACAACAATAACCCCAACAACACTATCAAGAGAAATAAAAAATAAAATACAAGATTTGGAAATAGTGAAGGTGTTGAGGGATAAGAATATAATGATAATGTGTAAGACTGAAGAACAGAAAAATAGAACCTTACATGTAGAAAATATTTTCAAAAAGATTGTGATAGAGAAAAAAATAGTAGGAGAGAACAGAATACTTAAAGGAGTTATTACAGGAATACCAGTTGAGGAGGATTTAGATAAAATCAAACAAAGAATTGTAGGGGTAAAAGTGAATAATCTAAAAAGACTAATGAAAACAGTGAATGGAGAAAGAGTGGGAAGTATGTCTATTCTAATAAAGTTTGCAGGATTAAAAGGATTTATGAGCTTTCCAGTCAGACCATTCATTCCACCACCAATAAGATGCCATAAATGTCAGAAATATGGACACATGGTGGCAGTGTGTAAGGGCAAGCAGAGATGTGCAAAATGTGGAGAGGAACATAGGATATAAGAATGAAGAAGATGATGCAGAGGAAAGATGCTGCAACTCTGGACGACAACATAGAGCTAATTCTGGGCAATATGATGTGAGGAAGAAGACAGTAGAAGTTTAACAAGTCAAAATGTCTAAAAATATAAGCTATGCAGAAGCAGTAAGGAGTGTTAATGGTCAAATGGAAAATGGAATCACGTCAGACAGATAATCAAACTCCACAACAAACCAGACGGCAACCAGAGGAAAACATCATGGTATCTGTAGAGAAACTTGTCTTATCCATAGCTTATGTCATCAACTGCACAGATCAAATCAAACACAGAACGGAGAAGATTAAAAGGGGAGCGGAAAGATTTTTGGAATTTAAAGAAATTTCTTGGGAATATATTAACAAAGGGCTGCAAAGCGACAGGAGAGCAGGAACAACAGGTGATAAACTTACATATTAATATTATAATGGAATGACAGAAGCCTTAGAGCAAATGGACAACAGTTTAAGAGATATGTTGATAAGAAAAATCAGAAAAATGTATACAAGAAACATGGTTAAAATCAACATAAGACTTTGTTAATGAAGGCAAGGCAAGTTTATTTGTATAGCACATTTTCGTGAACAAGACAATTCAAAGTGCTTTACATAGGAAAAAAGATCAGAACATGAAACGATAAAATCAGCTTTGAATTTAAAAGAAATAAAATTACAATTACAATTAAAATAAAATAATAATAATAATAATAATAGTAATAATATTCTCAGTTGCTATATGCACAGTTAAATAAAGCTGTTTTCAGCCTGGATTTAAACAACGGCAGAGTTGAAACCTGTCTCACCTCTTCAGGAAGACTGTTCCAGATTTTAGGAGCATAAAACTGGAATGAAATCTTCCCTTGTTTGGTCCTGACTCTGGGCATCAGCAGGAGGCCACTACCTGACGTTCTCTGAGTCCTGGCTGGTTCATATGGCTCTAACATGTCAGATATGTACTTTGGGGTTAAACCATGAAGAGACTTGTACACAAGCAAGGCTGTTTTAAAGTCTATTCTTTGAGTGACAGGAAGCCAGTGCAGAGACTTGAGCACTGGAGTAATGTGCTCATATTTCCTGGTTTTGGTCAGAACTCGAGCAGCAGCATTCTGGTTGTTCTGAAGCTGTCTTGAGGCCCGTTTAGAAAGCCCAGTGAGCAGGCCGTTACAGTAGTCTAACCTGCTAGAGATAAAGGTATGGATAAGTCTTTCTAGGTCTGGTTCAGAGACTATTCCTCTGATTCTGGTAATGTTTTTAAGATGGTAAAGGCTGCTGATTTTACTGATTTAATATGGCTGTTGAAGTTCAGGTCAGAATCGAGTATCACCCGAAGATTTTTGACCTGATGTTTAGGTTCCAGAGAGAGCGTCAGAAGGTAACTGATGATACTTTCTCTTTGTTTCTGTGGGCCACAGACAATGATTCTAGTTTTGTCTGAGTTTAACTTGAGGAAGTTGTTCTGCATCCACAGACATATCTGTTCAATACAGTGACACAATAAATCAACAGGCCCATGTTTTCCTGCTGTCAGCGACACGTAGATCTGAGTGCCATCAGCATAGTTGTGGTAGGACACATCATGGCTGCGTATTACCTGTCCTAATGGAATCATGTACAGATTGAATAAAAGGGGTCCCAGGATCAACCCCTGGGGAACCCCACAGGTCACACCCATTCGGTTGGAGACGCAGTTCTCAATTTCAACAAAGTAACACCTGTCCTCAAGGTAGGACTTGAACCAGTTGAGAGCCATACATGGTCAACTGTTTCAAAGGCGGCGTTCAGGTCCAGCAGAACTAGGACAGAGACTTTGCCTGCATCTGAGTTTAGGCGAATGTCGTTTGTCACCTTGATCAGAGCTGTCTCACTGCTGTTGTGGGGCCTAAAGCCTGACTGGAAAGCATCAAACAAATTGTTAGACAGGAGAAAGTCACTCAGCTGTTGGTATACAACTTTTTCCAGCACTTTTCCTAAGAATGGCAAGTTTGATATGGGCCGGTAGTTGTTCAGTACTGTACCATCCAGACTGCTCTTCTTTAGGAGAGGCTTAATGACAGCAGTTTTCAAGGCCTTTGTGAATATTCCTGTCTGAAGTGAGATATTGACTAACTGAGCGAGTTGAGGCAGCAAACTGCTCAGCACAGACTTTAGGAATCTGGTGGGTAACTCTTCCAGGCAGCAAGTAGATGGACTCAGGCTGCTGATGATCTCTTCAACTGTTTTATCGGAGACAGGTGTGAAGTGTGTCAGCTCCATATGTCTAACCGGGGGTAGAGGAGCTATGTCTGTTGTGGAAACAATTGCATTTTTAATGTCTTGAACTTTGTCATTAAAGAATATTGCAAGGATGTAGAAATCAGTTCCAAGGGGATCGAGACTGGAAGGTTTGTTAATCCGCTTACTGTAGCAAACAGGACACAAGAGTTGTTTCTGCAGTTTTTGATGATTTCTGAATAATAGCTCTCTCTGGTTCTACGCAAAGTCTGGTTGAACACACACAACTTTTCTTTGTAGATTTCAAAATTAATCTGGAGCTTTGACTTAAGCCATTTCCATTCGGCTCTTCGGTAGTCCCTTTTCTGTGCCATGACCGAGACCTCTTTTCTCCATGGTGCCTTTTGTGTACTTTTAACCATTTTAACCTTGGCAGGAGCAATGGCATCCATAACCTTCAAGACACTTGATGTGTAAGAGTTCAACATATCATCAACTTTAGAACACAGAGCATTTTCAAACCTAATCATTTTCGAAAACTGAATCCCTGGGTTGTCATCAATAAGTCTTCCTTGAGTAACTGTAGGGCCATTTGTTGGCTTGGTTGTAACAGAAAGGTCAAAGAAAACACAAAAATGATCAGACAAAGAGACATCCACAACACCCACATTTAAAATAGCAACACCCTTTGAGATAAGCACATCCTCTGTTGTGTGTAGGCTTATTCACATGCTGAGTTAGACCAAACATCTCAAGGACAGCAGTGAGTTCTTTACATTGTTCACCTTGGGCTGCATCCATGTGCACATTCAGGTCCCTTGTTACGACCAAACAGTCAAAATTAGTGCATACAATTGAAAGTAGTTTAGTAAAATCATCAATAAAACAGTTCCTTGGAGGTTTGTAGATGTTAATACAAAGAATGGAAGATTGTTTTGTATCCATTTTGAATGATACATACTCAAATGATGAAAAAAACCCAAATGCTAATTTATGGATGGGTATATTGTCCCTGAATATGGCACAACCCCC
>JAVLVB010000599.1:238044-254399 GCA_032876305.1 Orestias chungarensis
TGAAAAATTGAAGTGAGGTGGACTAGCTTCAATCAGGACTGTATCAGCTGTGTTTTTATTGTGCCATGTCTCGGTTAAAAACATAAAATCAAGGTTATGAGATGAAATCAAATCATTAATCAGAAAGGTTTTCCCTGCCAAAGATCTGACATTTAGTACAGCGAGTTTCAGCGTGTTACTGTAATTTGCTGACTGTGGCTGACGAGTAGTGAACACAAGATTTGAGATACGTACAGACTGTTTTAGACTGTTTTGATGGTTGACTAATAGTTTTCTGTTACGTATTACGACAGGGAGGAAGGAAGGTACTTCCACATCGGGCCCCGGCTTATCCTGGAATGAGCCATGGGTACATGCAGTACTGCTGCCTGGACCCGATGCATATCATTCATCTATCAGTTTTTTCAAACTACTCACTCACAGGACTCTCTGTACACTGGAGATGGAGTTGACATAAGGAGTTTGTCTTGGGGGAGGAGTTGCAGGAAGACGGGATAGGAGAGGACTGGGGAATGGGGTCATCCTGGTGGCAACACTAACCAGCTCCTTCATGTGTTCTGTAAAATCCAGAAGAGGAAGAGATGGGGAGGATGATCTTGAGGAGGGAGGGTCCTCATTCCTGCCTTTTAGTGGAGGTGGTATCTCAGAGACGTCATCTGGAGGCGCAGGTCTGGGCTGCGTCACATACTTATCCTTAACTTCATGTTTTCTGTTCATTTTATCCTCAGCCGCTGGAGCAGAATGGGAACTCAATGCATCTGTATAAACAGATGTTTCTAAAAATAGTATTACAAGTATTTAAAGCTTTATTTAAGAGCTAGTAAAAACTACATAAGGAGCCTTTTTAGACTTGTGTAGCTTTGTTTAAAGAAATCTATGGAGGAAAGTTAAACTATTATCAGTTTTTAACTATTTATTTAGTTTATTTCTGCTGAACTTTTAAAAGTAATTATTTAACTATTCATTTATTTATTTGTTTTATTCCACAGTTTTTCTTAGGATTGTTTAAATGTTCACAATGCATCTGATGTTCTGAATGTAGCTTTGTCCCCACACTTCCTATCTGTGGGAGCTGGTAAATTACTGTTGTTCCCTTTGATTTAAGTTAAGAGATGACAAGAGGGATTCATGTTTATGAATATGGTTCTTCCAGTGACTTCCTATCTGTGTACTGATTTACATTGAAAAGTATCCGACTGGGCTCTTGCTTTGAAGGGAGCTTCCCAGGGTTCCTATCTGTGGGAGATATTCAAATTGTGACGATCAACCAGAATAAACTCAGGTCACTGGGTGGGCTTCACAAACTACGGTGGACTGATGAGACTTTGGGTCCAATAAATCACATTTTGACAGAAGGTTGTCCTGCCATTTGATTGGCCAATAGACAAAAGGGTAGTACCAAAGAGACGTTGGGAGTTCCTGATTCATTCTTAGTTTTGAAATCTAGCATGCTTGTACAGGATGAACTACAAGAAGGAGCTCTTTTAAACCAGCTTCAGTAACAGTATGGGATTTTTTCCCTTATGATTGCTTACAGGTTCACATTGCATCTGTAGAAACAGATGTTTCTAAAAGTAGTATTACAAGTATTTAATGCCTTATTTCAGAGCTGGTAAAAACTACATAAGGAGCCTTTTTAGACTTGTGTAGCTTTGTTTAAAGAAATCTATGTAGGAAAGTTAAGCTATTATCAGTTTTTAACTATTTAGTTTATATTTATATCTTTAATCCACAGTAATACAGAAATGTTGTTAACACTTCTTCCTAACTTTTAAAAAAGTCATTACAGGGGTTTTCAAACAAGATTTTACTCAACAAGTCCTAAGCATTTTCTGGCATCTACACACACACACACACACACACACAAACACAAACACAAACACAAACACAAACAAACAAACAAACAAACAAACAAACAAACACACACACACATGGTCACGTGCCATGGAGTTTTCCATGACGTCCCACGTTACATCTGGTACCAACTGACACCCCTCCCCCAATAAATCTAATTGTCATCAATCAAATGGTCATAAATCAAAGGGTCATAAGTCAAACATTTGACATAAAGGTGTCCATTTATTCTCTTCTGTCAATTTGTTTCATTAGCTACAGCTTCTGGTTTAAACAACAAATGTGTTACGTGATGTGGCATGGCAGAAGGAAAAAGAATTTCAACTGACACGGCTCAGATTATTTAAACAAGGATTTATTGAAGAATCCAAAAGTAACTGGGCATAGTTTGTGGACTGTGAACAAAATAAAGCTCTGAGGCCTTTTCAAACTCCACTGACATGGTTCTGCTCTAACTTTTTTATTATAGCTGGCTTTACTCTCACTGATCTTCCTTCTCTTCCTTCTTACGTGATCTGGCCCTCCTTTTATCTTTTGTCTTCTTTTATCAATGACTTATTGTTGGAAAAATACCAAACATTCTTGGTAGAGACAGTGTACTCCACACAGAAGTTGCAATGAATGGGAGGGTTTGATGTTTATGTATTTAGCAGACGCTTCTATCCAAAGCGACCTACAAAGTAGGCAGTAGCCATTGTCGCACCTTGCTGGCTGTACCAGCAGCCGATGTCCTCATCCAAGTAGCTGTCTCAGCTAACAGAATACCAGACCATGTGTAGCTACTACGGAGAGAACACTAAGAGAATACAGAAAGCTAAGAGTTAAAATAACTGCCACTAAAGCAGGTTGGACAAAAGCAGAGTGAGATGTGGTCAGCGTAAGCCTATAGCCGCATAAATATATGAATAGTTTAGGATTACCTAACCCTGTAGAGTCAGACATACGAGAGGTAGAGCAAAGGCTAACCGTCTGTCTAGACTAAGTTCTTTCTCCAACCAGTTTAGGCTGTCCTCCCTACCACCTCTCAACTACAAGCTATATCAAAAAGGAAACTTTTAAGTCTAGCCTAAAAACTAAATTTTGTCTGCATCCCGGACTAAAGCTGGAAGTTGGTTCCACAGGAGAGGAGCCTGATAACTAAGAATTCTGCCTTCCATTCTACTTTTAGAGATGCAGGAACCATCGGTAAACCTGCAGTCTGAGAGCAAAGTGCTGTTATGGAAGTAAGGAGAAATCAGAATTCTAATGTATAATGGAGCTTGATTAGTGAGGGCTTTATAAGTTAAAAGGAGAAACTTAAAATCTATTCTGGATTTGATAGGGAAAAATGAAGGGAAACTAAAATAGGGGAGATATGATCTCTCTTTTTAAGTTACATCAGAATTATTGATGCAGTGTTTTGTATAAACTGAAGACTTTTAACTGTTTTTTGTGAACTTCGTGCTAATAAAGAGTTTCAGTAGTTTAGTCTTGAAGTAACAAATGCATGGACTATTCTTTTAGCATCAGTCCTGAAAATAATATCAATAACTTTGGTTATATTTCTAAGGTGAAATAAGGAAGTCTTAGAGACCTGTCTTATATGGGACGTAAATGACATAACCTGATTAAAAATAACACCAAGGTTCTTTACTTTCTTACCAGATGCCAATTTTATGTCATCCAGTTTAAAGGGTTGACTAAGCAGTTCTTTTAGAGGTTCTATTCCAAAGATTACAACTTAGCTTTTTTAAGAACTTTAAACCAGTCTGACACTGCTCCCTTTGTCCCTGCAATATGGTCAAGCCTTTCTATGGGGATATTGTGATTGACTCTGTCAGAAGCAACACTTAGATCTAAGAGAACTAGAATAAACAAAAGTCCATTGTCCGAGACCATAAGAAAATCATTAGTGACTTTAAGTAGAGCTGTCTCAGTGCTATGTCACAGCTAACTTAAAATCCTTCGGTACATATCCATTAAATAATCAAAGATTAATCATATCTAAAATGGGGGTATTAATCAAAGGGAATACTTTTTTTAAAGTTTGGTTGGAATTGAGTCCAACATACAAGCTGAAGAATTAGATGAAGACAATATGTTTTGATAGCTTATAAGGCTCAACTACATAAAGTCATTAGTGCTGAGTGCTGGAGGAATGGATGGCCCAACAGAGTTTTCACTTCTCACAGTTTTGGCAACTGCAACAAAAAGAAATCTAGGATTATTAACAGTGGCGGAGCTAGAAGGGGGGCCGGGGTAGCACCGGACCCCCCTGAAATGTAATTGGCCCTCCCAGATGATTGACATGTGACGACACCGCACGTCTTGTCAATAGGGCGCATTTTAGAACCGGTGAGGCATATTGACTGCTAAATCCCTCCCGTCCAGTAGTTTGCGCTATGTATCACAAGTTGTAATCCACTTTACTCAAACAAAAAGAGGCAGTTGCCGTTATTGGAGACTTTTGGGGCCAAAAAGGGGCTAATTGACGTTCAACATACATATAGGCTGGGTGATGCCTGAAATGTAAAATGGTTATTTGTGGAAAATTGTTCCTAAGTTGTGTTTTACATTTGGAATAATGCTAATAAACTCCTAATTACATTTGTAATTCTAATTTTCTGTTTGCTTATTATGTACTTAAATATATTTCAATTTCTAGAGACTCTAATTGCAATTGATTGTTCAAGAATAAAAGTCTAGCTCCACTACTGCATTCATTGTTCCACCATGGCACCATCTTTCTTCTGGTGTCTTGCTCCTCTTGTTTAACTGATTGTTTTTGCTTCTGGTATAATGTCACAGATATTTAAATTTATATTGTTTACATTTGCCTCCATTTCTACATTTTGTAATTTTTGATCATCAATATATCTACATTTATTCCAATCTGGTTTATTAAAGTTCCATGACTTGCATCCTTCTACTATGTTACTGTCTGGTTTTATTCCTGTTTTAGTTTTAATAGGGTAATAATCACTACCTTTAGTTGTATTTTTGTCAATATCCCATTTGCAACTAATGAGTTTGAAACTACATAGATCTATGACCGATTCTGTTCCTGTTCTAATATTGATTCTAGTTCATCTACTGTCATTATTACAAACAAAGTTTCTGTTTCCATAATTTCCTAAAGTTCCTGACCATTTTTATCATTACTTTTACCCCGTAGGTATTCCACTAGAGGTCACCAGAGCTCCAGCCTGGCTGTAACGCCAGCCTCACCTGTGCTTCTGCACAGGTGCTGCATAATCATGACGAGCTGAGCTGGTACTTAAGGAGTGGTGGATCTGCTATTTTTCGCCTGAGTCTTGTGTTACTATTGGCAACCTCTCAGATTCCTCAGTGCCAGTTTTATAGTTTCTTTAGTCGTGTTTCAGCAAGTGGCTAGTTCCCTGTGTTTCTCTATTCTTTTAAATAATTTTAGTTTTTGTACTCCAGTTTTTCTAGACTCACCTGCGTTCTGCTGATCTCAACTGGACATCATCGTCCACCTCTGGACACCGCTCCCGTCTGCTCAGCTTGATCTGACCGTTCCAGCCACATCCATCCAATACTGCTGCAAACTTCTGGACAACCTACCACCGGACCATCAGCAAATCTCAAGCCCTCTCAGTTCCCCTAGTGTCATCCACCTCTAAGCACCAAGTAAGACACACTCCAGCTACCACAAGTCAACTAAGCATCAGCTCACCTGATCTGTCTCCACCTCCAGAAGCCTTCCGGTCTACCACGTCGTTTCCAGCTATTTCCACTTTTGCTCCTTGGCCGTTTCCCACCAGACCCCCTTTCAAGACATCCAGAACTCAACCTACATTGAATAAACAGTTATTTCTACTCCTGAGTTCCTCTATTTCATGTGGGTCAGAAGCATTAACATTATGACAACAGATATATTTGTATATGGATTATAAAAATGTATTATCCAGTATTTTTCCCATATTTCAATTACTATATATTTTAAACGTATTCCTTTCCCTAATATTTGATATTGTATTCCTTGTTTTATAAATATTCTGCACCATCCTCCATTACCCTCTGGTCTATCCCTTTTTGTGCTATCATACCCTTTAAGGCAGATGGTCTCTGCCTCAATAGATCTGTAGTCAGGCTGTTTGCAGCTAATCTATTCTATGCTTTGAGATCACGTCTCATAGAGCTCCAGGAGGACGTCATCTTCTGTTTTTTTTTCCTTTTTTGTTTCTTTTGCTGTACGATTTTCTAGGAATATAAATACCCTCGTTTTTCTAGTTATATATAGACTTGTTTTTCTTAGTTTCACTTGTAATATTCTTTAATTCTGAATACTGATTTACACTGACGAATGTAGGTTTTGAAATTTCTTTGTTGCTAATAAAACATGGGCTCCCTGATTTGAGTTTCTCATTATTTGATGAGAGGAAGTAGCGATGGCTGCGAAAAAGCTAATGAATAAGGTATACTTTAACCCATCTAACCCAGGTAGTTTTGGTGGAGTAGACAGGTTGCAAAGGGTTTTGCAGTAATTAAAAAGCATAGCTTATAAAATCGGCAACATGCTTTTATATACTATCAGCTGATTGTAAATTATCATCATGATGCTAAGTTTAACCAGAAAACAGCGTTTCCACTTGTGCAACCTACCATCTTCACCGTCCATCATGTTAGGGACCGGCTGACAATTACACGATTGAGTATGCATTTAGTCATGAAAAATGGCAATAAAAATACTTTTTTCCATTCTGTTTGTTATAGTACATCACATTTGCAATGACATAACCACTACAGGAGATATTTTTATGAAAAATCATTTTATATGTAAATGTAATAATTTAATAATTATTAACATTCATAAAAGATTTATAAAATAACCTTTTCCCATTCTGTTTGTTGTAGTAGGTCTTATTTACAATGATCTAACTACTACGGGTGAAAGATTGGTGAAAAATTATTTTATATGGAAATATAATGAATTTAATAAGTATTAATATTCATTATATTTACATATAAAATGATTTTTCATCAATCGTTCACCTGTAGTAGTTAGATCATTGTATATTTGACCTACTACAACAAACAGAATGGGAAAAGGTCATTTTATTAATTTCTTATGAATATTTATAGTTATTAAATTAATTGTATAATAAATTCTAAATTTTTTCCTCTTTTCCATATTGCACCATAACCTGCAAAAGTTGAGCAACCCATTCCCTTCTCAGTCTCATCAAAAACATAATTAATCATCACAGAAAACAATAAAGGACTAATTATGCCTCCTTGTGGTGTTCCATTTTCAACATCATATTTTTTTGAATATTCTTTTCATATCTTAACTTGTATTTTTCTTTTTGACAAAAAGTTTTAAATCCACCTAAATATATTTCCTGTAATGCCTAGTTTTTTAATTTTAATTAATAATCCTTCAATCCATAACATATCATACGCCTTTTCAATATCAAATAATACTGCTGCTACACTTTATTTATCTGTGCCTTTTTAATTTGGTTTTCCAGACATAAAGCTGTGTATTTCTTCCTTTTCTGAATCCACTTTGAAATCTTGATATATGTTGATTATTATTTAGATAATATATTAATCTGTAATTGATCATTTTTTTCCATTATCTTACACATATTTGATGTTAACGCTATGGGTCTATAATTTTCTGGTTTACTATTATCTTTTCCTGGTTTTGCTATGGGTATGTTTACTGATTATTTCCAGTTCTTTGGTAGCTCTCCTTTTTTCCCAGATTGTATTGTACAGCTCCAAGATGATCTCTTTTGATTGTTCGCTGAGATGATCTATAATTAGAGACCAGATCTGATCTTTTCCTGGTGCTGTTTTCTTGGTTTTTCAGAGAGCTCTGTTTGATTCTTCTATATTGAATGGTATATTTAGTAAATTATCATTTTCTTTACTTTTTTCATATAAATATTTATATTTAAGTTTTTTTGCTTCCCTCCCTTTTTCCCCCTCCTCACTAATATTGGTTGAGTTACGTATTTTACTAAAGGTTTTCATTAATATTTCAGCTTTATGTTTATCTTGAATTTTGGGTCCTTCATCATTATTTAATATTGGATACCCACGCCCTTTTTTTATTACATTCATATTTTTTTATCATTTTCCATATTTTTTTCAATTTTTGTCTCTTTTCCTATTGTATTACGAAAATTTCTCCAATAAACTTTCTTTGCTTCCTTGGTTGTTCTTCTTACTGTTGCTTGTTTTCTTTTATAACCAAAGAAATTCTGGTAAATAGGGTTCTTTTTAAGTGCTTTAAATGCTTTATTTCTTGATTTGATCATTTGATTACACTCATTGTTCCACCATGGTACCATCTTTATTTAGTGTCTTCCTCCTCCTTTTTTAACTGATTGTTCTGTAGCCTCTAGTATAATATCACAGATATTTAAATTTATAATGTTTACATCTGCCTCCATATCTACCTTTTGTAATTTTTGATCACTAATATATCCAAATTTATTCTAATCTGCTTTATTAAAGTTCCATGATTTAAACCCTCTTACTATGTTACTGTCTGGTTTTATTCCCGTTTTAATTTTAATAGGTTAATGATCTCATTCCCTTTCACAACTATGAGCTAATGAGTTTGAAACTACTGTTAGATCTATGACTGCTTCTGCTCCTGTTCTTATGTTGATTCTAGTTCCTCTGCCGTCATTAATACAAACTAAGTTTTTAATTTCTTCAAGTTCCTGACCATTTTTATCATTACTTTTGCCCCACAATGTACTATTAGCATTAAAATCCCCACGCCATATTATCTTTCCTTCTAAATAACCCATTAATTCATCCATTGACTCTAGAGATATATTTTTAAATGGATTATAAAAATGTATTATCTTATATTTTTTATATTTTTCCCATATTTCAATTACTATATATTCTAAATGTATTCCTTTCCCTAACATTTGATATTATATTCCTTGTTTTATAAATATTTCACACCCTCCTCCATTTCCCTCAGGTCTATCCTTTCTTATGCTATCATACCCGTTAATAACAAAATCTAATGTTGATTTTAACCATGTTTCTTGAATACATATTATTTCTGGTTTTTCTACTAATTTATCTACATATCTCTTAAACTCTTGCCCGTTTGCTATGAGGCTTCTGGCATTCCATTGTAATATTAACATGTAGGTTTATCACCTGGTGTTCCTGCTCTCCGTCTATATCCTTCCCTTTGTTAATATTTTTCCAAGATATGTCTTCAAATACCAAAAAACCTTTTGCTCCCCTAATATTTTAATCTTCTCTGTTCTGTGTTTAGCTTGATCTGTTTAGTTGATGACATAAGCTATGAATAAAACGAGTTTCTGTACAGATACCATGATGTTTTCCTCTGTTTTCCATCCTATTTTAATGCTTTTAGGCAATATTTTTCTGCAAAGTTTATTAGAATAAACAAACTTCTCACTCTTTCTCCATTCACTGTTTTCATTAGTCTTTTTAGATTATTCACTTTTACCCCTACAATGCCTCGTTTGATTTGATCTAAATCCTCCTTAACTGGTATTCCTGAAATGACTCCTTTAAGTATTCTGTTCTCTCCAACTATTTTTTTCTCTATCACAATCTTTTGGGAAATATTTTCTACTTGTAGGTTTTTCATTTTCTGTTCTTCTGTCTTACACGTTATCATTATGTTTCCATCCTTCAAGACCTTCAGCATTTCCACATCTCCTATTTCCTTTTTTATTTCTCTTCATAGTGTTATTGGGCCTATTGTTGTCTGTTCATCCTCCTTCCTGACTAATCGGAAGTAACCAACACAATTGGTCTTTTTTAGAAAATCTAAGGACAGCAGTGCCCGCTCCTGGAGAGACGAACAGTAACGTGAGCTTCCATAAAACAAATCAATTTGAACTTTTCTTTAAATTCCTGCAAGTGCTAAGGATCAGAAATACCTATTAACACTAATAATAATAACATCTATTGCATTTTAATTATGATTAATATTTACTGAGTTGTTTTCTTTCTTAATGCTGGATTTTAGCTTGCTAAACATAGTTAAGCTGTTAGTTAAACTATCTGCTGTACAATTAAAAATATAAATATATAGACTATACACCCTCACAGGGGTTTTATTTCAAACATACTTTCTGAAGCTTTATTAAAATATGGGTTATTTCACATATTTGTAGCGATTTCAACATTTTTACTCAATCTTTTTTATTATTATTATTCCTGTTCTGAAAAAGTATTTTTTCTCTCTTTTATTTCTCGAATAGGTGAATAAATGAATTGGTCCATTCAATTCAGAACAAATAACGTTTGATGTTAAGACCAATGGGTTAAAGTCAAGTCAAGGTTTTTTTAGTATATCACATTTCAACAGCAAAGCAGTTCAAACTTCTTTACTTTCAAAAAATTATGCAGAAGCATCGCATTCTGTCTTCAAAGCCATCGAGAATAATCTAGTTCATTATTGACTGCTCTGGGTTGTTGTCAATCAAAAGCAACCTTAAACAAATAAGTTATTAGCTGTGATTGTTGTTTCAGCTGAGTAACAGTCTTTTCTTCACCATGTTTGGTTCCTGGGATGCAGAGTAGACTTGAACCAGAAGAGCTGAGCGTTTTCGAAGGTCGACACGACAGCAGGTATTCAGTGTACTTTGTTGATAAGCCATGCAGTGATTTGCCGAAGTATTTTAAAGTCTGTCCCCTGAGCTACTAGGAGCCAGTGTGAGGACTTACTAACTGGGATGATGTGCTTAATTGTGGTCGTTTTAGTGAAAATGTGAGCAGCAGCGTTCTGGATCAGCACCAGTAGAAGCATGACATTATAGATATATGTTGCAGAATGAGGCAATTCCACCAATCATACTCCCCTCATCCCAGGAATGTGTATGACACACCTCCCTAATCCCAGCAGAATAATAATAAACTCTTGATATAATTACTATCAAGTCCTGACTATGTTGTCTATTGTTTGTGACAACAGTCTGTCACTGTCAGATGCATTGTAACTCCTCCTATAACTCACAATATGTAGTCTTAGGCTTTTTTATCTCAAAGACAAAGCAGAACATTATGCAACTCTTCTAAATTAAATTATAAATGATTTATATAAAAGGTAACAACAAAAATCCGAATAATATTGTAATTGTTACTGCAGTAACCTGCTTGGGTTTCTTGAGCCATGGGTGTTTCACTCGGGAAATATCCTTAAAACGTTACATTTTCGGATTGAACGCTCATTCCTGATTCTGCGAGATATAGGCTACTTTAAGAGCAGATGGATGAAGCTGCTTCAGACTTTTAAAGCAGCAGAACTCTAGTTTCTTTACAGAAAGATCTGAACCATTAGGCGGAAAACAAAACACAAGGAATCATTAACTTAAGGCTTTAATTAAACAGTAAATCAAAGTGATGCTTCATTCCAATTATGTTCTATGACTGATCACTGTTGAATGTTGTTTGATAGTTAGAGTACAGCTTCCTGATTCTAGTTGCATTCCTCTCCCACTCGAATGATAAATTATGGGGTATTTTAAACATGTATCTGGGATGAGTCAGCAACGGATCTCTTCTCTTCCTGATCTGGAACGTTCATCTGCATATTTATTTTCTTACGCAGAAACATCAGCGTGTTTTTAAATCTAGACTCCACCTGCTTCACTTTATGATCAGCTGCTGATCATCTAAAGTAAGAAGAACTTGTGTTTATAACACAGTTTATAATTTATTCCTTCTGGTACTTTAAGGTTTTGACATTTTTCTTCGCAAACATTGCCATAAAAATCAGAAAACTTATATAAGGAGAAAAAACATAATGTCTCTGAACATTCTCCACAGGTCTTACCATCCCTGCAGAATCCAGATGAGACATTAGTTTCCTATTAACATCACATAAATACATATGCAGGGGGTTTACATGTGATTTCATACAGGATCTCTGAAAACATAATGTTCCACAGATCATGCTTCACTGTTAGCACCATTCATACACACATCAGTTAAAAGCAAGATATACGATTTCTTTAAAAAAAATGTTAAAAAAATCAACTCTTAACTCTTCATTATAATAACAGAAACACAAGTTGAAGGTTTAGAGAACCGTTAAAGCAGAGGAATTAATTTCTCCACATAAAATCAATGACCTGAAAAGGATTTAAAATAAAATAAATATTCCCAGAATACCAGCTAATCAATATACAATATAAATATAATAAAACAAGGTTCAGCTCAACTAGAACCAAACACTGTTAGTTAATGTAGTTTGGGTCCTAAATGATGAGTCGATGCGTCTTAATCTTGACCTCTGACCCCCATTCTGGTAATGACTAATGAAGTGAATGTTGTCCAAAGGTCAATACATGTCATAACGTAAAGCATAAAGGGGAAAAGAAAACTAAATCGACGTATAAAGTCATGGTTTACATGCAGAACTTACCTAAAATAACAAGGAGCCATATATATAAAAAGACAAAACTCCAATGACATAAGGTTGTAGTCCACCGCTCACCGTCCTGCCTGTTTGAAGCCTTTTCCTGCTGTTGCACACCTGACCTTACTTACTGGAGGATTACCAGGACTCCACAGGGCTGGTAACAGAGGAAGTGATGCGTTAACTGGATTCACTCATGCTGGAGCAGAAACATTAATAAAGGACGCCCAGTCCAGAGAATCCTCGATATGAGCTTTTAGTTTGTTCAAAACAAACCTGGCTACTAACTAGATCACGTTCAGACCTGAGACGTTGTGTTACGATGTTTATATCCGTTACATTTCTGTTCGACTTAAACTGCTCAAAAAAAGATAGGAAAATTCTGCTTGGAGGTGAAATTTCAGTGATGAAATTCTACTTTCTCAGGTGACCTTGTCTATTTAATGTTTCATTACTTTTTGTGCAACTCTATTCTTCAACAAAGGGGTTAACGCAAGGTTCACATCAGGAAGGTCTTCCTTTAACCAGACTTGGTATCTAAAATAGGGCTGTTTTACACATTGTGAACATATCGTTGCTGCAATATTCATATAGCAAATGACTGCTGTTGCCTAATATATTTTGAGGTATGAAGTTGTATTTTAGTGCTGATGCAACACAGCCAATAGGAAAAAGCCTCATATCATCAAAACTTGACACTGGACACAAATGACAACTCCAAAAATGCTAAAGGTTGTGTAGAACAGGAAGCACTGATTAGAAAAATAGGAAATAAGAAAACGGGATTATGGAAACAGTCATCTTGATCTGGGATCACCTGAGTCACCATTTATAGTCATTAAGCAGGAACTGATGCTCAAGGTCACATGATACGTTTTTGACACACTGACATATTTAGTCGTGGGACGGGGGAATAGTGTTTCGGACTTTGTCTGAGTAAATTGAGATGAGGAACTCAGATTTGATGCTTCTACCTAAAGGCCCTACTATTTGTTGTTTTCCATACATTTCCCCTGAACTATGTGCGAGTCGTGCTTGTACCAAAACCATTTCTGACGCTTTAAAAATATTCTTTAAATGTTTAAAATGTTAAACGGCGACATAAAACTACCTAATGAACAGGATTGATAGGAGAAAATAAGCAGGGTTAAATAAACAGGAGCGTTTAGCAACAGGGTTAATTAGTTTGTTATTCATCTGTCCCAGGAAAGATTTAACACCTTCTAAAGACAACCATGATAGACTTGGACATCTCCACCAGAATAAAACAGACACCAGCTGCAGACTCCTAGCGTCTGCTGGTTTTATGGTTTAAACCTCCTCCTTTCCTACCCCGGACACAGACAGCGTGTTCCTTTTGTGAATCCTCATGTGAGCAGTCAAGTTGCTCTTCCGCTGGAAGTGCTTCCCGCAGGTCAGACACGGGAACGGCTTCTCGCCCGTGTGCGTCCTCATGTGGACGTTTAGGTTCCCTCGTTGGCAGAAGCTCTTGCCGCAGATGAGACAAGGAAACGGCTTCTCTCCGGTGTGTATCCTCATGTGGACGATGAGACTGAAGTGCTTCCGGAAGCTGCGGCCGCAGCTCAGGCACGTGAACGGGTTGCCGCCCATGTGGAGTCTCATGTGTTTGGTCAAGCTAGCCTTCTGGGTAAAAGACTTACTGCACAGTTTACAAGCATACAGATTCGGACTTGTGTGAGGTTTGTCGTCCCTTCGGGATTTGCTGCTCCTCCAACTTTTCCCCGTATCCTCCCTCTCCTCATTATGGCTTCCTTCCTCCTCACTGCTTCCGTCATGCTCTTCATTACGGCTTGTTTCATCGTGACTGCTCTCTTCCTCCTCCTCGTCTTCGTCGTCGTCGTCAGCTTCAGGACAGAGTTCTGATGGGAATGAGCCGTCGATCTGTTCTAGGTCACCGTTGTCTCTCTCCTTATAAGTAGGAGTCACCACAAACGTTTCAGTCTCCTGTTTGAGATAAAGCTGCTCTTCATCCTGACCCGTGTAGTCATCCTCTGGCTCCTCTTTAATCTGGACTGCTTCTGAGTCCTCAGCTAGCGTTTGTGATTTTGGCTCCTCCTGTGAAGTTTCTCCTTCTGGTTCCTCCAGCCCAGAAAGTCTCTCCCGCTTAGAGAGCAGCGGGTCGATGAGAATCCTGCTCTTATTCCTGATGAGGTGTTGCTGGTAGTCTGGAAGAAGCAAAAGACAGAAGGAAATTATTATTAGTGCGGAGTTCAGAAAACCCATCCAGGCCAAAATCCCTGGAACCACTCACCAGTTCTAGCCTTACATAAGGCTGCAAAACATTAAAAAAAGGGTTATGATGATGATAACATTGGTAAATCTTACGACCACCAAATCAGATGCATTATCTGCCTGTTTTCTTCTTTCTGATTTTTGCTTTCTACTCTATGTGACCTTTAGCATCTTTGACGATGTCATCTATTGGTGGGAACATTTCCTGTTGTGCGACTCTGTCCTAACTTATACCATCACAATGTATCTGCGAACAACTGTTTCACTCCAGATATTGAGCAAACTGACATTGCAAAGACATAATACTTTGAATACTAAGTGCACCCTCGGCCCCACCACTCACAACTGTTAATAAAAACTTGTTTAGGAGGAGAGATTGTACAAAATCTTGCCAACAGAACTAGACCTCTAAACTTGAATCAGTATGAGGGAACTGATTATATATTTATGAACATACCCTGGAAACCAAACTTAGCTTCTCTTCCCAGATTAGGAGAGAAGCAAGTTTACTGCTGCTGGATTTACGTGCCTTACCATGGAGACAGTCAACATCCTTTCAGTCTCTTACTTGCCGGTCTATATGTTGCAGGATTATTGTTTTGGTACCCCTTTAAAATAACGCTAAACTGATTTTTTTAAGCACAAACTGTTATACTGCAAGAATAGTAAAACTGTTTTAAAGACATTAGATGCAGTACACTTAATATTATTACTATTATTTTAGCATTTTTACTTATAAGCATCTAAAAGTATGCTAAAAAAGATCATGTTCATACAAAGTAGTAACTCAACTATCTTAACAAATTTGCTATAAATACTCTAGATTAAATTAGTAATTGTAAAAAAGGCTTCATGGTCAAAATAAACAAAAAAAAGATCAATTATTAATTCAGTAGAATTGCAGATGTGTCGTTTTTTTTGTTTTGTTTTTTTTTACATTAATTTTGTTTTGGAATTTTTTTTTAGCTATTGTGGTTCTGACACCCATTTTGGAGAAATTAGAGCCATAATCAAAGCAGATAAATTATTTTTTAATATTGTCACAATAACGCCTTCTGTATAGTAGAGTGGAGACAGATTTCAGAAAATTGTTTTATACAGTTGACCATAAAAGCAGAAAGAGCAACTCTAAGGATGATAATTGGGGGCAAAATAACCATCTTTCGAACTGCAGCTGCTTATGATTCTACCTCAGGTGAAACTGACCTGACGTCAAAGTTCAAACCATCTCTTTAATTTATTATGATGAGTATGGATCCTATCTGCTACTCTTAACATATATCAGCCCTAACCATAAAAATCGGGGGGAGAAATTAAAGAGAAGTAGCAAAAGCAAACGAGGTGGATTAGCAGTGCTTGTTGATTTCATTGTGAAGAGGCTTCTGTGGAATATCATCTCTTCAGTTCAGATATTGAGCTGTTAGTATGTCAGGACAGTCAAGAAACAACCTACAGTCAGAGGCTTCATTACAGATTTGTTGGGGGACTGTCTGCTACTGGAGATTCTGCCTTCCCACAGCATCACAACGACTCTGTGAAAATACTTGGATCAGAGAAGTTACATTTCTGAATGAATGAAGTATTTTTAGGCAGCACTGAAACTATGAGAGACATTCAGTCAGAAGTCAGTAGAGCTCAGCATTCATCACCGATCCTTCACCTGATGTTTCAAACAGACATCATCAAAGTTTTCCTGGATCAGAACATTTCACTGGTGTCACTATAAACCGAACATCTAACCTACAGTGAAACTCTTCCGGTTCAAATCTTTTGTTCTGACAGCAACTCTTCAGAATATGTTTGTCTTTAAAACCCGGTCGATGCAATGGGTCAGTACCAACTAAAAGTACATATTTAACCCTTGTTC
>JAVLVB010000599.1:254499-273727 GCA_032876305.1 Orestias chungarensis
TGCGTGGTTCTGGTCGGTTCGGGGTCTCCAGGTGAGGTCCAGCAGTTTGCTCTGACGGTGGAGCTCCTCCTCCAACTGGACGATGGTTTTTTCCACCTGAGTGAAGATTTCCTCAGCAGCAGCAGTAAGTCTCTCTCTGATAAACTCTCTCAGAGGCTGAACTGAACACATTGTTGCTGCGCAGACTCAGACGCTCAGGAAACACTCTCAACTACACACGAGCTAACCATGCTAACCGGAAGCTGCCATAGCGACTTCCTGTTTGAACTGGAAGCCCGAGAGCGATATTATTATCGCCCCTGCTGGAGTAGAAGAGTTCAAATAAAGCAGAACTATTTTTTATTAATATTATTTTTTATTAAACCAAAATAACTAAAGGTAAAGGAACATTTATTTTATTCTCGTAATTTTAAAAATACATTTTAATAATAAGTTAAATATAAGGAAAGACAACAGAGAAAACAACAAAAAATAAAACTATTTGCTTTACAATAAAGCTCCCCTTGTACATGGTTAATAAATTGTTATAAATATTGGTAAAAATTAAAAAGAAAATTATTAAATTGCAAAGTGTTACAAATGCTAATTGTTAAAAATGTAAACATGGGGGATCCCTGTAAACTCAATGACTTTATGCAATCTGCTAGGTTTCTTAAGTTTGGAAATTTTTACTGATTTGTTTACCATGTTTGAATGAATGTAGTATTAAAATTAAATACATTTCTTTGAAACAGCTTTATGATAACGTGTTGTAAATTGGCACTATATTAAAAAAATCTAAATGAAAAATTTAACTTGTGCATTCGAGGTAGTAACGTAGTCTGAAATGCTTATTATATAAACTTGGGTAAATAAATAGGTGAAAGGATTCGTTATCTGGCAAAAAAAAACAAAAAACATCAGTTTTGTTGCTTTCTAACAAATATGTAGAATAAATACCTGGTTGGTTTATTAAAAGTGCGTCATGAAAACGCCATAATCAAAATATTCTCATCAGACTCAGCTAAACTTGCAGAAAATTGTAATTTAGATAAGAGCGATGGATTATGCAGATTAATAATTGAAATACCATGCATGTAAAACTTGTGGGGATCGTCTCATGTCAACAAGCCCCATTTCCACCCTTAGCACCCAGACGGATAATTGCCAAGAAACAACTAGCGTGTTGCCACTTTAAACTTGAGCAGCCTGATTATTAAAGTCAACAACCACCCAGCCTGCTCTGAAAGTACAACTTCATCTGCAGCCAGTTAAATGAAAATCGATAACTCTGCAGATTTGAAGAGGCTCAACTCTGAAAAAAACCTGGTGCAAGTGAACTCATATCATGGTAGGACTAATGTTAATACATTCAATTTTTTTTAAACCAAATTCATTTCAATCTTATCAGATAAGCCTTTACTTTACTCATTTCAATCCCACCAAGGAAACCTTTACTTTTCGATGTAGTCAAATGATTGCCCAGGAGGAGGACTTGCTGCAAAGTCCATGAACTAGTCAATGCAATCACTGGGATTTCCTTTCGCAGGAATTATTCTACAAAATGATATAAACACAATTTAACTGCACCACAGTGTAACTAAATACAAATTGGAGCGAAACACAGCCTAATGGAATTTAATTAAAATCTAGATGTCCTCTTTGAGTGACTTTGAGTTACATTAAGGCTTTTGAGTTCATCAGTGAGTTCATCAGTGTGAGATCAAACTGCTTGGTGTCCAAAGAGTTTATATCTTAACAATAGGACTTCTCCTTTAGGTCACCAAAATGTAAAAACACAAGGCTTGATACCTGTGAGAGCTTTAGGTGACAAGTCAAACCACTAATGTGTTTTCCAATCTGTTTTCCACTTCCTACTTTCAATCCGAGCTGAGACCCTTTACCTCCCTTCCCAACTTTCCAACCTCCGTCTATATAAAAAAAAGTAACAAATTTACTGTTACAAATTTTATTTGAAACGGGGACTAAAATAGTACTTGTAAAACATAATTTAAGACGTGAACATTGTTGCTTAAGTCACAGTCCCATAAAATTGACAAAAAAGAAATCTCAGAGACAGGAAATAATAAAAAAAGACTACGATAGTCTTGTACAGGTTTGCACAAATCTAATACTAATAATAAAAATTACTTAAGTGTTACCATTGTTACTTTTTTCATGGGATTTTAAGAGCAACTGTGGGAAACTGGAGGGATACCGTACTGAACTTATGTATTTATGCTGCGAGTACCTCACCTAGTCTTCCTCCTCCATTTATTTGGACACCCCAACAATCATCACTGGCCCCCCATTTAGCCCTCTTAAAAAGTCCTAGAAACAACCCTGGTCAGCAGTGGTAAGCAGGCATCTACATTTAAACATTAAATATTGTAGATATGATGAACTTAATGAAAACTCACTAAGGGGGTCAAACTGACCAGACCTGATGCACATTAACATAAATCGTTGTTGATCTAAACTCAAAGGGGTTCTTTCTTAATTTCTCATGTTTGTTCTGGTGCTGAAAACTTTCCATGCCGGAAGTATTTAAACCAAATCTGTATGGATTCTTCTCTGTGGAGACTACACCAGTGACTGTTAATAGTGATTACAACTGGTTTGCATTTAGTAATTGTTTTTTTATCTTCCCATCCGTATTTTCGTGATAGTAAGGCACACCAGATTATAGGGTGCAGTCTCAATAATGAGGTCCATTTCTGTACTTGAGCCATACATAAGGCTTATAAGACACATGCTAAAACATATGGTCTACAAAAAAAAATGTTACGGAAGCAAAACATCTAGTTTATTTGATCCTTATTCTATTATTTAAAAATGAACTCACATTATTTTTTTAATTAGTTTTCTCCATCAAAGTCATCTTTGTATGGCTTGATTTTTGTGAAACCATGATGAGTGTGCAGTGATACACCTTTGAGAGCACCAATTGAGCTGAAGGAACAATAAGGCAGGCGCTCAACTCTGACAAACAGCGAGCAGAGATGTTTGGGGCACGAGCACAAGCAGTGAAGCTTAAGCAAGTAACCACAAGCAGTTTGTCAGATTTGTGCGCAGATGCATAAAATATTGGTCCTTCAGATAGATCTGTGCCACCGCTCAACCCAGTAGCGCAAAAATCATGACATAAAGATGCTCTCACAGTCAATCAAACTGAACACTTACTAAGGTAGCACAAGTTTTACAGATTTTGGAACTCAGTGCACACAGAAGACGCACCGGATTAAGAGACGCACGGCTGATTTTGGAGATAATTTAAGGCTCTACGGGGCCCCTTATAGTCCCAAAAATATGGTCGTTTTATACCTGCTTCTCTTGCACCTCCACGCTACAATCCGCTCAGCTTGTTTCCCGGTGATGCAAAATTAAGGCATTCATATCCAACTTATTAATTCATACTTTTTAACACCGTCTGTGCTGCAGTTTGAACTTTATTTGATTTTCTTTGTTTTTAAGCGGCTTCACTATACGGCCAATCTGCGGTTTCTTGAAATATTTTCCTATTGTCCATAAAACAACGTAGCAAAACATCACTTTACCTGAAGTTATTCAGCACTAAAGCATTGAAAGGCTATGAACAAAAACCAGTGTAGACATATGGAGTTGCTCCTTATTGAGTTTGTATGCCACCATCACAGGTGTGTCTAGACTGTGTGGTTCTATTGGGAATCACAAGGTCATGGCCTCTCATCCCCGTGAATTCTTCTGTGACGAGTCAAACTATGATGGTCTCTGAAAGATTTGGCACAGACTTTACAGGAATACGGCTTCTCCCTTGTGTGAGTCTGCAGGTGTCGGGTCAAGTCGCTGTTTTGTATGAAAGATTTTTCGCACAGTTTACACGAAAACGGCTTCTTGTCCATGTGAGTCCTCTTGTGACGAGCCAAACAGCTATCGTCGCTGAAGTATTTGTCGCACAGGTCGCAGAAATAGGGCTTGCCACTGTGAGCTCTGCGGTGACGAGCCAAACTACTGCTGTGTCTGAAGGTCCTGCTGCACAGGTCACAAGGATATGGCCTCTCATCGGCGTGAATTATTCTGTGACGGGCCAAATAGCTCCGTTCCCTAAAAGATTTATTACAAAATTCGCAGACGTGCGGCTTCTCGTCTGTGTGAGTTCTCGTGTGCATAGTTAACGAAAAATTGCTGGTGAAACCTTTTCCACAGGTAAGACATCTGAAGGGCTTCTCACCGGTGTGAGTCTTCAGGTGACGTTCCAAATCACAACTTTGCCTGAAACGTTTGCCGCACATTTCACAAGGATAGGGCCTCTCGTCCAAGTGGTTTCTCGTGTGTTTGGTTAAAGCAGACTTCCTGAGAAAACTTTTTCCACAGGTCAGACACAGGAACAGCTTCTCTCCTCCGTGTGTGTTAAGGTGACTGGCCAAATTCCCACTAGCTATGGAAGATTGTTTGCACACTTCACAAGAATATGTCTCCCCTCCTGTGTGAGTTTGATTGTCACAAAGATTTTTGATGTTCTGATCATTCCTCCCTTCCGTCAGATTTATATCTACACTTGATCCCAAGTCTTCCTGGTTGCTTTCTTGCATATATTCGTTCTCATCTTCAGAGTAGAAAACAGAATGGAGTTGGTTCTTGATTGGTTCTGGCTCACAATGGTCCTCTTGTTCATTAGTTGGAATCACCATTAATGTCTCAGCCTCCTGCTTCACAGCGAGCTTCTCTTCGTCTGGAAGATCCTGTTGTTCACTTTTAATCTTCACAGGTTCTGGTTCCTCCTTTATCTGTATAATCTGCAACAGTTCTGTTGTATTGTGGGATATTCCTTCATAAGCAGGATTCACTACAGAGCTGCTGGACTCCTGCTTCACAGAAATCTGTCCATTCTGAATGATCCACAGTTGGATATGTTCTACTCCAACAGGCCGAGGTTCAGGTTCCTTTTTTGGCTCACTTATCTGCTGTGGTTCAGGTTCTTCCTGCTCCTCCTTTATTTCTATTACATTTGGCATCTTGTGGTTAGTAATGGAGTTCATCTCTCCAGGAATCAGATGGCGATCCACCAAGACCTCTGAAGTACCAACAGACATGTTGTTGTTGTGAGGCCTGAAGAAATAAATAATGGTAGAAACGATTAAATAGCGACTAGACAAGGTTAAAATCTTACTAGGGCTCACGGTTACTTACAAATGCATTGGATATTTAAAATAAAATTCCAAAATAAGATGTATTTACGTATCAGTTGCTTGTTTCTCTTTAGATATGATGTTTTAACCTGAGGAAGTTATCTTGAATTATAATTTAAATTGAAAGCAGCCATCATTATCCGTTTTATATAGTTTACTTGGTAATGATTTAATGTCTGGAGAACAAAACGGCAGAGGAGTCGAAAATAGATGAGCAACTGGAAGGCTGGTTTGCCTTTTTCAAATTTAGGAAGGGTTTGTGATGTCTGCTGTTACAGCTGTTTTTGCAGTTCTTATGGCTGATGTTGAAATGATGTTGAACCATTTCTGTGTTTGTTTTATCAAATTGAAGTAGCAAATTAAAATCTTTCCATATATATATATATATATATATATATATATATATATATATATATATATATATATATATATATATATATATATATATATAATATTTTTGGGGTTCTGCCTGAGCTCTGGATCGAGTAGGAAGCGAGGTAGGCAGGAGACAGTCAAGCTGTTTTCTGACAACTTTTTTCATGAAACGGCAGCTTAGCCCCGTAGTTCAAACTGCAGCATAGATTTAGTTTATTTATATAGTGCCAATTTACAACACCTGTCGTCTCAAGGATTGAGACATGAAAATCGTTTTATTCCAATCCTAAAAACATGATTAACCTGTTTAAAACGCTTCCAATCTAAGGAAAAACAGCAAATTGCATTAAGTCGTTGACTTGCAACTTTCACTCCTTCAGAATCAGCACATCGAAACAGCTTACGTCGTGTCATTGGCTGTGCAGCGATCCCTCATACTGAGCATGCATGCAGCAAGAGAGAAGAGGAAAAACTCCCCTTTAACAGGAAGAAACCTCCAGCAGAACCAGAACCTGGCTCAGTAGGAGGGCACATGCCATGACCGAGATATTCAACATACAGAAATAAAGGAGTATATGCGTTATTAAGACGTAAAGAAAAAATAATGTATTCAAAAGTAAAGGTTAATTCTGACAGCCCTGCTATAAATACATATAATGATCAAGCCTATGTAAACCTCTGTCTTCATGAGCGTTTGCTAATAATCTAAATGAGCCTAGGCGTTTGCCTTCAGCAAAGATGAGGCCGGTTGAATAACTGTCCTCTCTGGTTTCCTTGTTTCTGTCCTTTCTGCACAGATACGTTCCAGGACCCCGGCTGCATTGTAACATCACAATGTCCCACGTGGTTCAATCGGAGTCCTAATCTATTCCTTTTGTTGTCACTCATGTGAAATTTGAAATACACTTTAAATTGTTGTATATGAACATCAAAATTCTTCTGTAACTTGTTATACACCCCACATATTTTAAGTGTCTCTGACACTGCTACCCCAACATATCGTGTTAGAGACTCAGAGACTGTTTGACGACAAGCAGCAACATGTTGGAAACTTATAGTAGTTAATCTCCCTCCAGACCTCAAGTCTCCACTGTTGCTCCTAGTAAACGGCTTAATTATTTCGTCTCCAGTTCAGTCTGTCGTCCAGCTGACAGCCAAGCTCTTTTTTTCTCACCTCCACTTCTTCGTGTGTGGGTTATTTAATGTGGGTTATATAAATATACAACTACCATAAGATATTCAAAAGCTGTACACTGATAGAGTGTAGGCTCATGACTACAGGGACAATTTTAACTTCAGAACCTTGAGGGTTCAAACCACTATGAAGAGAATTTGCATTTCAGTCAGTGGTGTGAAGGTCTGGAATAAACTTCAAAAAGACCTGTCATTACTCACAGTGCCGATGTACAAAGTGTGAATGTGGATTTAGGCCTGATATCTGTGTGTGTGTGTGTGTGTGTGTGTGTGTGTGTTCATTTACATCTATGTATTTTTATGTATATTTTTATATATATATATATATATGTATAAATATATATAATTGTGTAACCCTTTTCAGACAATTTACATTAATCAATAATCAATGTTAGATGTCAGGGTACATGGACGGACAAATTTATTTAGTGGAAATTGTTGTTTATTTTATTAGTTATTTATTGATTAAAATGCTTAAAATTACATCGTAGCATATATTTCCAAAATGAGAGTTGTAGTATGAACATGAAATGATGGTTTATTTGTACTATGAGTTTGGTGACACTACATTGTGTAATAAAGTACATGATAATTTTATTGGTTATTTATTGATTAAAATTTATCAAAATTACATTCTAGGATATTTTACCAAAATAAGAGTTGTAGTATGATCAAGAGGGGATGTGTTATTCATACTATGAGTTTGGTGGAACTAAAATGTTTAATAAAATAGTTATTGATAATTTTATTATTATTTACTAAATAAAACTTTACTAAAATATAATTTTGCATATATTCCCAAAATGAGAGTTTTAGTGTGAGCAAGAGGGGGGGGGTATTTCTACTATGAGTTTGGTGTTACTAAAATGTGTAATAAAGTAGTTATTGATCATTTTAAAATGTATTTATTGAACTGTAGAATTTACCTTTACCTTTTTTTTTTACGGTGTAGCAATTTGCAGACTGTCCCTGCGCCTGCGACAGGAAGAAGGTGCTGTATGGAGCTCAACTGTTCCAGCCCAAAGGACGGTCCGTTTTTAGAAAATTACGATTGTAGCTCACAGTCCAGCTTGCAGTGATGTGTCAGTTTTGTAGAAACGATGTTCCGTTGGTGACTTATTGATACGGAAATGCCGAATCTGTGAATATCTTTCTAACTTTACCTAAGTCACAATCCAATTGTGAAAATACTGAATCTGCTTTAAACCTGAGGTTATGCTGTTATTTTTAAACTTATTTGTGTGGTAAAAGCTTTAGATATAATGTTTCTACATAAAAAGCTGCTGGTCTAGTTTTGGTTTCATGATTTATTGTTTCTAGTTTGTCACAAATATAACTAAAAAAGAACAGAGTGATAAACCAAGCAGATAATCCAGCTGTCGCGCGTCCTCCGCGGTGTTGACTAGTTTTGCTACCTGGAGGATCCGAGCGAAGCGTTTCTCTCCGATGATGAAAAATATGTACTTTTTTGCAGACCACCAGCAAAAATCCAGTCCTCTAACCGACGATAGGCAGACAGAAGCCTGGAAACCTAACACGGATGGCGCTTTGTTGTTTACTTCCGCCGGATGTGTCACACGGATGGTTTCCATAAAGAACAGTTGTGTTGAGTTAGTTCCGCCTCCAAGTTTCTTCTTCTTCTTCTTCTTCTTCTTCTTTAGATTTTAACAGCAGCTTGCATCCATTTCTGTTGCATTACTGCCATCTATTGAATTTACAACTTAAATTCTTATAATGATCCCAGTATTTAAAATGAAAAAGAAAAATCTTCTTTTCCCCTCAATACTCTTTAACTGATCCACCATATACTCAAATTTCAATTCCGTATTAAAACTTAATTCCACTTTTAATAATCTTCTTTGATTTACATATTTTTTACAACTAATAAAATCATGTTCCATTGTTTCCACAGTATCACACCAACTAGATAAACCAGTAAGATGTTTCCCCATCTTAAAAAGGGTTCCATTTAAGAAACTGTGACCTCTTCTTATTCTATGTATTATTATCTGCTGCCTCCTGCTTAGTCCTCCAATCCTTACTACATCAACTGTATTCTGAAACCTATATAAATGCCTTCCATTTATTTCATCATTCCACCTAATTTTCCATATATTCTTACTTTCTTTCCAAACTATGCTTTTACCTTCATATTTTCATATATGTTCTTTTTTAATAGCCTCCTTAGCCAACCTATTTGCTCTTACCCAAAATACCTACAACCTATTTTGCTCATTACCCAAAATACCTACATGAGCAGGAGTCCAAAATAATATTACATTTTTGTTTTGTTCACATATTCTATGATGAACAGCCATAACCTCATATAATATATTTTGATGATTTTTTGTATGTCCCTTTTCAATACTCAACAATGCCGATAATGAATCACTACAAACTATTATTTTATTTATATTAGTATCCTCTGCCCATTCTAAACCTACATTAAATGTGTTTGCTTTATCATCCCCAACCCACCCAAAACTATTAACTTTTTCCTTTCTTCTTTACCAACAATTTCCTAATACTTAACTGGATGATTTTCATTATGTCCTTTTAAATTTATCCAATAATGAACCATTACCTGTTGTCTTCTAATGCATAATGGCATTTGTTCTGATTCTACTTGTAAAGCACATACTGGAGTTGATTTAACTGCTCCTAAACAAATTCTCAATGCTCTAGCTTGAATAACATCTAATTTTTTTAGCATAGTTTCCTCCAAGTTTCTTGTTTTCCTCCTGATGTTTCAACTCTTTTTCCAGACATGATAAAGTGTCTTAAATCTATGTTGTCTAACAATATAAATATTAAACGTTGGTTGTAAATAAAATTAATAGATTGATATATTTTGTCTTCTGTTTTGTCCTTAGTCTTTCTCAGTTTTTCTTCTTTGTCTGAGAGGGAAAGCAGACCTGGTAAGCATTCAGGGTCATCTCATCTCCCATAGGTTAATATTAAGGATCCACTTTTAAGTTAAGAAAGCCTTACTTTTTTACATTTGTACACTCCATTTGCAAAACTATGTTATCAGACCATTGCAGAAAAAATTATTCTGGAAAGAGATGGATTTTAATGAGTGGAGAGAGAAAGGAAGCATAAAAAATTAGGAAACAGCCAACAAATTACACCGATATGAACGGTTTAGATTATCTCTGACAAGTTGTTGACCTAAACCTGAAAGATTAGAGACAGAAACTAGTAATATTAGCTAAAAAAGATATTGAAAATAATTATCCTAAAAGAACGTGAATCTGAAAATCTATTCACACAAAAAGTAATACTGACTTTCCATGTTTACAGAAATACTTCCCCTAAACCGCAGGCGTTATTAAATTGGTGTTATTAAATTGAAAAGATGAAGCAGAAGAAACCAAAACAGGGGAGAGAGCTGCCGAAATGTTAACAGGCAAAACTGAAAGATTCAAAGTAAGCTACATTCTAGACCATAGAAAATTTACTGTCAGTTTTTTTTTAAAGTGAATGTCAGGTTCCATCATATTCCTTCACTTCATTTTTTGTTTACTGTGAAATAATCTGTTCTCCATAGGTGATGGGATTTAGATGTTTAAATGCAGAAGCACACACAAAAATCCCAACAGCAATAGTAGTAATATTCAGTGCAAGTAGTTGGGGCCTTATTTAATGTGAGACCTGAAAGGTACCTAGGTATGGGGGTCCAGGGGGGCCTGCCCATAAAACAAGTCAGTACACAATTATTCAATCCATTAACTGCTAAACTTGAAATGTTTTGCAAATTAAATTTTAATAAAAGTATTCAGAATAAAAAAAAAATAAAAAACACTTAATGTGAATTTATTTAGGAGAACTTTGCAAAAATGTTGCTTGAAAGAAAAAACAAGAGCATTGATAATACAGTCCAAAACAAATAAAAAAGGTTTTCAACCTCTGCAAGTGTGATTTTGATCATTCAGAAAAGTTTTGCATCCTAATCTATAGAAACATGTAAAAAAATGAACTTCCTTTCTAAAAGATAAACCTGTAACATCTTCTGTGTTTAATGATCTTTGACTTGGTTCTAATAAACCGCTAAAAGGAAATCTTTACTTTCCACTGTCAACAGTTACACTCATAAACAGATTGGTAGGCAACTTGGGGTTTAGGACCAGCAGCACATCAACATGTACCAGGAAGAAACTGGAATCAAAACCTAAAACCATTGAGAATGCTACCCAATGAGCCAAAGTCACCCCGTCGATTAATACTTCTCAGCCATGTGAGTTTTTTTGTGACGAGCCAAACTGCTGCCATGTCTGAAGGTTTTATCGCACAAAACACAAGGATAAGGTTTCACATAAGCGGGAGCTCCGTGTCTACCGTCCGAAGAATTACCTCGCAATGAGGAATTGAGGCAAATCTTACAGGAATGTGTCCCCTTATCTGTGTGAGTGCTTCTGTGAAGAGCCAAGCTACTGTTGTGTCTAAAATACTTATCACACAAATCACAAGAGTATAGTTTCAGATCCGTGTGAATCCTATAGTGACTCACCAGCGCGGGCCACGTCATAAAAGATTTCTCACAACTGTCACAATGGTGCGACTTCTCACCTATGGGGTTTCTCATATACACAGACGAGTTTTGACGTTTACAGAAAGGTTTACTGTGCGTTTCACCAGAGGGTGAATCTTTGTGTATTTTTAGTTTTGAATTTTTTACTTTGTCCTTGTAATTTCTGGTGGGCCGACGTCTCGTCTCTGGCATCAGCTCTTTATCTCTACTTGAGCCAGATACTTCCTGGCTGCGGTTTGCATTCAGAAGCTGGATCTTCTTTCGTTTTCGTTTGCCTTTTTGCCCATAAATAGAAGTCAGAATAAATGTCTCAGCCTCCTGCTTCATCTCAAACAGATCAACATCTTGATTACTTAAGAGATTATCATGATCCTTTTTAACCTGCATAAGTTCTAGTTCCCCAGTTACCCCCCTCATCTGCTGTAGTTCTGGTGCATCGTGGAATATTTCCTCACAGGAAGGATTTACCACGGAGGACCTGGACTCCTGGATCACTGAAAGCTGTCCATCATCAAGGATCCAGAGTTCAACAGGTTCATTTCTATCTGGCTGAGGTTCTATTTGTTTATATGGGAAACTAATCTGCTGCCTTTCTGGGTCTTGCACTTTGTCATCTATTACTATAACATTTGGCATCAGCTGGTCAAGAATGGAGCTCCTCTCTCCAGGTATCAGAATGTGATCATCCACAACCTCCCAAGTAGCAACAGACATGATGCTGTGGAGGACCTGAGGGGATGAAAAAAAACAACATTAATGTCATGCTTATTTATTGAGCACCGATTAACAAATGTCTCGTGGCTCTTTACAAGAAAATAATTTAATTCCAATCGTAAATAAATGATAAAGACATCCATTTAAAGAGTGTCAAATCTAAGGATTGCAATGACTTCCAGCATCCACTCTTTTTGTTGTTGTTGACTTTACAGCAATCCCTCATGCTGAGGCTGGATGTAGCAACAGCAGAGGGGAGAAAAACTCCTTTATCAGAATAAAACCTCCCAGCAAAACTTGGCCCAGTACATTCAGCAGTCTGCTGGAACTGACTGGGGGTTTAGAAGATTTTGCAATTATAGCGGACGACATTTTAATTTCCTTTTGACAAAAATATGTAATAACTTAGTAACACTGTTTTTATTAGAGGTTAACAATTTACATTAATCAAACCATTGCAATTACTAATGTTTCTTTACTGATTCAGAAAAAAACTGAGAATCAACCCCTCACTGAATGTTTATTTATTTTATAGTAAGGCAAACCACTTCCTATACTTTCTGCCACTAGAACAAAACTGACTGAATATAAGCAAGTTGATGATCTGGCGCTATGCTAGTTAGTGCTTTGCCACTAGGCGACCATTGCACACCTATCAGTGCAGCGAAGACAGCAGTTCTTATGCTGCCAGACCTTGTTAGTCAACAGCCTGCTTTGAGCAGCTCACTGTCAGACTGACTCCACAGCTACAGGAACAGAATAAGGAGGGGTGCAATCGATGCAACTAATAAAAGTCACCAATAAGCCAAATACGGTTAATATGTGGAAGTAGTACATATACTATCTAATATCTAGTGCAACTAATTAAGTATAACTGCAATATAATTTCATTTGTTTGATTTATCCTTTATAAAAATCATTTCTCTAGACTCGTGGACTCATTTACAAGAGAGGGCTGTTCCATATATTTGCATTCATAATAATCATGTTTATAAAAAACCAGAACAATCTTCTGAAACTTCTAAAGATAAAAGAACATACAGTTTAAATTAAAGATTAAGTTAAAAGTAGTACAGGTGTCGGAAGACTTTTTCTTACCTGGAATAAATCTAAGTGCTCCATGTTGAACTGTACTTTTATACCTTATTGTGATAATTAGAAATATATTGTCATTATAAGAATTTTGAATTATGATCACAATGAAAATTTGAAAAATTCCAACACAAATAAAAGCAAATAATCGAATTGTAAGCACAACAAGTTCTTCTTCCTCCGCGATATCAACTAGTCCCTCCGTTCAGTAAACATACCTGGAGAATCTGAGCGGAGCAATTCTCTCTCTGATACACCGAAGATGCAGTCACTGTAAAACACAGAAAGATTCAGCTCACACCACAAAATCCCCGTTTTGAGCCACAGCAAACAAAGAGTAACGTGGTAGCTCCTCTTCTCCGGCCTTTGTGGTCCAGTTCCGCCGGATGTGCCCAGGCGGAGATTTACCCCAGATACAGCAACTAGCTGTAAAGTTCCGCATTCAGCTTGGAGTTGTTTTCCCTTTAACGTGTAAAAAAAAGGTTTTCTGCTGGTTATCTTTTGTTTATCAACCACTAAATTTTTATGTAGAAAAAGTAGATATATCTTCAATATTTTAACATGTTTTATAACTAACGCCCATCGTAACAATAACGAAAGGGGAATCAGTTCTGAAAGGATCAAATAAGTCTGACAAAATTATATTTTGTAAACATATCAATATTCATTGGTTGGTGTGTCCTATTTATCTCATATGTTGATACTCTGAGCTGGGAGTGACCCCACATTAAAGTTAACAGCACAACCCATTATGGCAGCAGGCCAGCTGGTACAGCTGTTTCTTTTACATATGTTTTAGAAAAACACACAAATATTGTGTTACTACACAAATATGAAGATTCATTTTACTTATATAGTCACAAATTTACAACATGCCATCTTAAAGCCCTTTATAAGAAAATAATTTCTATCATAAATGCATAATAAACAAATCAGTTCAAAGAGTTTCCAAATCTAAGGAAACCCAGCAGATTGCAGCGAGTTGGTGAATTGCAGCATTGCCTGCTCCTGAACCAGGACACCGTAACTATAGTTTGCGTTGTCGTTTACTTTACACCAATCCCTAATACTGAGCATCCATGTAGCAACAGTGGAGAGAAAAAACTCTTTAACAAGAGTAGAATAGCAGTTGTAGAACATTGCCGACAGCACCATCATCTTTCTAGGCTAACTGCGCCACACCAGGTGTAGCTTTTATGGAGAGAAGAAGACAGAGACAACAGAAAGTTAACAGTTCTAATAACATCAAGTAAAGTTGATTAGACAATAGAAGAAAAAAGTAGCAAGTGAGAAGAAGTGGTAAGATTGTCCTTTCAGAAACCTAAACCCTTTAAAGTGAGACATGAGGGGTAAAATAAAAGACAAGATTTCTACACTGAATTATTCTCCCAACTAGATTAGGCTGTCTTCTCTACTTCTTTCTAAATATAAGCTTTATCAAACAGGAACATTTTAAGCCTAGCGTTAAGACTAGACAGGTTGTCTGCCTCATGGACTAAAGCTGGAAGCTGGTTCCACAGGAGAGGAGCTGCTTACTAGAAGAGCTGCCTCCCATTCTACTTTTAGAGATTCTAGGAACAGCAAGTAAACCTGCATACTGAGAGCGAAGTGCTGTGGTAGGGACATATCGATTAATAAAATCTAAATTTGACAGGGAGCCAATGAAGGGAAGCTAAAATAGGGGAGATATGATTTCTCTTTTTAAGGTTCATCCGATATCTTGCTGGAGCGTTTTGGGTTAGTTAAATAAAATCAGTTTTTATTTGCCAGATACATACAGGACATACTAGGAATTTGTTTTGGTGTAATTACACTGAGGCAGCCATTTGTGGCGCAAAGGGTCTTGCCTAAGGACACTGGATGCTGTGGTGTATTTTTGCCATGGGCTGGATTTAACCCCTGACCTTCCGATTGGAAGTCAGGCAACATACCACTTGATCATGTTAGCTGAAGGGTTTTAAATTGATTTTGTGGACTTCTGCTTGTCATGAAATGTTTAAATGACTTGAGCAGAGGTTGGATTGAGTAAATAAACGATTTATTGTGGGGGATGAATAATGAACATAAACATGAAACTGAACCATACAGGGGAACTACAGGCAAACCGGAAACTGAACGCGAGACGATAAACAGGAAGCGGAGGCGGAACTACAAACGTTAACAAACAACGACACTAATAAACAAACAACACAGGAAGGGAGGAAATAAACTGAGACAAAGAAACCAATAACTACATGACGGGGAAGAGACAAGGAAACCCGGGGACTACAGGAAGTTAGACAGAGGAACACGGAATGAGACCAGGGGACCAAGATAAAGAGCAAGGACAGAGAACTTAGCAAGCAAGAGACTTACCGGAGACGTTGGGGCGAGAAACTCTGAAGCGAGAGGAGAAGGACATCAGGGAAAGACAACAGATGATCCAGCGGTGAGTGAGAGAATGAGACAGGCTTGTATACTGTGAAGCAGGAGGTGGAGCAGTGGAGGAGATAACCGGATGATTGGTAACAGCTGTAAATGATAATGAGTGAAGACACAGGATGAAACAGAACCAAACCAGCTTGACAAAGGGTGCTTTTATACAGCAGTAAACAGTTTCTGATAAAATAGGACTCCTGTAGATGTGAAGAGCACAATGTTCCAATCTACAGAAACTGGATGATGAAAAGCTAAATCCTACTTATAACATACAAAGAAACGTTTCCTTTTATGTTGCTACGTAGATTTTGCATTATGTTTAATTTCATTACAATCTGTAGAAAACAAAATAAAGCAAAACATGTATTGTGACAATTCATTGCAGTCAATTACTTTGTAGCCAATCCATAATTAGCCACTAATGTTTACAGTGTAATTTTTCCTTTTTATACTAAACTAAACGAAATTAGACCAAGCTCGGAGATTCTGAGTTTTTTTTGTTAAAAACAAAATAGAACACACTAAGGTTCCACATTCCAACAAAACTGTACAAAATTACAAAAAAGAAAATAATTTGACTGATCAATTCAACATCCCACTGTTGCGTTCAGACCACAGTCTATTTAGGTTTACCCTAGTGCTATAACTAGACCCATTCAGCCAGTCAGCAAACTAGAATTTGTTTCTAGCGTACAGTTGTTTTGGAGCATATTTTTAGTTTTCTCAACAGTCAGTATCCCCCTCTGACTTTTACAGCTTAAAGACCATTTGTTGAAATAGAAAAAAAAACAAGAAAATCTGCAAATGTTTTAGCGCATATTGCTTGGTGTACACAGTACCATAAACAATGCACTCCTAAATCCTATCAAACTGTGTCTTTTACTTTTCATATTTATGCCAGATGTATCATGCAAAAAGCCCTTATTAAATTAGCCAGACAGGACATGTAATCTGAAATTGAGAGCGATTTGCAAAAAAAACAAAAACATAAAATTTAGATAATTTACTTTATTAATTCATAGCTTTTCAAAGCAAAGGCAGCCAACAGCAAGATTATTTAAACACCACTGAATTTAAAACCCCTAACTAGTACAAAATTTTAATGGAGCATTTAAAAAAGCTAGTTCAAACACAATTCTTTACCACAACCACAGAGGGTAAATAATTTGTGACCTATCATGTCTACATCCACACTATTTTTAAATCTAGACATAAGACAGTACACCACAAACAAGACAATTTCCCACCTGCTAATCCAGTTTTGCCCCATTTGTTATGTATGAGTTCTCATGTGATTACACAAACCACTTTTTTGTTTAAAGAACTTTCCACAGCTTGCAGATAAGAAAAGTTACTTAGCCTTAGTTTGGACCCTTCAAGGTGAACATATAATTGTATTCATTAGCAAGTGACATCTAAATTAGCTTGACAATTCAATCTCTTTGTTGTTTATATGAACTGATTAGATGACTTTTTTTATTCTAGGTTCCTGTTCAACAGTTGTTGCAAGACATCAGAGAGTTGATCTCTTGCAACAAGTAAAATTGGAAACAAACCATGTAAAAGCTATTGGATGAAATGAAGAATCTAAACCTTTTGAGCAGTTCCTTGTTGGCAGTGGTGAAAACCATCGTCTGGTGGCAGCAATCAAGCACATGATAGGCCGAGCAACTAAGCATGTGATCGCTGGCATACAGTACCAGCAATCCCCGAAGAAACTCTTCTGACCAAACCACCACGCACTATTTGACAAAGAACCTTTCCAACCAAGCCGCTACAAACTGTTGGACCGAGGACCTTTCTAACCAAACCACCATACTGAAAGATCAAGGACTTCCTAACCTGGCCATCACGCACTGACCTCCCATGATGTGTTCCTTATCTTTAGTGCTGGTGGCCAATGAAATCTAGACTAGGACTTGATGGGCAACTTAAGTCTGGCATGTAGAAACTATCCATATAATCAAATAAATTTACTGGAATCAAAGTTCTTTTGAAATGCTTTTAAAACTTCTATTCCAAATGAAACTATGCAAAAATCTAAACTAGTGCTTCTTTTGACATGGATTCTTACTTATTCTATCAGTGTAGTATACATTTCTTCCCCTGGTGTCAGTTTTTTTTTTTTTGTTTTTTTTCCCCTCATTGAAAAATGCCATTGTTGAGAACTTGTTTTCTGCTCAAATTTCCCCTATAGTAAAATCCCAGTCAGCAATAAAGATCTCCCCCGGTTCAATATTAAGGAAACTACTCTTAACAATTTGAACATAAAACAAAAAAAATCTGCCTTCATCGACATTAGATCTAAACATCACAGCTGCGGTGGGAACTGTCAACTTTATGTTCCTACTTTTTTAAAACGAGCAGAGCTCATCCGGTTGAAAATTAGAGGCTTGTCCTAAAAGGAATGAGATACTCATACAGATGATTCTAGTCCCTTTTAATAAAAACATGTAGGGAGATTACTGGCCACAACTTCTCAGGATGCAAACATTGGATTCCTTAAACCTGACAACTAAAGATGCATGAACTAAATCCAGATGGTGAGACTCCACCCAACACAAATGCCAAATCTATATTAGGTGAGACAGTTCCAAGTCTGATTAAGGTAAATGGAAAATTGATGGGATCCGGTTTTCTTCTCATGCCAGGCTTACCAGGGGGACTATAAACTTCAGTTAGCTTTAGAGATACAACAGTATATCTCTGGAGAGTCCTAAACCAAATCAAAGCCAAACTAGTTTTAAAGTTTAAATGTCTGTTAATTTTTTTATCAACGGAGTAGGTAGTAGGAAAAAAGAGCAGTCAAAAGCATCTGAGTCAATAAATTGTTTTTTTTGGGGGGGTTTTTCAACTAGATGTGTGTTTGATGGAATATCCAAGATTATAGGATTTATCCAGGTTAAAGCGATGTTAAAACATTCCTAAAAAATAAATGCCTTGAAGTGGGTATCATTAAAGCCACTCCAGTTTAACCTCCTGTTCCTCCTTTAAGAAGTCCAACATAACTGACTGCAGCCAGTTCTGTTGCCCCATTCGCTAAACAAAACTTATATTTCCATTGAATATTACTGTACAGTAGTAAATACTCGCATCCATGCACAGTACTATGTCCTCTAGCCAGCAGCTTTAAGCCCCCACCCCCAAAAAAATACTATAACCTCATAATTTTCCTAATACCTGAATAATATTTTGTTTATCCCTAAAAATCCCTAAACATGAATATAATTATCATTAGAAATCATTTAAGGTTGGCCTATTATTTTTATATAAATAACATTGTTGTAAAATTACACTTTCATTACAAATAAAATTTGGAGTCCGACTAACAAAATCAGGATCCAGGGCACCAGCCCTGTAAACTCTTTCTTAAGTCTGACCTGAGGAGCAAACAATGTAGCCACATATGTTAATTAGTGTATTACTCTCTCTGATTAGTGTAGAAAACCTTATTTAAATATTTGATGAAAACTTTGTTCAACGGGCCATTTACACTACTAATTATAGATGTGATCCCAGTTTTGGCCCTAATGAGTTGTGATAGTGGACCAATTTCGATTTTTGCTGCTTGGTTTATATTCCAATTAAATTATTTTCTAATAAATCACAAAGATATATTAAATGTGCTTCCAATGCTACATTAACCTTGATTTGCAAGACCTGCAAAATATACATTTAAAAGATGTTTTAAGAGTTTATAAAACAAGATTAAAAAAGAGATTTCCTACTTGACAAACGGAAAACCATGCGTAAAAGA
>JAVLVB010000599.1:278480-338374 GCA_032876305.1 Orestias chungarensis
CTCCAACTCTTAGCAGTAATGACTTTATGGAATTCTTTTTCGATAAAATTGAATCTATTAAAACTAAAATTGATTGCCTCCTACCAAACATAACTACTACCTCAGTAAGCAATGAGGTACTGAATGTGGCGCTGGAGCCTGATCTCTGTTTGAAGTGTTTTGCTCCAGTTGAGCCTTCTGAGCTTTCAAAAATACTTTCATCTAAGCCTTCAACTTGTATGTTGGATCCAATCCCGACAAAATTGTTTAAAGTATTTCCTATTATTATTACCCCCATTTTGGAAATGATTAATTTGTCATTAGTGAATGGTTATGTACCAGAGGCTCTTAAGGTAGCTGTAAGAAAAAACCCCACTTAAGAAACCTTCTCTTGATCAAGAAAACTTAATAATTTACAGAGCCATATCTAATCTTCCTTTTTTATCTAAAATCCTTGGAAAAATTATCGCTAATCAACTGAGAGAGCATTAGATCAATAATGATTATTTGAAGAATTTCAGTCAGGTTTCAGTGCTCATCATAGCACTGAGACAGCTCTCCCTAAAGTTACTAATGATATTTCCATGGCCTCAGACAATGGGCTCGTGTCTATTCTAGTTTTGTTAGATCTCAGTGCTGCTTTTGATACAGTCAATCATAATATCCTCCGCTCTGTAGATTTTTAAACAAAAGCAACCTGTGCTTGCCATTTGTCCGAGCAAATTTTCTGTTTCATTCATAAAAGTTCTAATAAAACCCAATTAAAATGAAGAGCCTTCCTTTTTAATTCCATTGTATTTATTCTCTTTATAGGACAATTGCAAGGTTCAGTGTCAGCACATTCAGATTAAGACTAGCCCAAATGAGCAATGGGCAATCTTTCCACAGAGTCTAAAGCTAGAGTAGCTTGTTAGGCTATTAGGACTAAAGATGAAGTCGGATCACGGCAATTCGGTGCGTGATGGCCGTGTTGCATAGGTCCTCGGTCCAACAGTGCGTGGTGGTTTTGTTACTGGTGGCAAGGTCCTCGGTCCAACAGTGCGTGGTGGTAAGGTTTTGGGCCCCACGTCGTGTGGTGGCCACGTTGGAAGAGGGTCTTCAGGAATCTCTGGCCAGGTGACCTCAGTCCTATATTCTCGTCCTACCCTGTGCAGGATTGTTGCCACCAGGAGGTCATCTCCACCAGGCTTTGTTTCAATTTTTTCTTTCTGCTGATACTGCAGCTCATTTACACCCTGATCTGTTGCAGTGGCTGATGAACAGGAACCTAAAATTAAAAAATTCTGTTATTCAGGTCACATAACCAACAGGACAAGATCAGAACAATTTCCACCAGTAGAAACCTTTTGTCAAACTACTTTAGATGTCACCCGTTAATGAATAAAATATTGTACCCACCTTTAATGGTCCAAATTGCCATCAAGTAACCAAAAAGTGTCAAAACAATCTTCATGGCTGCAGAGATTCTTAAACTGAAGCCAGCTTGCAGGTTTAAATAGAGCTGAATCAGGTGAGACTAATTAGCAATAATTGGCTGTTAGGTCAGAGAAATCATTGTCCTTTAGATCTTATGTGAGCGTATTAAAAGCAAACACAAATATTATGCTATAATTTTGAGATTCAAAGATATTTATGCGTATGTGTCATTTTTTCCTTGGATTGGAAACTTTTTCAAACTGATTTGTAATAATGTATCTATGATTTTAATTGATCTTCTTTTAAAGTGCCTTGATACGACGTCTGTTGTAAATTGGCGCTATATAAACAGACTAATTCTTAATTCTTCTGGATTTTTTCACTTTAAGTGACGAATATACTCAGGTAGTAGGAAAAAAGAGCAGTCAAAAGCATCTGATTCAATAAATTGTTTTTTGTTTTGTTTTTTTTTCAACTAGATTTGTGTTTGATGGAATATCCAGGATTATGGGATTTATCCAGGTTGAAGCGATGTTAAAACATTCCTAAAAAATAAATGCCTTAAAGTGGGTATCATTAAAGCCACTCCAGTTTAACCTCCTGTTCCTCCTTTAAGAAGTTCAACATAACTGACTGCAGCCAGTTCTGTTGCCCCATTCGCTAAACAAAACATATATTTCCATTGAATATTACTGTACAGTAGTACATACTCGCATCCATTATGACTTTGAATCTCAACACTACGACATATCTTTTGTGTTTTACATAGGACAGTTCTCTGACCAAGCAGTCAATTATGGCTAAATAGTCTCAGCTGGTTCAGCTCCATTTAAATCTGCCAGCTCAATTCAGTTTCAGGTAGCTTCAAGCTTTTCCCCCCAAAAAATTACTATAACCTCATAATTTTCCTAATACCTGAATAATGTTTTGTTTATCCCTAAAAATCCCTAGACATGAATATAATTATCATTATAAATAATTTAAAGTTGGTCTATTATTTTTATATAAATAACATTGTTGTAAAATTACACTTTCATTAACGAATAAAATTTGGAGTCCGACTAACAAAATCAGAATCCAGGGCACCAGCCCCTGTAAACTCTTTCTTAAGTCTGACCTGAGGAGCAAACAATGTAGCAACATATGTTAATTAGTGTATTACTCTCTCTGATTAATGTAGAACGGGCCATTTCCACTACTAATTATAGATGTGGTCCCAGTTTTGGCCCTAATGATTTGTGATAGTCGACTGAATTAGATTTTTTCCTGCTTGGTTTATATTCCAATTAAAAATTTCCTATCAAATCCCAAAGATATATTAAATGTGCTTCTAACTCTTGTTAAGATTATTCAAGGAGTTATTTTGAATGCTAATGGCTGTGGGGAAGAAATGTGTCCTGTTTGTACCACGTTGAATTGAGTGTAGTGAATAGGATGGCGAATACTTCTTTGCCGTATCAAATCTAGTGGTTAGAGTCATCCCCACAACAGAACCAGCCTTGTTTATCAGGTTGAGGCTTTTTAAGTCCCTGGCTTTGATGATGGAAGAAGAGAATAAACTTTCCACAACAGGCTTATAGTAGTTATGAAGCATCTTGCTGTAAGTGAGCACCAGGCCACAAATCGACCAGAAAACTACAACACCCCAGTTCCGTCTTCTCTTTCCTGCCACATTATTATACAACCAGGATTCAATTCAACTCTCCGCCCTTGTTGACTCTGGATGTGAACAGTCGCTCATCGCCCAATCCCTCCTCGAGCTAAATTACAGATCTCCACCATTACTCTAGATGTTCCTCTCTGTGCTTCAGCCCTGGATAGTAGTCCCCTGCCTCAAGTAACCCACGTCACTCGTCCACTTGACTTCATCATTTCCGGTAACCATAAAGAATCCAGCTCATTTTATGTCTTTTCATTTTCACATCATACTCGGTTTTGCTGGCTCCAGACACACAATCCTTCTATAAACTTTAAAGACTATTCTATACACTGTTGGTCTTCTAACTGCCTCTCCTCCTGTATCCAGGCTGCTATTCCTCCTAGCCCGCTCCAGAAGGACGTCTCCATCGACTCTTAGAACCTAAGCAATGTTCCTAAGGAATATATGGATCTCAAACTCGTCTTCAGCAAGAATAAAGCATGTTCCCTACCACACCATTGTCTGTATTACTGTCCCATTGATCTGTTGCCCGGAGCACCACTACCATCCAGCAGACTTTATAATATCTCACCGAAGGAGAGTCGATGGAGACGTACATCAATGAGTCCCTCGCCGCTGGCATTATCAGGTCGTCCACATCACCGCTAGGGGCGGGATTCTTCTTTGTCCCAAAAAAAGGATGGTTTGCTCAAACCGTGCATAGTTTACCGTGATCTCAACACCATTACCTTGAAGAACAGGTACCCCTTGCCACTCATCTCAGCCACCTTTAAGTCACTACACAATATTTACAAAATTGGATCTTAGACATGCATATCATCTCGTCAGCATGTGCCAGGGAGATGAGTGGAAAACAGCATTCAAAACACCCCTTGTTCACTTCGAGTATCTGGTTATGCCCTTTGGTCTTTGCAATGCTCCGTCAGTTTTATCAGGTTTTAATCAATGACATTCTCCGCGACTTTTTAAACATATTCGTTTTTGTATATCTAGACATAATAATTTTTTGTAAAGACCCCTGTGAGCATCAGTTTCATGTACGACAAGTTCTCCAGACTCTTTTCCACAACCGGTTATTCGTCAAGGCAGAAAAATGTGAATTTAACAAGACCTCCATAACCTTCTTCGGGTTTATTTTTGAGTGCGGGCAGGTCCGAGCTGACCCTACTAAAATTCAAGCCGTCACTGATTGGCCCGTACAGGAATACAGGAATCAGCTTCAGCGCTTCCTGGGTTTCGCAAACTTCTATCGTCGCTTCATTTAGAACTACAGTCAGACCGCAGAACCACTCACCACATTAACATCGACCAAAAAGACTTTTACTTAGACCCCCGAAGCAGACACAGCATTCATAAACCTCAAGAAACAATTAATTCAAGCTCCCGTCTTAGTCCAGCCTGACCCCCTCAAACAGTTTGTCCTGGAGGTTGATGCCTCGGACATGGGGGTCGGAGCAGCTATATTCCAGAGATCAACCGATGACAAGAAACGTAATGCTTGCGCCTTCTTCTCCCGTCGTCTCTCACAAGCAGAGTGCTACTTTGACATTGGAAACCGGAGGTTGTCAGCCATTGGTTGGAGGGCGCAACTCAGCCAGTGCTTGTCTGGACTGATCACAAGAATCTCTCATACATTCAATCTGCCAAACACCTCAACCCCAGACAGTCCCGCTGGTCATTATTCTTCTTACGCTTTAATCTGTCCATTTCCTACAGATGCAGGTATTACATGAATTATGCTCACTCATGGATAGAGAGGGCCACTGCCACCCCCCTCCCAGAGCCCCCTTAACCGTGGCCCCCAGTTCGATTCCCAAGTATGGAAACAATTTTGTGCAGCACTACAAGCCAAAGCTAGATTAACATCTGGTTACCACCCACAAGTCATTCTGCGCTTCTTGATAATCTTAACGTCCCTAAAATATCTGAGGAACTAAAAATTAAATTAGATAGTGAGCTCACTGCAGCTAAAATTATGGAAAGTATAACTACATTAAAAGCTGGTAAAAAAGCAGGACCTGATGGCCTGCCCATTGACCTATATCAATATTTCAAAGAAACTGAGCCAATCCATGATATATATATAGAAAGCTATAATGGTGATTGTCTTCCTACTTCTACGAGAGATGCTTTGATCTTCTTTTTTTTTACCAAAACCAGGAAAACTAAACACTAAGTGTTAAAATATGAAACCTATAAGCCTAATAAATAAAGATACAAAAATACTATGTAAAATCTTTGCAAAAAGGTAAGAGACTGTGCTTCATTGAAAGTAGAAAGGGATTTCATAATGTAAGACATGTTTAAAATATTTTCCATAGCCAAAAAGAGGAAAAAGATACGGCTCTTCTTTCGTTTTACACTGAGAAAGCTTTCCATAAAATCGAATGGGTTTACCTCTTTGATTCGGCAGTTCCTTCCTACATTGAATCAAATTATCACATTCCAATCCAGTGGCTGAAGTTCTAACTAAAGAGGTGATATTTTAGCCATTTCATATTACACGAAGTTGTCCTCAAGGCTCACCAATGTCCCCACTTTTATTCATTTCGGCTATTGAACCACTTCCAATAGCTATGAGGGCTAGCAATCACATACAGGGAATAACAGGAAGCAAGGAACACAAAAAGCTTTATTTACTGACAATGTAGTGCTATTCTTAAAACTATTAAATACCTCTTTACCAGCATTACTGGATCTAATCAACCAATTTGGAAATGCCTCTGGATATAAAGTGAATACATCAAAGTTATCATTGATGTTGCTTAATAAAGTTAGCTGTCCAACTGGTCCAACTCCAAATAGGTTTAATAAAAATATCCCTGACACATGCTTTAAATGCGAAGAAGCTCAAGAATTATTTGTGTATTTTGTGTGGGAGTGCAGAATTATTAAGAGATTTTTGGTTGGAAGGGAATATTAAAAAGTTAATTTTATCCTTGAAAATTCTTCTAGATCCAAAAATGATTTTACTACACCTGTATCCATAGAACCTTAAACTAAATCACCAGCAACGTAAATTCCTAGATTTTGTTTTATTGCAAGCTAAAAGAATAATCGTTCACAGCTTGAAAACATTGGATCCTCCAGTTATTGGAGCTTGGATTAATTCTATGGCACAGTGTATGGTCCTGGAAAAAATAATATACTTTATTTAAAACAAATTGAATTTATATGACGAAATTTGGAAGCCATTATCTACACAAGAGTATTATAATAGTGTCTGAGTTTGCAAAAACAATGTCGGACTCTAGTTTTCTCTGGTCCCCTGCCTGAACGGACCAGTGACAACATGTTTAGTCGCATGTTGTTATTCAACCGCTGGTTATCTAGGTGGTGTCCAGAAAACAGTGTGGGTTACATTGATATTGGAAAACCTTTTGGGGAAAACCTGGTTGGCACCCATCTCGACGGAGCAACTCTTCTTTCTAGAAATATGGCCGAATTTATTAACTCCCCAAATTACTGACAAACCAGGGTCCACACCAGGAAGCAGAGTCGTAGTTTAGAACTCCTCTCTGCGGCTTCTCTACAGTTACCTACCCATGATCCCATTGAGACCGTGTCCTGCCCAAGGCTAAAACCAAATTGATTAACGATCAATCTAAAAAGAGCTCATCCTGAAAATCTCATAAAGATTTAAAAAAACAACGATTAATCAAAAATGTACAACTATTAAGTGTGGTTTATTGAACATCAGATCTCTCTCCTCAAAGTCCTTATTAGTTAATGACTTAATTCTTCATAATCAAATTGTTTTGTTTTGTCTCACAGAAACCTGGCTGCACCAAGAGGATTATGTTTGTATCAACGTGTCAACTCCCTCTAATTATTCAAACTTTCACATTCCTCGAAGTACTGGGAGAGTAGGAAGGATTTTTCCATCAGATTTAGTAATTAATCCCAGGCTGACTAATAGTTATAGTTATTTTGAACATTAAACCCTTAGCCTTCCTCATCCAACCTCTAAAAGAGTTAAACCACTTCTGTTTGTTATTTTGTATCGTCCGCCAGGTCCTTACTCTGAATTTATAGATCAGATCTCAGATTTTTTATCTGATATAGTTTTAAACACTGATAAAATCATTATAGTGGGAGATTTTAACATTCATGTTGACACCAAAAATGACAGTTTAAATGTAGCCTTTACTGCCATTTTAGACTCAATTGGCTTCACTCAAAAAATCCAAACACCTACTCACTCTCTTGGTCACACTTTAGACCTTGTGCTGACTTATGGCATTGAATGTGAAAAAGTTTTTGATAACTTTTGAATTCTTTTTCACTGAGTACTTAAAATCTGAAAGAAAATGTCTATAGTAGGTGTTTATCAGACAATGCTGTTACAGCATTTAATGATCAAGATGACCTAATAAATAACAGACCCATATCTAATCTTGCTTTTTTTATCTAAATTTCTTGAAAAAAAATTGTGCTAATCATCTCAGAGAGCATTTGAGGAATATTGACCTATTTAAAGAATTTCAGTCAGGTTTCAGAGCTCATCATAGCACTGAGAAAGCTCTCCTTAAAGTCACAAATGCTATTCTCATGGCCTCAGACAATGGACTCGTGTCTATTCTAGTTCTGTTGGATCTCAGTGCTGCTTTCGACACAGTCAATCACAATATCCTCATAGAAAGGCTCGGACACACTGTGGGGATCAAGGGAACAGCTCTAGGCTGGTTTAAATCGTATTTGTCTGATAGATCCAAGTTTGTTTATCTAAATGACAAATTTTCTCCGCATTGTAAGGTTAAATGTGGAGCGCCACAGGGTTCTGTACCTGGCCCAATTCTATTTACTATATACATGCTCCCTTTCGGTAAAATCATCACACAGCATGGTGTTAATTTCCACGGTTATACTGATGATGAACAACTGTATTTATCTATAAATCCTGATGAATCCAGTCAGTTTCGTAGATTGCAGGTATGTCTACATAACATAAAAATTGTGGATGAATTTAAACTTTCTGCTCTTGAACTCTGAAAAGACAGAAGTTGTTATCTTTGGACCAGAACCTCTAAAAAAGAAATTGCTTAATCAGCACCTTGACCTGGATAGCATCAGGTTGGCATCTGGTGACAATGTAAAGAACCTTAGTGTTATTCTTGATCAGGAAATGTCTTTCAAGTCCCATATAAAACAGGTCTGTAAGCTTTCCTTCTTTCACCTTAGGACACCTTCTTTCTCTAGGACAGATGCTGAAAAACTAGTCCATGCATTTCTTTCTTCAAGGCTGGACTATTGTAACTTTTTATTAGCAGGAAATCCACAAAATGCAGTTAAAAGCCTTCAGTTGGTCCAAAATGCTGCAGCAAGAGTTCTGATTAAACTTAAAAAGAGAGTTCATATCTCTCCAATTTTAGCTTCCCTTCATTGGCTCCCTGTCAAACTTAGAATAGAGTTCAAGATTATTCTTTTGACATATAAAGCCCTCACTAATCAAGCTCCATCGCATATCAGAGATCTGATTACTTCTTATGTCCCTAACAGAGCACTTCGCTCTCAAACTGCAGGTTTACTGGTGGTTCCTAGAATCTTTAAAAGCACAATGGGAGGCAGATCTTTTAGTTATCAGGCTCCTCTCCTGTGTAACCAACTTCCAGCTTTAGTCTGTGAGGCAGACACCCTGTCTAGTTTTAAATTTAGGCTTAAAAAATTCCTTTTTGATAAAGTTTATGGTTAGGAAGAGGTAGAGAAGACAGCCTAATCCGGTTGGGGGAGGAAATCAGTCTTGACAGACGGTTCTCCTTTGCTCTACCTTCTTCATGTCTCCCTCTATAGGGTTAGGTTATTTAAGTTTTTCTATAGTTATGCTGCTATAGGCTTAGACTGCTGGAGGACAATCTGACCACTTCTCTCTCTGCTACCTTCTACCTTTGTCCAATCTGCATAGTTAAGGTTATTTCAACCTTGTTAACCTTTTGTTTTCTCTTAGTGTTCTTCTCTCCATAGTACCCACACCTGGTCTGTTGTTCTGTTAGCTGAGACAGCTTCTTGGATGAGAACATGGGCTGAGATGCTTCCAGTGACGCTCTACAACTGCTGCTATAAACTCTTTTTTTTATCAGTATCCTGTGCTTCTAATTTAGCTTTCTGTCTCTTCAAACCCCCAGTCAGTGGTGGCAGACGGCTGCTTGTACTGAGCCTGGTTCTGCAGGAGGTTTCTTCCTGTTAAAGTGGAGTTTTTCCTCTCCACTGTCGCTACATGCATGCTCAGTATGAGGGATTGCTGTAAAGTCAATAACAAAACAAGCAATTGTTTCGGTGTGCTGATTGCAGAGGAGTGAATGCTGCAAGTCAATGACTTGATGCAATGTGCTGGGGTTCCTTAAATTGGAAACTTTTTCAAATTGATTTGTTTATGATGTATGTTTGATTTTAATTGATTTTTCTTTGAAAGTGCCTTGAGACGACATCTGTTGTAAATTGGCGCTATATAAATAAACTGATTCTTGATTATCTTTTTTTATGTTTTTTCTTCTTTTTCTTCTTTTTTTAACAGTGTTTTGTTGGAAATTGTAACTTTTATGTGTAAAGTACAGTAATGCATACATTGCTTATTTTATTTTATTTTATAGCTGGGTTCTATTTTTACCCGCCAAAGTTAAGAATGTGTGAGGAATGTCAAGACCAGTAAATCTTTTTTTTTTTTTTTTTTTTAAACACAACTCAAAGAATCTTTCATTTGCCTTTTAGAGGTGACAGACCAATGGATGTAGAGTTAACAAACATTTAATAAACTTTATGAAAGAGCGAGAATTATCTAGCTTCTGTTAATTACTACATTCTCCCTCTTGGTGCGACAGTTCTTCTGAGAGGATTTTGGCTGCCTGGTCTCTTTGTTAGGTTTTATCAGATTTCTGAGCTGTGTCAACAAAAATCCCAAATTGAAGGGACCTAAAAAACAGGCAAAATATGAAAGTCAAGATAAAACATTAACACTTTCCCTGCCATACAAATCCAGTTTGGTGTATGTAGTTCTCTGCTTTTTTTGAAAAGTTGTTCCCACGCCTCACACAACATAGTGTTTCTCCCTTGCCTCTTATTGGGGAGAATTTTAGACTTTTCTAAACAGATCTTTTCAATGTAATAGTATCTCACTTCCTGTACATGTCCTGAAGATCAGTGTTCATACTTGTTTTATTTATTCGTAGTTTTTCCTCTGGGATAAACCCTAGGTTTTACCACCAAATAAGTATGTGTAAATATCCGCCCACTGAAAATTCAGCCACTTGCTAACGTCTCCCTCCCATTCAAGGTTTTTAATGGCTCTGGAAGTATATTGATACAGGCCTATTGGAGATAATAAGCTAGTCTCTGACCCCATTATAGCACCTACAATGCTCCACTCTAGAGAGCTGAAAACCACTAGATGAAACCTTTAAACCAAAAGAAGTTGACTTGTTATGTGTTGAATATGATTCTAACAGGCTTTTATTTTTTATCTCACTTTTACAACTATACATAGACGCAGGTAATCCGACTGAACTTTGAATTATTCTGGGGGCGTTTTTCATGCCATGTTGCGCCAGAAACATTAAAGTAACATTCAGTATAAGAACAATGTGAACTGCGTCCAGTTTGGTGCAGATTAGATGATTTATGTGAAAACTACAACCAAGTGCTTTGAATTGCTGAACTGCCACCTACAATCAAAGAGTGGACACAAGTAAGATAAACTTGTCCATCTTAATCAAAGTCGTAGATCAAAAAAGTCTGGTGGACATTTTAATAAAGCAAAGAAATATATTCAAAGGTAAACACGTACAAACTTTCAGTTAGAGCCAGTGTAAAACAACTCAACTCAATCTGCCTGTGCAAAATCCTCTCAAAACTATTCTTTAGTTGGAAATGCCCATGTTACACCTTGAAACTTAGTTTTATGTATGGAAATCCAGCTCAAATTTAGATTTTGCTGATTTTATTACTATGTAACCAACCCAGTGTTATTTATTAGGAATGTGGATAAAGCTTAAACACTTTACATAATAGCAAAACAAGTAAATCCTTTAATGCATGAACAACACAAGTTAAAACGTGCTCCTACAGTCCCAAAATTGACAATCAAATTAAAAATTAGTAGTACAAATATGTACATAAAATGGATAAAATGCAGAACTAAAACAGAAAACAAATCTGAAAAGGGTAAAAAATACATAAATCTCAGTAACATGAGCACAGTTTATGACAGCTACAAACCATGTAGCATATGATGTAGAATCTAATGACATTTTTAAGCATCTTTTACCATAGAGTTTTAGGACCAACCTTTAATGAAGGGTTTCACAATAAGTTCACTTAATCATACTAAAGCTGGGAAGCAATGTGGCTACCAAAGCTGCCCTTGGGCAGACAAACAGAAGCAAGGCTGTCATTCATTTGCAGCCACCAGGTCTTCTAATCACCTGCAGCACATGCACACACCCACAAAGTGACTGAGAGACAATAGAGGAACACATTTTTTGATAACCTGCAAGTGACTCACCTAAACTGCATCACCTTTGTGTTTTCAAGTGGGCAACTAAATAACTTTTCCCCATTAAACTTTTTTAGAGGTCTGTCATGAGAACGATTTCTCACCTGTGTGAATTCTCATATGAAGAGTTAATGTAGACTTTACTGCAAAGCTTTTCCCACATGTAAAACATGAGCATGGCTTCCCCTCTGTGTTAATCCTCATGTAGTTTCAGATTAACTTTTAAAGTGAAACTTTTACCACAGGTTTGACAAAAGTGAGGCCTCTCCCCTGTATGGAAGTCAAGCTAATCCTCCTGGTGAAACTTAGTCCACAGGTCAAAAAAAGAAAAGGCATTTTCACCAGTGTGGAGTCTTATGTGTAAGAGGAAATAACTTTTCTGGCTGAAGCTCTTTCCACTGGTAAGACACATGAATGGTTTCTTTCCTGTATGTTTTCTTAAGTGGATTTTGAGACTTGATTTCTGGGTGAAACTCTGCCCACAGATCTGACATGAGAAAGGCTTCTCACCTGTATGACTTCTTGAATGACATAATAAAGTACCCTTTGTATTAAAACTTCTCCCAAAGGTTTTACATGTATAAGGTTTCTCTCCTGTATGAGTTCTCAAATGAGTAGTTAATTAACTCCTGATAACAAAGTTCTCCTTATTAATTTCACTTTGAAAGGGCTTCTCACCAGTGTGAGTTCTCATGTGAACAGTTAAACTTATCCTCTAGATTAAACTTTTACCACTAAACTGACATGAAAAAGGGAGTTTTTATGTGTTTTTTAAAATCACTATTCCGTAAAAAACTTTTTCCGCAGGTACAACATTTAAAAGGCTTATCACCCGTGGAATTTTCATGTGGGTATTCAAGATGAAAATTCAAGATGAAAATTATCTGTCCTTTTTTAGGTGCCTTTTTTGTTTTGTTTTTCCATGTCTTTTATTTTGCTCCCACTCTTCTTCTCTGCTGGATCCTGAATCTTCATCAGTCGTTTTTTCCTGATTCTGGTAATCAGTGTCAGCAAAGTTCTGGCATATTTTTTGTTCTGGTTGTTCTGGATTGGCATCATCAGAAACCGGCCTTATAAATGTATCAATATCCTGCTGACCATTGACGTCAGTGATTGGTTCTAAATGTCTGGACCAGTCCTGGTCCAACACAGGACTTGCCTTAAAGGTATCTCTCTCCTCTTTCAGTACCAGCAGCTCTGAATAATGACTGATTCAGTGTTCACCAGCTTCCTCTTTAATTTGCACAGGTTCTGTTTCCCACTGATTCACACATGAGTTAAACTCTTGGTTGCAGAGCTTCTGTCCTATCCAAACCTTCACCTCCTTACTGATGTAATGCTGTGGGATGTCTGCAAGGGAAAAACGCAAACTTATTACTGGGACTAAAAACTAATCAACAGTTTAATCAAATCACTCAGACCCAGCTCAGAAGAGTCAAATAATCAGGACATTAGCAGGACTTAATGGAGTTTGACTTATGCTGGTGAAGTGTTTCTGCCATCTGATTTAGAGGTGTTGGACTGTAGGATACCGGCCCTTCGAGGACTGGAGTTGCCCACCCCTAATCTAAAGGTTCCAGCAATCGCTTTTGAGAATATAATCTAAAATGGACAGAAATTAATCTCTTAATTCTACCCAGCTAGATAGTACCATTAAGATTTAGGACAGTTATCCAAGAAACAAAAATAGAAGGAAGTGAACACTCTAAACAATCACAGTGGTTTCATTGCTCCCCATTGTTTAATACACTAAGATTTTAAAATATGAAGCATTATACAAATACAATGTGCCATTGTTACAGTTTTGTCTGTCACAGAAGTTTATTTTCTACTAAATCTGATTTAGCCGGCTTAATTTACAGAAAGATCACAAAGGTATCTCTATCTGTAGGTTAACATGAAGATTAAGCTGTGAGGAAAACTTATTTTATTCTTTTATTTTTATCTTATTGGAACTTTAAACAAGGTGGCAAAAACCTGCTCAGTGTTTCAGAACTAAAACAGCATATTGTTTAACCTCTGTTAAACATTCATGGTGTAAAAATACTTTTATTACTGATTAAAGTGATGCTAGTCCTATAAGTCCTCAATTTTTTTACAGTTAAAAAACTTTTAAGAAATAGAAAAATGGTTAAAATTGAATAAAAATTAGTGTTCCTCATCTGTGCCACCTACAAGAATGGTTTCACAGCATTTTGTGTAAGGACAAGAAAGCTATTAATATTTATTTCTAAAGAGTGTTTGGTTCGGAAATTTATAGACTGTCTCTATCTCGAGGAAGCGGCTCAGAGAAACTGGCCGAAATCTGAGCTCCTAAACCGGGTCAGCCATGAGCTGCATGCCGCTAACATCCGCGGAGCTTGAATGTCCAAAACCTGCCTGTCTTACAGGCTCTTACCAGCAGTGGGAGTCGTGAGCACACCTTGCCTCGTTAAATTAACGCGTTTCACGTTTTTCCAAAGACCTCAGGTCTCATTAAAGATCATTTCACAAAAGAACCCCCACCACAGCTGACTCGAACCCGCTCGGTGTGAGCGGACCCGGGGTCTCCAGGTGAGGTCCAGCAGCTCCGACGGTGGAGCTCCTCCTCCAACTGGACGATGGTTTTTTCCACCTGAGTGAAGATTTCTTCAGCAGCAGCAGTAAGTCTCTCTCTGATAAACTCTCTCAGAGGCTGAGCCGAACATATTGTTGCTGTGCAGACTCAGAGGCTCAGGAAACACAGTCAGCTACACTAGTACGATGCTAACACGGCTGGTAGCTTTGTTTTTCCTCCACCGGAAGTCAGGTGGATGAATTTCCGGTAAGATGTCTGACTTCCCCAAAACAGAGTTAAAACAACCTCAGTAAAATCATCAGATTTTGTTATTCAAATTATACTGTGATTTATTGAATCAAGAATCAGTTTATTCATATGGTGCCAATTTACAACCGATGTTGTCTCAAGCCACTTTACAAGTAAATTTATTAAAATCATAGATACATCATTACAAATCAGTTTGAAAAAGTTTCCAATCTAAGGAACCCCAGCAGATTCCATCAAGTCATTGACTTTTAGCATTCACTCCACTGGAATCAGCAGACCAAAACAATGGCTTGTGTTATTGTTGACTTCACAGCAATCGCTCATACTGAGCATGCATGAATATAGCATATATATTTAATAAAGTAGAAAAAGGGAGTAACGTAACACACATTTTTATACACATTTCATTTTTATTACAAGTAAGCACGAACTATGAAAGAGTACAACAGTTTACCACAAATATAAGTAGAAAGAGAACATTTAGGTCAACAATAAACACATAAAAAAATATTAGTGCTATACTCAACTATAACATTTAACAGAACATTTAAAATGAACCACTAACTGTGATCCATGCTTAGCAGAATAATCTTGTAAGGAACAATTTAAATTATGAAGCCCATTAGCTCCGAGGACGCACCCATCTGACCAATCACAGCCGACCCCGACAGACTGAGGGGGATTTGTCAACTTATACAAGTCGTATAACTCAAGTAATTAAGTTATTTTTTCCATGTCTGGTCCTAAAATGTGTTGTGTATTTGAGGACCATGCTTTCCGAGCTCCGTTGCTATAGCAACTGGTTACACTGGCTATTTATGTATGAAACTTCTTCCTGTTTCAGGGAGTCTGAAACTGCGAATGTGATGAAAAAAGGAGGAGGTTACAATTTATTTTTTTTCGCTTTGAAAGCCATAAAATCAACAATTCTAATGCCAATAAATTATATAAGGACAGACAAGTAATTCAAACTAAAATTATTACATTTAATCAATGGATTATTTTATTAAAGTATGAAAAAACATTGAATCCATTTTTTGAAAATCTTAGTAAAACTCTGACTGAATAGAGCCTTCTCATCAAAATGCTCCTCACATTTTACAGAAAATATGGAAAAGGAAAAAAGTGGGATTCATAGGAAAGCCACTGCAAATTACTGTGGTCGCTTAAAAAACACTGAAGTGGATCAGACTCGTCTCTGGACTCATACCATTTATTTAGGTCCAAGGAGTGTTTTTCTATGTATTCTTAGATTGGGCACAGGAATAATCTGTGATTTTAAAAAATTTGTTTACGTTCCAAAGGTACGTGCTTCACAAAAAGCCTTGTGCGGGCTCAACTATCACATCTCTTGCAACTGCATGAAGAAAGATTAATATCAAATCATTTGAATATACATGAAAAAGTGTTAGATTTATAAATGCAGTACTTCGACAATATCAGAGGAATTCTTTCCAAGAAATTATCAATTTAGTTATGAAGAAGGCTGTTTGCACAGTTACAGCATGTGTCCGTTTGAGTCAGTTTTCTGTGTATTTCCTAAACCGAACCAATTTTCAGCTCCTGTTAAGTAAAAAGTCTTTAACCTAAAGTTTCCAGAACATGCTTAGGTTGAATTCTTCACACAGTAAGACCATCTTAATCTGACTGATCACCCACTCCACATAGATCTTCCTCTGTATGAGATTTCATGTGACGAGCCAAGTCATTACTCTGTCTGAAAGGTTTATCACATATTCCACAACTGTATGGTTTCTCACCGGTGTGGGTTCTGATGTGACGGGTCAGATCGTTTCTCTGTCTGAAGGATCTGTTGCATAAGTCACAGGGATATGGCTTCTCACCTGTATGAGTCATCATATGATATCTAAGGGTCGTTTTCTGGACAAACCCTTTACCACAAGCGAGACAGTGGAAAGGTTTCTCACCTGTGTGGGTTCTACGATGGCGAGTCAAATCATTTCTCTGCCGGAAAGATTTACCACACACTTCACAAGCATACGACTTCTCCCCTGTGTGAGTTCTCATGTGTCTGGCCATACTGCTACAGTCACTGAAAGATTTACCACACACTTTACATGAACACGGCTTCTCACCTGTGTGGGTTCTTAAATGAACGGTCAAATGACCACCAAAACGAAAAAGCTTTCCACACACCTTGCAGATATACGGCTTTTCTCCTGTGTGAGTTCTCATATGTCTAATCATACTGCTATACTCACTGAAACTTTTACCACACACTGTGCATGAAGATGGCTTCTCACCCGTGTGAGTTCTCATGTGACGAGTCAGATCACCGTTTTGTCGGAAAGATTTGTGACACAGTTCACAATTATAGGGTTTTTCACCCGTGTGCGTTCTTACATGACGTGCAAAGTCACAACTCCGCCTGAAAGATTTATCACAGGATTCACAAGTGTATGTCTTCCCATTGGCGTGAACTCTTACATGACGACTTAGCTTACACTTCTTGTTAAAAGTTCTCCCACAGGTCGGACATGGGAAACTTGTCTCAGTTGTGTGAGTCCTTCTGTGGCGAGTAAAATCACTACTGTGTCCAAAGCATTTCTGACACACCTCACACTGATATGGTTTCTCACCTGTGTGAGTCCGAACATGACAGGTCAAATCACTCCTCTGTATGAAAGATTTACCACAGAATTCACAACCAAACGGCCTCTCCCCGGTGTGGGTTCTCATGTGGTAACTCAAGGTAGTTTTCTGAATGAAACCTTTACCACAAATAAGACAATGGAATGGCTTCTCCCCTGTGTGGGTTTTCATGTGCAAAGCCAGATCAGGTTGTCTAAGGAAACTTTTACCACATGTCAGACATGAAAACGGCTTCTCACCTGTGTGAGTCCTTAGGTGAGCAATCAAGTACCTGTTCTGCCTAAAACATTTACCACACACCTCACAAGAAAATACGCCTGTTTTACGTCTCTTAAGCTTTGAATTTTCCACATTTTCCGGATGACCCCTGGACTGCCTATGTCTCTTGTCTTTGCTGTGGTCTGTCTTGGATTTGGGTTTCTGGGTTCTCCCTCGTTGATTTTGGCTGTGAGCTTCAGGAGAGTTTGCAGGGAGGATGTTAGGTTCTGTGTGCATGTTGTCATGTAATGTCATTATGAAGGTGTCGGTCTCATCCTTCACTAAAACCTCCTCATAAAAGCAAGGCTCCTCCTGCTCCTCTTTAATTTGTACAGGTTCTAGTTCCTCCTTCGCCTCCATCGTCCTCTGCAGTTCTGGTTCAATATGAACTATTTTCAAATTAGGAAGCGTCGCCATGGAGCTACTGGTCTCCTGCTTCACCACAAACAAGTCCTCATCCTGTTCTTCCTCACTTAGTTGTGGTGCTTGTTCCTTGTTCGTCTCACTTATCTGGACTGGCGCTGGTTTCTGCTGTTCTATACTCATCTCTAGGTCGTCTGATATCTGGGAGTCAACAGTGGAGTTCCTCGATCCCCAGTAAGAAGGTGAGAGAAAGGCCTGAGGGAATTTACATAAAACAATGTTAGTTGTTAAAGTTTTCTTCAGGATGTCACTGAAATGACATTATATCTAGCTATGAACATTTAAGTGCAATTGGTGAACATAGAACCTGAGACCTGACCTTTGATCCGGTTCAACTGTTCTTCTTAGATCATTTTAAAAGGTAACAGCCAGATGCTGAGATTTAGAAGCAGGAAGTTCTTCTTCAAGACAAAATTATCCTACGGTTTGAAAGAATAAGAAATAAAAAGGGTCACCAAACTTTTCAGAAAACTTAAAGGAAATAGGTTTTAATGTAATGATTGTGAACATATTTTCACTAATTAATGTCCCCAATAGGATTAAAATGGTTGAATGTCAGTAATCTTTATTGTCTTTAGATGGCATCAAACTGCCAATGTAATAAAGAGAAACCTCATTAATCAGAATTTGCAGCTAAAACAGAGTTTTATTTTGAAGGACCATACTCTTTTTACCGGAAAGAGCCAGAGATACTCTTAGAAGTTTGGTTTCTGCCTCAACATAAAAAAGGTCTAAATTATTTATTCCCAAAATACTTGATTTAGAGAAGAGGCAAAAAAAAGCCATTCCATTAATAACTTTCTAAACTTAAACAACAAAATTAGCCAAAGAGTGAAGTAAAAGAGCTCTTTCATTGTTGTTACCAATATTCTAAGACACACTCAAGATAAAACCACAACAACAACAAAAAAAACTGAATGCCGCATAAGTGTAAAACACTTTGGTTGGTTAGAGGTATTTAAAGTTGTAGGTTCGTTTTTTAGATAGAAAGCAACATAAAGAACCCTCTAAGAGCTATTAAATTGATAACAGTCGAAACCAGATGTTTACATCCACCAACCTTATTGTTTTAGATCAATAAGAAGAAGTATATTTATATCTACTAACTTAATGCCAAACAGACAGATTGCTTCTTTAAACAAAGAAGGATCAGATCAAGATGACATGACTTTGTAAATTTGAGTCAATTACAAGAACACTTTTTCAAAGCCCTACACTCACACAAGCTAATTATCCATATTGGGATAGGTTCTACCCATTTAAATAGAAAAAAATCATGTTTTATGAAGACTTTAGTGTGAATTCAGGCTCACTCCTCCTTGTTTTTTAATCAGGCATTAAAATACGCCCCCTCCTCACAGGATGAAGCTAAAAATATTCCTGTTTATGTTTAATCTCCTGCTTTACAGTCTACCGTATAATTATGTCTCCTGATTATTTATCTCCACTACCCATTTCCACAGTGTTAAATGTCTTACAAATGACAGAAAAATACCCAAACAGAGATGAAAACGGACGCATCTTGTTTCCTCCTCGACATCAACTACATCCCTTATCCAGTTCCCTGCTCTGTAAGCGCATCCGACCCAGGCGCAGTAAACATACCACAGTTACCGGGGCGGGTTCAAATATTCCAGAAAATAGACTATTTTCAGCTCACAGGGCCAAAAACTGACGATAATCAGAACCTACGGCCACTAGTACCTTCTTGTTTACTTCCGCCGGATGTACCACCCAAAGAGTTACACAAGAAACTGCAACCACACCTTGGGTTCCGCCTCCAGATGCAAACCTTTGTCCAGCTAGGTTTCATCTGTTTTTGCTCATTGTTTACGCATAATATCTCATTTGAAAGATAATAATTACAAGTACCAGTGAAACCAAATTATCATAGTAAGATATATACATGAAACGTCTAAAAAAAAAATTTGAATGACCAGAAGTGGGGTAGTAACTCATAATTACGTATACTTACTATTGTAGTTACATGTAATAAACCTTTTAATTGCACAGTAATATTTTGAAGTATCGCTATACTCTAGTAACATTTTTTTTTTCAATTTAAAGCAGGGACACAAGCTTTCAGCAGAAAAGGGCTTCCACAAATCCAATTAGTTTAAGTAATTTTTTCCTCTCGTTGTTCATTTATCCACAATGTACCCCGGACTTTGTATGTGAGTTAAGCTCTGCCCCAAAAGCATCAAGACACAGTAGAGGTTTTGTGGGGTTTGGCAATGTGACATTTAGCTTCCTCCACAGTTTACTGTCTGTGGGATTTTTTATCTGATTAAGAAATGTGTGTACAGTTTCTTTCATGGCTGAAGAATCCTCCACGATCCATCTTCAATGTTCTCAACCTAGAGCTCTTCCCTTAACAACACATGTGAGAATAATCGTTCCATACCTTTGCTTCAGTGTGTTCTCTGGGTCACCCACCATTCCCCCTCCTCCAAGCATGGCATGAATTTAACTTCAGCATGTTTTCCTTAACCATCTCTGACCACTTCAGAGGAGATTGTAAACATGATTCATTTATTACACATTGTGTTACTAACAAGAACCAAAGTAAAGCTAGTCTGTAATGATGTTTCTGAACTGTCAGAAGTGGGACTTCCTAGTAAGGAAGTTTAAGTTTTTCTTTGTGCTTTGAAACTCTATTCACATTTCTTCTGACGGTAAACACTGGATGGCTGCTGCACCAAAGACTGGGAATTCTGCAGAGGGTGCTGTGTAGTGATATGTGCAACAGGTGTGATGGCTTCTGTCACTGCAGAGGAGGAGGAATCTCACAGTTGGAATGCTTCCACAGGCTGACACACGCCTTGCAGCCACCACTGGAGCAGACAACACGCCTGTGAATGTGTTCCTGTCAGAACAGTGGATACAATGAGAGGATACCGAGGCATCAAGTACACATTGTTTATCTTCTGCTACTTCTTCTGGGTAAGTCTGAGCAGCTGTGGGATCAGCAGAAGTTTTAAAAGTCGGGCTTCTCCTCATTTGTAACCTTGGTGGGAGTTTATTGTCGTAATTTTAAACTCTTTACAGGAAGAAGGAAATTACTCAATCAGGAGAGGTTAATGCTGTAGTTTGTTTTGTTGTTGTTATTGTTTTAATAATAACAAAAAGTGGACCTTAAAAAATTCAGAATGTTTTAATTTCATATCTTATTGCTGTTAAAGCTGTGAAACTTGTTTGCTTCCTTGCAGTTTGGGTGTGGCAATGGTTCTCCTTAGGAGATTAAGAGAGTAAAAAAAAAACAGTTTTGTTAAACTACAGATCCATCCCTCTTTCTGGATCTCCTTCCGGTAATCCATTTAAGTCAGATGTGTTTAAGTCATTTTAATTTTTGGTGACATCAAGAACGTGCATGTCCATTGTTGATGAACTGATAAAAACTCTTGAATAATTGTCTCTGCATTCAATAAGTATTTCTTAAAATGACATTGATGCAATCAATACAGTAAGTATACAGATGCTAAAGCTTTTAATTTAACTGAATAAATTACATTTAAGCCCACGAGTCTAGACCGGCAGATAAATAAACATGGCAGGCCAGACTCTCCAGGCCTTGAGTTTGACACTGATTACCAGTTCCCCTTATGTCCTTCATACGGTCCTTGTAGGTGACTATTTTGAGTTTGGTATGCCTGAAATTTTACCTGGTAATTTGCCCCCTCTGATTCTGTATCTGCTCATCGACAACCACCAAGACTCTGTCCTTTAAATGGAACAGGTTCAGGCTTTTCAAGCCAAACCCTGACACGAGGTTTTGGTTTCTCCAGAAAGGTGATGAGGATGCGTCCTTATTTTTGCCCACAGGTGTCTTTGTGTTACTCTGCAGGTCATCAGCGCCCTCCTGATTGCAGTGGGGATCTATGCCAAGGTCGCCAAGGAGAAAGGTTAGGAAGCTGAGATCAATATCTGGTTTAATGTTTCCGTTTACATAGTTCTAGTGATAGAAAATCCAGTCAGACCTAGATTCAAAGCTAGTAAAGTAGGGGTCTTCAATTCCAGGGCTTAAACTCAAGTGTCCTTCAACCTTTAGATGTGTCCCTGTACCAACACATCTAAATCAAATGGGTTAATCACCTCATCAGTATAAGGATGTGATTTTTTTTTTACTTTTTTGAAGCAGAGGCACATCTAAAAGATGCAGGATACCAGGCGTTGAGGATCAGAGTTGAAGATCTCTGCTCTAAAGGTTTTCTCTAGAACAAGGAAACTTGGTCCGCTTTCAGTTCTGGGGGTGAACTTCAGGAAGGGATGATTTTATTCTATTGCATCAGCAATGGAAGCCAACCACAGATCTCATCCTGTATTTACCTGAATAATAAAGGTGTTAGAGGGCTCATGTCCTATTTCCATAGCATCTCCTGTGCCAGCTTTATGGTGTGAACAATGTCTATTCAACTTTAATGAGGACAAAGGAAGGAACTGAGATGTTTCCAAGAAAGGCTACAGAAAAGCTGGAGGTGGATGTTTCCTTACTGATCAAATTCCTGAAGACAAGCCATCAGAAGCTCTTCAGACAAGTTTCAACTTCCCCTACAGCTGCTGAATCGCACTCAGATTTCTGTGTGGCTGAATGTTTATTTCTCAATCTGCGGAGTTAACGTTTCTATGGGGACAATAAAAACATCTACAGACCTCAGACCTACATCGAGCTTATTCAGGGTTCTGAGCAGGTTGAGCTTTAACGTTGTATGTGTGTTTATACAGATATAGTGGACACTCTAACAGTAGATCCAGCACTGCTATTGATCATCGTCGGAGTGTTTATGTTTCTCATCACCTTCCTGGGGTGTTTTGGAGCGCTCCGTAACGCCACCTGCCTGCTCAAAATGGTATGAGTTTAATTTTCTTGCTTGTAACTATTTATGTTTTTTATCCAGAGTAACTGAGAGCCAGCTTGACTGCACTATGAACACTATTTCCTAGCAACAGGAAAGGTGTAACAGAAATTGAAGGACTTCTGCTCAGATATGGAGTTCAGGATCCTGAGAGTTAGATCGAAGATGCCTGAACTTACTTTCTTTGGTATTTAGATATTTTTTTTAAACAGTTATGGTGACTTTGGAACTGAACACAAAATGTCTTCTGGACAGACCTGAATGAAGCTCATTATACATAGTGGGGGAAATCTGGGGTTTTGGGGTCAAGAAAAAGTAGATGTACTAGCATGTTGGGGTTTTAAGTGAAGGAAGTAAGAGGATGAAGGTTTGTACCATGAGTCAGACAGATCATGAGAAACCATACTACTTTAATCCAAAACACATTTAAGGTTGTCTTCCTTCTGTGACAACGCCTCAGAGTACCATGAAATAATAGTTTAGTTAGGTAACATCAGTGTAGCAGAAAGACAGAAAAGCATTGGAGCCAACATATGAAGGGAAAGGGGTTTTGCACCAAGTCACTGAAACTAGTGATCGAATAGGACAGTACATCTAACCAAGTCAAACAAAGTTTTTCTGTTGACATTTCATCTTCTCTGCTTCCTTGCTTCAGTTCTTGGCAATCCTTGCTGTGGTCTTCCTGCTGCAGATCACAGCTGGAGCAATTGGATATGTTTTCTCCAAAACGGTAACAGAAAAACACATGAACAGAATCCGTAGCATCAGAGATCAAGTGTGACTGAGCTGCTGTTTAGGTAATGGAAAGGACGGAGAAGCTGATGATGAAGGCCATCATCCGCTACAGAGAGGATCAGGACCTGGAGAATGCTATTGACTTCATCCAAAAGAAAGTGAGCAAGAATATCAGCATGGTGTAAACGCAACCAGATTTAAGTCTGGTTTTGTAAATGAGATTTTGTGTCTTCTAGTTACAGTGCTGTGGTGTAGAAGGCTATAAGGACTGGTCCCATAATGCCTACTTTAAGTGTTTGGAGAGCAATCCCAGTCTGGAAGCCTGCGGAGTACCCTTCTCATGCTGCATTCGTCCGGAAAACCAGGTCCGATTTGTCAGATCTATATGTCATGGCGAACAGTCTGCTGATTGAGACTGTTTCTCTAAAGTATAAACCACTGAATGATACACTTTTAAAAAGAGAATAATACGGACAAAAATGTTGCTAGGAGAAAATTATTGAAAAATGTTCAGATGTGAAGTTATAAAACAAAAAAAATTGGTGTATGTTTTTATTGTAGCTGCATTTTGACCAACAACAATCTAAGTTTAACTTTGTAGATCTTTTAAAGACCCAGTAGGTCAATAAAAATAAAAAAAAAATTAATTATATTATTCATGTACATACATCATTATAGCAACCCTGAGATTGGAGAAAAAAAAACACATCCTCTCATCTTTTTTGCTTGGTTCCTGACAGGAATGAAAGAAAATAATGATTGTAAACATTATTTACAATCATCTATTGTAAACATATGTTGTCACCATCCTGCTAATTATGAATTTTGGTAACTATTTCTTGTTTGTCGCTGTTAGGGGTATTAGTTCTTGTGCATTTTTAATGTAATACTTTCTGTGTTTTTAACTGTGTGCCCGTGGTTTCACTCCATGTGTTTCTGTTTCTGCAGACGGTGCTGAACACCATGTGTGGTTATGGGATGCAGGAGGAACAGGAAGGCTCTGCCAGAGAGCACATTTTCACCATCGGCTGTCTGGAGAAGATCATCATGTGGGCCAATAACAACCTGCTGCTGGTTGGCGGTCTGACGGCTGGCCTGCTGCTGCTTGAGGTAACACCAGCCTGCTCCACCGGTATAAAGGTCCTGTGCTGAACACGCTTTTTGACCCGCTTGGTGTTTCCTATAGGTGTGTATGATGGGTGTGGCTGGTGGTCAGATGGCCTGGATAAAGAAAGTCAAACGTGGACAGAGAGACAATGAAGTTCGCAGCCGAGAGAACAAGGAGATGATGTGGTTGCCTGCGTTTGCAGATTTCAACAATGAATGAAGTTGGCCGATGAGATGTTAAAAAGATACAGGAAAAGTTCTGCATCAACTGTAGGATCCAGGAAGCAGTTTAACTAGCAACCTCAGGTGTGTGAAGCTTTCTGAGGGGAAATTGCTGCACAAACATCTCTGAAAGGTTAAAATCCACAGAAAGAGACACAAAACAAAGAATGTTCTGTGAGGCTATTGTCTTAATATGCTGTTCAGAAAATTTAACATCTGAAAATCTCTGCCCCTTGCTGGACTATTAACATCTTCAGGAGAACAAAGTGGAACAAGGAATCTGGAAAAGAATATCTCTGTGTGCAGCAAGTTGGACATTTTTTCTCCTCAGATTGAATGCCTCCGCCGTGCCCCCTGGCTGGAAACCTTTCTAATCCCTCTTGTTCCTCCTTCACCAAATCATGTTTGTGCGTTTAATCTGAGAAGGATTAGCAGCAGAAGACCTGCAGCTGCGTGTTGTTATAGGGAAGCAGTCATGTGCATCTCACGCTCTCTTCATTGGATTAATGGCCTTGGATGTACAGGCATGTGTGTAAACTTACTAGGAAGCAGTTGAACAAGGTGGTGATGTTAAGGTCTATGTGTGTCTCCTAGCTGGGAGCCCACCAAGATGGTGTATGGGAAGGAGGATGGGATGCTCCTGATGCTTCGGGAGCTTTTTAGATGTGAAACCATCTGATTTATTTTCCTTTATCTGGACTTTTATATGGAGCCCAAAACAAGTTCAACTTCCCAAAAGGCACTGGGCTCTCTCAGCAGGACAACAATTCCTGCTACTCTACAGAGATGCTTTCGGAACAGTTTGAGTAACATGACTAACACATAGAGGTCAAACTGTAGATGTTTTGGTCTCAGAGGTTCTGCAAGAAAGAGCCACCATCAAGAACACTAGAGCCAAACCCAAGAGTAATGGTAAAATGTTCTGGTTCAGTTAAAACCAAGATCAGTTTTTACAACAACATACCAGGCTTTTAACATCATCTGAACATGGAGAGACAACAGATCACCTGCACACCTACCAAGACGTGTATGTCCACCTAAACTGACAAGAGAGCATTTATCAGAGAAGCAGCTGGAGAAGGTCAAGAGGGTCACAGCTGGCGTGGGATTATGTGATGAAAGGACAATTAGTTAATCTTGACCTTGATGGAGTATTGGTAAAAAAAAAAGTCATTAGTCATGTTTGGTATAAATCATCTAGGAAGCACAAAAAACCTGAGACCAGAACTGGACATTTTAAACTCACTGCTCATTACGCCCACATTTGTGTTGTAAAAGGTTGTTGTTTATTCTGAATTGTTTTTTTTTTCAACTGGAAACTGAGAATCCTTGTAACCAAATAAAATAAAGGCTTGGAAATGACTGAACTGAAATAGAAAAAAATTAATATTCTCATTCGTTGAACAGGTCTTCATAAAATGCTAAATGTGGTGGAATGAGCCTGACCAAATCATTACTATGGTTATCATCACCTTGGAAAGGCCATTTATGCTTTCATTTCGTGCCCAGTACTATTGTGATAGTCTTTGTGCTGAAAAAAAACAACTGTCAGATGTTGGTCTAAAATGGGGCCAAGATAAAATTAAAACGACCTTCTTCTCACTCCGGTATCTTTACCTGTTAGTGTTATACTTTATAGCCTGTTCTTGAAACTTTAAATGGACCAGCAATTAGTTTCCTCTGGAATCTTTTATACAATGTAAATCAACAAGAAATACATTCGGCTAAAGAATGTCTTCTTGTCATCCCCAGATCCAGGCGGAAACCTCGAGGAACCAGCTGTTTACAGTAGCTGCTCTAAAAAGTGCAGAACAGACATTAAAGACGTTTTAACCCATTTTAATTCAATGCTGTTTAAATGTGTCTAAATTGATGCCCTCTCTATCTGTGATGTTATTCTGTGATGATATTCAACACATTTTAATACACGTTAGTGAGCTCTCTGTTTCAGATGTTCTTGCTAAATAAATCTACTTAAGTTTTGTGCAGAAATGTTTTTTACCCAGAAACATGTACACCTAGGCCCCCTCTGGGTAGAACACTGGCTTTAAAATGGGCTGTCCACAGGATTCATTTTGTTTATATCTAAGAACCTATTTAGGACGCTTTAAAGTAGACCATTAAGAGCCGAGACCCACTCAGACAATAAAACCCACATGGAGCCCACGTTATTTTGTTGATTAGATCTTTAAAAAACAAACTATCATAAAAGTAACCATAACACATAAAAAAAAAAACATGGTTCAGTAGCATAGAAGACGTAACGACACAAAGACATGTTTATTTCCCAATAAAAACAAATGTATATAAAAACAGAGATGATGCAGACTGGGCTGACAGCTGGTATGAGTTGGCAGAGGAACATTGAGGTTAACCCACAGTCTCATTAAGGCAGGCCTTTTTTTCTCATCTTCAGCAGGATAGAGAGCTATATGCCAGTTTCCTTCACAGAGACGTAAACACTGTCTCCAGTCTCTATCTGTTAAATTACACAGCATAGTTCTTCTGTCGCAGAAAGCTGTGATAGCTCTTGAGGAGTCATCGTTTTAGAGCTAAAGCTCAGGGCCTTTTTGGTTTACCACTACACATCACTAATTTGGATCTCTGTGCCTGAAGACTTTTTTTCTTCGCAGTCCTGTAATTTTATGCAGGACTGCGTGTAATTTGATTGTAAATCTGTGGAGCACATGGTTTTGCACACAGAGTTTTAATGAACAGAATGTGCATTTCAGAGCATTTCTTGCTTTGATTCCCAGAGTCCCTTCAGCACTTTTGTCTACTTTGCATCATTCAAGTCAAAAAACAATAGGAAGAAATAAAGCACGGGGGCTTCAAATGAAGCCAATTGAAGCGCATGCCAGCATGCAGAGGAAGAGGAAATCAATGGATGAAGAGCACTTGGATTTATTCATTACCTTAAACCCCTGAACTGGGTTGAGCACCGAGCGTTACCCAATCAGATCGCAACAGAAAGGTCGGATGACCATCCCTGCAACAGACGGTGCAGTCCAGTTCTACCATCACTTCCGGGTCAGTGTCTGGAGATTCCCTTTAAGGAATCCAGTCCAAACACAGATTAAAAAACATTACAAGAAACGTCTTCAGAATTTAAATTCGATCCAAGGTCCTTTTAGGTTGTGGATCCTCCGGAAAGATCTGTCTGAATGAATGGATTCTGCCCAACATTCTGCTTCAACTCTAAAGTCATTTCTTTAGAGCTTCCCTAACCAGCAGGATGAAGCCAATCGTTTCAGTCTGACCAACCTGTGACACCCCGTCTGAAGCTCATCTCCAGTAGGATCAGTTGCTCTGATAGCAGCGAGGAGAATCCAACACCGGTTCCAGGTACACCCTTGGCAGTCTGAGCAAACAGTGTTGGACCCTAGTCCCTCACACTTGGCAGATGTTATAGTAGACGGTGTGCGCCTGTCTCGGGCCCAAAGAGTCACCAGTCGTCTCAAAGAGGCAGTCTTTGTGTGTGTGAATCTCTGTCATGGGAACGTTGCTGCTGTAGGAGTTGCCGTGAGGGTTCTGTGTCCCATATGATGGCACAGACTACAGGGAAACATAGAAATAGTATTAACAATCCCTGTCTCACTGATTTCTGTTGACAGTTTTATGTTTTTTTATGTTTATGGTTTGTGTTTCTGTTTATTAATTATTGAGTTCAATCTGATATTATAACACTCTAGTTTCTTACATCAAGCAGCTTCCAGTTAATCACCCAAAAGCATATCTCAGCTGCTGTGGAATATTTAGCAGAAACCACTGACTAGTGTTGCATTCAACTTGTAGTCAGAAGTAGGAAATTCCAATATCCAGATAGCAGAGAGTAGGACTTACTGATTCAATTTTGAGCTGTGGGAGAAAAACAAAATGCATCCAGAACAGTAGGTAACTTCCGCATCATTTAGCAAAATATATATTATATTCTACATTTTGTGTAGTTTTTGTAGAGATTAAACAAAAGAATTGCTGTCATTGCCCTTCCCTTATTTGAATCCCAACTTCTGCAACCTTGTTAACTATAGTGTTGTTAGCTTAGGTGAAACGTTATTCCTAGCTCCAGGTTCCAACATCCGATGGATGGAACCCACCATAAGACACAAAATCTCTCTATGTTGATGATATTATATTCAACATGAAGGAAAATATGATATTTCCTCCATATTTTAAAAAACTTTTTTGGAGCATTTTCTAACAAAAAAATCCTTTTGAGAGGCCGGATGATCTGTGTCAGAAACATTTATTATTAACTAACATTTATTAAAACAGTTGAGTGCGTTTCCTTTTCAGGAACAGTTTCCTTAGTTTACTATCGGTAGGAGCCAACAATGCTGATTGGAGTAACAGGATAATTGCTCTGGATAAAAGTATTTTTCCACCGGGCAACAGCATGGCACTTCCTTCCAAGTTACATTAAGTGGCAGGATAGGAAGGGTCAGTGGGAGTGTAATCTGTAATCTGTTGTGGATGCTGCTTCATTGATGTCCTGTTCTAATCTAAACAAAGTCTGCAAGACTGAGTGACTGAATGAGTTTAATCATCCGCATTACTCAGGTGGAATAGGGTGCAGAGGAACAAAGCATCAAAAAACCATCAGAAGACGGTAAGCTTAACTACAAACTACCAAGATAAATCTGAGATCTCAAGAGCTGAAGAAAGAATTGAAAAACAGGAACCTCAAAAACAATAAAAGAACTTCTAGAACTTGCTTGATGTCGTTGGAAGAACAAGTGACCATCCAACAATACAGCTGCGGAAGACAAGGGATTGCATAAAAGTTGGTGACTTGATGCTTACACCTTCCTTTAATACTCCTTTCTGAAACTTTCCATTACAAAAACAGTCCTCAAACATTTGACCATAGGTCTCTGTTGGTACTGGGTAATGCAAGTAATGTGTGGCTTTATTATGTAAAACCAGAAGTATCTGCCAATTTCTGCCATAATGAAATCTTTAGAGAATGGTAGCTAACATGGAAAAGGCAAATTCAAACTTATTATTTTGGCCAGACCCCCCTTCCAAGTTTTCTGATAGGATAACCTCTGACCAGGTCAACAAAAAGATTTGGAACCCTGCATTATGTTCTTTGGCTAATGAGAGTAACAACCACTGGCTGTGTTTTTACCTTTCCTGTTTCACTCAAAGGAAAATCTTTTCGACACAGGTGTGCGATGATTCCTGCCGCCAGAGCGTCACCAAGGACGTTGATCATGGTTCGAAATCTGTCGCTGCAGAGCAAGAAAGGGGGGGGGCATCACACTCAAAACATGACAATCCAGCAGCACTTAGATGCAATGGCATTTTATGAATATTCTGCACTTACAGGATCCAATCAATGGCCACAATCAGTGTGATGTCATCAGGTGGCAAGCCAACAGAGGTTAGCACAATTACCATGGTAACCAGTCCAGCCTGAGGGATGCCGGCAGCTCCTATGCTGGCAGCTGTGGCTGTGATGCTGGAAGATATGGAAATATGGTCAGAATCCAGCTGCTATTTACAGAAAAATTTAAATATCATCTGAATAAAATCGAACCTCTCCATGACCATGGATCCACTCAATCGGTTTCTGTTCAAACTAAATGAAAGTCATCCTTCATTTACCTGATGGTGACTAACTGTCCGAAGTCCAGCTCGTAGTCATTGACTTGAGCAATAAAGATGGCCGCCACAGCCTCGTACAGCGCCGTGCCGTCCATGTTGATGGTGGCTCCAACAGGAAGGACAAAGCGAGCGATCTGCCGGTCAACGTGGCAATTCTCCAGCAGGCACTTCATGGTGATGGGCAGCGTGGCAGAGCTGAGGAATATGTAGGTTCATCTCCTTTCCTATCAAGACTAAGGATGGTTGAAGATGATGGAGCCAAACTGACCTGGAAGAGGTGGCCAGCGCGATGACCATGGCCTGCAGCAGCCCCCGGATGTAGCTGAAGGGGTTCTTCCTGGTGAGGATAAAGTAGAACAGGGGGAGGAGGAGGAGGCCGTGAACGAAGAGGCCAGTGAGGACGGTGATGCCGTACCAGCCCAGCTTCTTCCCCAGTGTGCTCGGGTCCTGCATGTCCAAGATCTTCCCCGCCACCAAGAAGATGATCCCAAATGGGAAGTACCTAAGGAGAAATCAAATATCCTGAAGGTGAAGCCAAAAAAATCAGGCTCTAAAATCTGCCTGCGAGGTTTCTGCTGCAAATAATTTGGTTTGCCTAACAGATGATGTACGTACTTTAACAATCATGTGCCATGGCGACTGGCTGATGGTGAGTTTGTTACCATCACACCAAAAAATTACAGGGAGTGAAAAGGAGACCACACAGAACTTTAGAAAGAAAGCCTGAAAACCTCTGATCCAGACCACTATAGCTTACCACACAGCAGCATTGATGATCTTCATCACACACTCATTGATGCACTGGCAGACATTGACCAGTGGAGCTCCACGCTCTCCCATCCTACCAAGCAGCAGACCTGCACAGCAGCCAAAAAGCAAAACAAAAAAAAAGAGAATATTTCTTGAAAAAGGTTCTGAAAAAATGGTCCGGTGAGCAAAACTAACTTTTCCGTACTGATTTTCGCAATTTCTATTGCTTCTTTTCTTGACATTAAAGTAAATAATCAAAGAAACTTCAGCTTCATCTTTAACATTTAAACATTTATCAGCAAACAAATGGAAAAATTTAAACTGACATAAGTGAGTGAAATTTGACCAGTTCATTCTACAAAGTAAAGGCTAAGAGTAGAGTAGTTCTACTAACATTTTGTGCTTCATCTGAACGTTGGAACGAGTGAAGCTGAAATGTGTTAATTGAACACCAAAAGATTGATATTAGCTGTTTTAGACCAAGCTAGGAAACAAACAGACTTTGTTCTTCATCATCCTCACCCATGGTGGCAGAGAAGATGACAATACCGAGGACATTCATCTGCTGGCTACTGCCAGGATTCGTCTTGTAAATGACGTCTGGGGGTGGAGTCAGCTCCAAGTAGACCATCCGTCCTTTAGGGTCGCTGTCATCGGGGACCACATAGACGAAGTTGGGCTGGATGGTTCTGGTTGGGACTCTGAGGATGGGGATCAGGTCGGTTTTGTACTGAATAACCAGAATAAGGTTGTCAGAGGAAGGAAAGGAATGTAAATGTGATGGTAACTTTAAAGCTGTGAAATGTTTACCTGCTGGAATGTGGCTTCAATCAGGTTGGAAGGAACCATGTTTCTGTAGGAGGAAAGAAAATCTTGTTTAAAAAATAAATATTTGTTATAGTAATGTCTGTAACAACTTCATCACTTATACACAGCATTGAAGCTCCACTAGGCTGTATGCTTAGGCCCCTGCTCTTCAGTAGTAAAACTTATAGGTGAAACACAAACAGAACCAGTCAGATAATAAAGTTTGCAACAGGGACTAATGAGGAGGGTTGCTGAGATAACATACAGAGAGGAGGAGACAGGGCCGTAGTAGGAGATTTTTTCACGCCAGGAATCAGTCACCTTCATTTTCATTTATGTATTTAGCAGACACTTTTATCCAAAGCGACTTACAAAGTAGGCAGTAGATCAAAGGGTCTTGCCTAAGGACCCACACTGAATGCTATTGGTGTAGCCCAGGCCTGGATTTGAACCCAGGCCGCCAGTCCGAAAGTCAGGTAACTTTCCAATTGAGCTATGCTAGCTATATATGTTAAAGCATAACAAAAACAGACTGGTAGTGCTCTTTCATTGTGTTATACTGAGAACTGCTGCACTCTCAGAGTTCACTAGGATCAGGGTGAAGTGTTCGTCCCGGTCGTGCGACTCCTGTCAGACTGTCCACGAGAGCCGGGTCTGCAAACATGCAGGAGCAGAGATCATTGACTTGGTTAATCTGGCACTCATCCTGTAGGATTACTAAAAATACCCAGATGAGCTTGAGCTGTAATGGGATGAAGAAAGAGAGAGTTGGGGTGGGCTGTACAGTTTGTCGGCCCTCAGCATGTTCCGATTCTTTTTAGATAAAACTGATCAGCTCAGCTTCATTCATGCTAGTTAAACCAGCATCTTCCACCTCAAACTGCAGATTGCTGTGTCTTGATAAAAGGTACATCACTCTGCACTTGCCAATCATAGACCAGCATAAGCAACTGACTGACTGAAAATCATTAGTGGGTCAACTGTCCAACGTTCTGGATCATTCAGATGTTGCAACTTATCTTCCACAACATCTCTGTCCTGACAGATTAAAGCAGAAGCAGAGGAAGCCCAAATGCCACCCACCGAACATCCCTTGACCTCCAGAATAGGAACAGAATCTAATTTTTAAAAGTCTAAAATGATTTCTGCTCCAAGATGGTCTGAGACGAGATAAAGTTATGATTTGCTGTCATTAGCCATCCCAGCCACCCTGTTATAACCTAATAATACAAATTGTCAATTATACTTTAACATGTAACAGGAAGAACAGCAGTTTCTAAAAGTATTCACACACACACATTTAGTGGCTCTACATCCACAAGCTTTAAACTAACAGAAACCTGAATCCCCTTAACTGCCTCACTACAGTTGTAGTGAGGCCGTTGTACACGAAAGTGTGCTATACAAATAAACTTGACTTGCCTTGCCTTACAGTTGACTGATTTCCTATTTAAGGCAATCAGAGTAAAGGGAGCTGAACAATGATGATTCATGTCACAACTACACCATTTTAAATTGTTATTAACTCACACATTATTTGTGTTCTTGTTAGCATTTATGAATCTTTTTGTGTTGGTCTGCAACAGGACATTTTTATTAGATTATTAAAACAAAGTGGGTGACTCCACCCCACACAAACAATGACCTTTAACCTCTCTCACCTGATCAGGTCAAGCAAGGCATCAGCCGAGGTCATGACGGGCCCGCCGCCCAGACGGTTGCTTTCCATCTCCGTCCCTGTGCCGGGTTTGATGATGAGGACGAGCAAGATGCCTACCACCACGGCAATGAAGGTGGTCCACAGGTAGTAGGTGACGGTGAGGACACCCATCTTGCAGCATGCCTTGGACTCCATGGATGACAGACCTGACATCAAGCTGCACGATCAGAGAATAGGACACATACATGTATGGAGTTAAATGTCCACCACAAACATACTGCCTGTAAAGGTGAAGGAGCATCTCAGACTTTAAGGAGATGTTATCAAGGTTAATGGTCATGACAATGAACTAGAGTGGCTGTTTGTAATGCCGCGTTCACACAATAGGGTCTTGAGCGTTCAAAACTCATCTAACGCTTGAAGTTGGACCCGTGTACATTTTGTGCACTTTTTAGAATCAGAGCTTTAAACGTGCTTGACGCACGTCAAGCGTCCCCACTTCCGGATTTCTCCAGTCGGACTTCCTGTCTCTTCAACGGTCTTTTTGTACAATGGCGGACGAAATTGGGAGAGAGGCTCGAATTTATTTAATAAAAAAAGCAAGAGAGTGTCATTATCGAAAGCCTCGGCACCAAAGCTGTAAGTACTGGAAAAATTCAGCAGCGTTCTGTGATTCTACTCTGAGAGCTGCGCTGACGAGGCTGCCGGTTTTCGGCACTAGTTTCAGCTCACTTGATTTAGAGAAAACGGCGAGAATAAATCTATCTGCTATCATCACTTCCAAATCTTCTGCCCCGTTGGAAAGTTTGTCAGTATGTCCCATAGAAGGCGCTCTCTGATTGGTCGCCACTAAAGCATCCAGCGTCGAAAGTTAAATTTTCCCAATCCAAGCGTTGCAGTGTTTTGGGCGTCTAACGCTCTCGACGCTCTAGACGCCCAAAACCCTCCAAACGCTCTGGTCTCGACATGCGTAACACACCGCAAGACTTTTTGACGCCCCAAGATGCGTGTTTATTTAGACTTTGCATGTAAACTGGACGCTCTAGACACTCCAGACGCTTTTGGTGGGAACACAGCAAGAAGGTTATTGAAGAAAGCCTCTTTTCATTAGAAACAAAATGGTAGGAGAATTTAGGCTAGAAAATCTGCATACAAGACTTCTGAGACAATTTTTTCTGAATAGATAAGACCAGAGTAGAGATACGGGACAGTGATGGAAGAAACAAGACACAGCCAATCTCCACAAACACCTCCTACTTACTTTAGAGCACGGTGGTGGAAAGGGGATCCTTTAGGATGGTTTAAAGTTATAAGGTTGAAGCTAAGAACTCAGGGATATCTGGGATATATGTATTATCACAGCCCTGAATGAATTTATGTTTGTCTAAAAAAAATGCTTGGGCTCCTTGATCTTTTACTGTCACTAAAGGCTCTGGTTCGGTTGCATCCAGTTTAAAATGAGATTCATTAAAAGCTTCATCTGCTTTCCTTTGAATCGAAGCCCGCAGTCTGGACCTAGTCAGGTGAAGGATTTAAACTTTGTGAAACACAGAAACACACATAAAGAGTGGTAGAACAGTTGCTTCTACCTGGATGTGATGAGAGGAAGGATGAGCATCTTCAGCATCCTCATCAGCAACTCTCCAGGAAAGGAGAAGTAGATCTTGGCCTGAGAAGAAAACAATCTTTAAAAGATGTTAACATATTCTCTGATGATTAACTCTATTTTTTGGTTTTAGTTATCCTTAAGATTGTAAAGTTACACCTTTCCATGAATCTCTGGATCACCAATACACTGACTAAACACATTAGTTTTGATTTTGTTGAATCTATAATTTAATAGAAAAAAAAACCCTGTTAAAGTTGAGACAGACTGCAAATACCTACAGCTGCCTTTTCACTTCTTACATGTTTATTTGTCTCTTTTCAAATTAAAGCCTAATTTCTGCTTTAATGAATTCCTGTTTGTAATGCAGCGTCGGCGTTTGCCTTATGTACAGATGAAGCTCCACGAATAACGCATCGTTGCTTCTTACAAGGACAGATTACTGATGCTGGATTTGGACTGACAACTGTTAAAGCTCACGGACAGCATTTGACAGGTCAGCCTGTCTAGCAAAGAGGTCAACGTTCACCCAACTTTTAAGTGATATAAAAAAATTTATAGAAAAGCTTAAGAAGAAAAAAAAGCAGTGAATATATCTACATAAGCGAGTAGCCACTAATTGTCTAACATGCAGTTATTCAACCCATCAGGATCCCATTCTATGAGGAAACCTCTGGAATTCATACCATCAAGATCTTTAAGGTCATTCTGAGGTTTTATTTTGACTCTAGCTGCTTTTTTTACTCAGTTTGAGTTCAAAACAGAATCTTTGTTTCTACTTTAGTACAATTTCTGATGACATGTTAAAGTAACCCAGAGGGCCACCTTAACCCAAGACCGAGTCAGTTTCAGGAAAACACAAACTAAACATTTGGTTTAAACTTGTCTAAATCCTTGTTTCTATAAAAAACAGATTTCAAAAAGAAGCTTCAATACATTAATATTTAGGTAAACTGTTTGTTTTTTTGTTTAATACTTGCACAAGATAGCTTATCCAGTATGGGAGATGAAGTTCACTGAAAAGTGAAAGAAAATCATAGGAAGCATCTCTGTTGAATTTCATTGAGGTTGTTGGATCTGGTTCATTTAGTAATAGGGATGTAATAAACTAATCCTCCTGCTGTCATTATATCAGCAGAAGGATTCAACGAGAACCAGGTCTATTTTTACAGACTCACCAGTTATCATGGATTATGAGGCTTTTCAGACCAGATCCTTCAGAATCTGATCCATATCATTTCAGATCCTCCAGAAACATGGATTCAGGGGTTGTCATGAGGGTTCTGGACTTGAAAACTAAATTTAAAAAAGATTAGCAGAGCTGCTAAAAACAGACTCCCGGGTGCTTCATGTAAGCCGACACTTCGAATAGTTCTGATCATCCATTGAGGGGAATAAAAGCTGGGGAAAAAGACAAGCAGCTGAAGCCTAAAAGAGTTGGACCAGTCAAACACAGACAAGTAGGAACTGATCAGAAATTTTTAATCCCAGATGCAGAAGGTCTGGATTGATGAATGGGTGGATTGAAAAGTGAACATGTGGACTGATAGATTGAGAACTTTTGGTCACTGACTTATTCATGCTTTAAAAGCCCAACATTGAAGGATAAACCAGAGCCTCATCCAGTGAAGCTCCCAGGAGACTGTTTTTTCTTCTGGTGTTTAAAATTTGATCTTCAGGTGCTGAGTGGCCTGTCGCTGAGACCATTGTTCCCATCTCTTCAGCTGGAGGTTCACAGAGGAACCAGAAGTCAGCAGATCTCTGGGGATCTGGGTTGTTTGGGTACAGTCAGAATTAAAGATTTAACAAACCAAACCCATTACAAATATTACAGAAATCAACTGTAGAAGATGATTGGACTTTGATTCAAGCATCCAGAGCTTATAGAACAGATTACAGAACTGTTTTATGTTTCCCAGATCTCCAAACTGAAGTTTTCTCCTTTCTAACTACTTCAGACCTGAGCTGCAGGGATTCTAATGAGGACCACAAAGCGAGATCACATCTCTCTGGTTTAAACACTCTACTTTGGTTACTGTTTTAGAACTGGTTTTATGTTTCTGTTACTGGTCTTCAGACATTGTAATTGTTTGAGTCCACATTTTCAACAGGATTCATCCAAGTCTACATCCTGTCTAGAAGCCTCAGGTCTTCTGAAGATGTTCCTCTGTTGGTACCGAGAGGGAAAACCAGAAGTCAGGTTGGGTTCAGCTTTCCTGAAGACCTGAGACTGTCAGATTTACAGAACTTTGTTGCCAAAAACCATGCAGAACATTGCGGCCACAGCCATCCCAACCTATCATAGTGCCTTCACATGGCAGCCCATTTCTCATGGTACCACATATTAATAAGTGTCCTCACACCTGCTTATCCAGGTGATCTTCCACCATTGCTCTAGTCTGGCTCTGATGCTCAGGGGCTTGTTGTTGTTAATAGGTAATTGTTGGTGCCTTTCTCTATGAACCACCATTCTGTAGTCAGAGCAACAGAACATTGTATCTGATTGGAGCTCCACCTCATTGAGAGAGCTAAAAAAGCTGAACCTATTGTCTTCACCAGAGGAACTTGGACATGTTTCTGATTTCTGGATTGTCCAACAAGCCAAAAAAGTAAATCTAAATCTCTGTGAGATGAAAAAATCTTCTATGTTAGATAACAAAATGGAAGCTTTTGTCAATTTAAGCTCAGATGTTTTGTTGAATGTTCTGGTCCTGACTGATGATCTCAATTCATTTAATAGGGATTTCAATGTTTATGATGTATTACCTTAAATATTATTCTTTAAATTCAGTTCGGGGCTGAATAGACCTAATTTGAACTTACCTGCAGTTTAGGTTTCCATACTACCTCTCTTAGGTTAACATGCACCACTAAGAAAAAAAAGATTCTAGCTCTGTCCCTGGTGGAGGTCCAACTGTCTTAATCAAACCAATGAACATGCAGAGTTAAAGGATGGATCCTGACACAACATGTAACCCAGCAGACTCAGCTCTGGTTGTTTTAAGACAGAGTACCACTGAGCAATTACGGTAAAGCGGGTTGGTTCTGTACCTGTGTGGACAGCTCGGTTCCTCTCAGCATGAAGCCTAACGTACAGCCAGTTATCACAGCTATGACCGAGAGGGTCAGCAGCCCGTTCCTTTGGAAAAAATCCCTCACGCTCCTCCACCGGACACTCCTTATCCAGTCCATGAAGTAGGCCTTGACCCGGTCTCCCGTGGTCCCCCCACTGGCACCAGGACCAAAACAACTCTGTGTGGAGCGGGTATCCTCCTCACCGCTCGGTAACAAAAGCTCCTCCATGCCCTCCAAGATGTTGGGGTCGTCTTGGCACAGTTACAAACCTGTGACAGTCCTGGAGAAGCTAACTTCCTCCATGGAAGGATTAAATAATCAGTGACCAGAGTGGTGCTGCAGGACGGCTGTAGGCAGACTTACTGATTAAGAGGCTTAAGGTGGTGTTGGTGGGTGGAGGGTTGGGGGCATCTGTTGTTGTTTCCTTTTCCACTCCTTCGGGAAAGTGCTCAGAGGTCACGGCTAGTGGAGCTTAATGAAACGGGCTCCCATCGGCAGCAGCCGAGTTAACATGCAGTTATTCTGTTAATCTTAATAACAGGAAGTGATGTAACTTTGCAAATGCTCTCCTCAAACATAACTTCCTGTATTTCAGACTCTCCTGATCTGGTCAAAAATTTGTCAATCCATAGAGAAGTTGGTTTGGGCTGTTTGCAACCTGTTTTTTATCTAATTATGGGGCCTGATTAATACTTGTTGCCTATCTAATTACAACTTGTTTACCACTTAGTTACTACATGTTTACGTATTACTTTTTTTACCAGCTCATTAATAACGGTTTTCTACCTGATAATCGCATGATACCTGTTTACTTTTTACTACCTGGGTATTGTTTCCAGCGTTTTTATTACTTAAACATTGTGTACTACCTGATTACTATCAACTACCTTCCATCTTAAAGGTTTATCATTTGAACTCTGGTAAGGCCGTCCAACAGACCCAAATTAATAATCTGTTTATCCATTAAACCATTCTCCTTCGTATTATTTAATTCACTCTCTGGAATGAAGCAGTTCTACTTGCAGAGAAAACACCCCACAGCATGATGCTGCCATTACAATGTTATACAGGTGATGCAGAGTTCTCACCTTACCTCCTCCAATCAACATGTTTTATTTGTGTCCGAATATCCTAACAAACAGCTCAGCTTCAATTTTAAGGCTGGAGGTTTAAGTTTATGGAGATGTTTGACTGGCTTCACTATGGACAGTCGTTTTTTAATGAAAGAACCAGACTAAAATTAAGACTGAGATGGAGGTGAAACATTAAACCACATGTTAGTGCATGTGTTCAAATTTTATAGTCATGGTTAACAGGGAACAGAAAATGTTCACTACATCATAATTTATTAAGCAAACTTGTTTCAATCTACACTTTTTGCACATTTACTTTTTTTAGTAAAAGCCAAAACATATATCGAGCAAGTATTCAAACTATTTTTGCAAACCTGAGTAAATAATTATGAATTCTTCGGTTTCTATCAACCTTTTCTAATCCAATACTTCAAAATGTGAGTAAAAAATAAAAAACAAGACTCTCTTCTGTAGAGCTTTACAGATCTGCTCATTTCACCTAAACTAAACTAAATGTTCTCATCAGAGGTTTCAGTTGCTGCTAAAAGACCTCGAGTAGCACCTTCAGTCACTTTCAACCTGCTTTAAAGTTCTGATGGATCAAACTTCTTCAGAGTCGGGTTCTGATCATTTTATTTCCAGCTTACAGTAGTTAAATCACAGAACATGACACATTCACATACAGATACAGCACAGATTAGAAAACAGCTTCATGGATTTACCCTGAACGCCTCAGATCTTTGGGAACAACCAAAGGAAGTGATGTCGTGAATTAGGTTCAGAACTGCATGACTTCCTGATGACATTTGTTTCAAACAGAACCTGTAGAACCTGAGAGGGATCTTCTAAAGAGTCCCTGCAAGAGAAATTAGCTTTTACCGCCTAATACACAAAGTTCAGGGATAAGCGGATTTCCAGGCCCAAAATCGTCTTGCTTAAAATTTGGCTTCTCCCTGATAAGTGCAGCTTCTCGGAGTGGAATAAAAACATCTAGGGAATCTTGTTTTAAAGTAAATATCAGAACATCTGTGATTCAGTCCCCCAATGGTGGTGCAGTAAAAAAAAAAGCCAACGGTTGCAGGTTAGCTGATTTTAAGTTGATCAGATCAGGTCAAACTGTTAAACTCATTCCTAAAACTCTCATTTCTTCTGAGCACCGGACATGAAGCTTCATAGACTAACATTTAAGTGGGAAAAAAGTGCGGGAAAACAAAACGAAATTTATCAGCTTAATATCAGTAGCTGCTGCCACTTCTTGTCTATCACCACTTGATAAAAACGAGTACAGCGAGCGCAGCATAGCCCAGGATGAGGAAGAGCACTTTGAGAAGCCGGTCCTGTTTGTCCTCCAGCTCTGGAGACAGGATCTCAAAGAACGTGACGAACAGGAAGGTCCCGGCGGCGAGTCCCTGCAGCAGCACCGACACAATGCTGGCCGCCAGCGTCTGTGCCGACTCGATGCCCATCCCTACCACCGTCCCCAGCGGGATCATCAGGCTGACGGTGACTGCCAGCTTGACGGCGTCCTTCATGCCAAGCGACGCCTTGGCCACGCTGACACCCAGGGCCACGGCGGCCAGTGTCTCATGGACCGCCACGCCCAGAAAGAGGCTGCTCAGTTTGGCGCCCTCCTCCTGCAAGCCAAGTGCAAGTCCCTCAAACACTGAGTGCGCCGACAGAGCCAGAACCAGACCAGCCAGCCTTAGTGCCCCCGCCCCCGCCAGCTCAGCGGGTCCAAAGTGTCCGTGATGGTGTCCTCGGTCCCTCCGCCCTTCCCTGCCTGCAGAGACCGGGGGCGGGATGAAAGGTGCATCGTACTCAGAGTCGCTGCCAGCCTCAGACCCGCCAGCGTTGAAGGTCTCCAGGTCTATGAAGGACGTTTTCTCCTTCCTGAAGGTCAGAACAGCCTGCTCCACGAACACAGTGATGAAGAAACCCACCATCATCATGGTCTCAGCCAGCGGGTAATTACTGCTGATCTGCAGCTGCTTAAAGACGGCGTCCACCTGCAGAGGACAGCAACCGTAGAGAAGAGGCTTTGTTTACTTTCCAGGTTTTAGACAGATTTTATAACAAACTAAGGATCCAAGATGGGGAAAAAAAAAATCTAATCAAAAATACTTTATTTATCCCAAAGGGAAATTAAAAGGACTAGGACCAAAATAAGGCTGGCTTAGAAATAAAATCAGGCCGAATCAAATTTTTTTTACTCTATTTTATTTGTACTCTATACTTTATTTTTCTATTTCTATTATTCTATCTGAGATGACTTTAGACCTGGTAGTTTGAAAAAAAACTGTCCAAATAAATAAAAATTAAATTTTGATATAGATTAAAACGGTTTATTGCCCACCCATAGAACAACCCTACCAGAGCTTTATGCTATCATCAGACAATATAAAGCTAAAATTACTGATTAAAACAGCAATAAAAAAATACATCAGGGGTCTGGGATAATTTTTTTGAGAATCCCCCGGGTCAAAGGAGTAAACTGAACTCTTCCTTTATTTACCTTAACATGGAATAATTACTTTCTGACTACAATTTCAATCTGTCTTTCTTTCATCTTTTTCTCCTATTAACCATTTGCTTGTTATTTTTTTTCCAGAAGGTGCAAATATCTGACCAGCAGCTTGTTAAAACTTGGTTTGTCTGAGTGAATCTCACTCCGGCTAAAGGGAAACCTCTGCGTGTGTGTTTGTGTACCTTTTCTCTGACAGCGGGCAGCAGAGCATTGAAGCATGTTGCGAGGAACACGCCTCCTCCAAACGAGTTGCACAGAGCCAACCCCCGTCTGTATCTGTTAGCCTTTTCATAGTCAACCAGCAAGAGGCGCACCGGGACAAGGATGCCAGCCAGCATGAGACAAAACAGTCCCACCAGGCCCAGTAGCTTAGCAACTAGGATCTGCATCCTGATGCTGGAGACGCTACGAGCGGCGGAGAGACATGACCTGCAGCCTGATCACCAGCGGAGGATCTGCAGCGTCTCCGCTGGTTTCACTGGTGGAAAAACAAAGAGAATAATAGAAGCAGCTCTTAATGGAAACGAGTACAAAACAGATGCTTCAGTTGCAGTTCTGGTTCTCCCGACCACAGCAAAAGATGAGCAGAACCCAATTTCAACTCAGCTTCACATAATCTGCACAGAGCTCACAGAGTTATACTGGCTCAGATGAAGAATTAGGTTCCAAATACGATGTCAATCTGGGACAATGCAATGTGTTTATCTAAATGAGTGATAACATCTACAGCGACTAACTGGTAGAACGAGGTTCAGGTCTGAGGTGCATCATGGAACCAGGAAGTGATGACATCTGGAGTCAAACAGGAATCAACCTAAAGCTGCAGGATGTTCTCTCTTCCTACCTGAGTTATCAGTCAATCAAACTTTATCTATATACCACAATAAATAAAGAATACAATCAAACAAAACTATTCAGAAGTAAAACATAGAAATACATCCTAGTTTTACCTTTGACTAAAGTTACATAACTTTTATTACTGAAGTATTTCTTGTGTATCCCCAATTATTCCCAGCAGGAATGTTGCGCAACTCTCTCAGCTGATGCGGTTTCCTAAACAACATTGTGTTATTTATGCAGACTTAAGGTCTTAAAACAAACAGAACCTGATACGATTCCGGTCAACACCAACAGAGATATTGCAAAACCAGTAGAACATGTTTTATTAACCTCTGCTGCATTCAAACTTCAGGCAGGGAACCAAGACCCCAGATAAACAGACGCATCAAGCTACTTCCAGCTAGCCGTCCAGCTAACAGCGCGCTGGCTGAGCAGTAAGCTAGCTGAGTCGGAACCGGCCCGCTGGGTCGCAACAGCTTCTCTGGAGCGTGTTGTTGAATTGTATCGAACACATTTAGAACCACAGAACCAGATTTCGTCAGCAGAACCGGGCCGTTTTCACCTTCAGAAACATCCGTCCTCTGCCCCGGCAGGTGCGTCGCAGCATTTCCGGTTCAGCGTCACACTTAACACGAGCGCTGATTGGCGGATCCCCGCTTTCGTAATAACCCTCTCCAGAGCGCGTTGAACGTTTGTTTCCTCGTGTGAAAGAAGGGATATTATGGCGATGGTCATTTAGTATGTTATTGTGAAGTTTTATGTTAGCAGACGTGCTTCTCCAAAGCGACTTACAAAGTAGGCTGTTGCATATCCTTCCCCTGGCCTGGATTTGAACACAGCCCCCCAGTTTGGAAGTCAGGTGACTTTCCTGTTACAGCTGAATAATATCCCTCAGTGTTTGATGCAATCCCCAGTAGGACATTACGACTTTCGTCATCTATGCCTCTATGTAAAGACATTTTGATTCCTAGTTTTCATCCAAGTTCTATTTACATTGACTATGAAGAGATTTAAGAGATATTCCTCCTAATAGACACCATTTCCACTACTTCCTGCAAATTTTATTGGTCCAATGTCCTTGGAAATCTAAACTTGAAATGTACTTGGTTACTCCCCAAAAATAACAATCAAAGAAAATCTCCTTTAAAATTATACACAACTGCTACCCCATCAAATCATTTTTGATTAAAAAAAAAGATATAAATGGGACTTGGACCCCATGTGTACTTTCTGTGATAATTGGTATTGCTGTTACACTAAAATATTCTGAGATTGTGTCTGAGAACCAATTTTTTTCATCAGGAGAACATAAATTTAACATTAACAGATAAAACTGTTATACTTGGAATAGAAACCTGGTAAGGGATGGAGTTTTATATATCATAAGCTTTTTTATCATTTATGGTAAATATCCCATTCACACCTCCAAATATTCACATAAAAAATAAATTTCCAGATGCTTTTTTCTTATATAAATGTTTATATAGAATCCATAAAACTAAGCTCAAATGCTGAGGCCATTAAAATTATAACTGCCTTTGAGAGATTTCAACGCTCGAGCACCGATTTGAATTTATCAGTGAAATTCACCTGTTCTGTAACCCCTTTGGATGTTATTTTTGTATATATTCATTATATGCTGTTCATGCATGTTCTTTATTTGCAGTTTTAAAAAAAGTGAGAATCCAATGCTCCTCTTAGTGTAATTTAATAAGCATAAGGCAAGCTCTCAAACTTATTTCTTGTATAAACTTCCATTCTTGCTGAAAAACTTAAAACTGTACAAATAAACTGAATTACACAGCCCACTGATCCTCACTGGATCGGTAGACATCGCTCCTGAATGTTAGATTTCACCTCTTTTTCCCGTGTTCTTCAGCAGAACTATAAAGGATCCACTAACATCATTTCCACACGGTGATCGTTTGAACTCCCCGTGTTTCTCCAAATATCTCAATATGAATCCTTGCTGCTCTTGCATGACTCCAGTCTGTTGCTAATGGTTTTAGTTCTTCACAGTGTATAGATGTATTGACTCAGTGAGATCTGTTAAGCAAGCTCTGCACTGGGGGCAACACATCAAGCGTAAATTATCCTGATTGCTTAAGCTTTTGTTTAATGCAATGTACTGGAGGATTTTTTCAGCAGTAACCACGGATTTTTAACACATCCGCTCTTCTTTTACAGTAACCAGTGTGCTGATGTCACCAGACCGCAGCTCATATTTGAAAATGTCTTGAGATGCACTGCTAATTATCCTCATTTGCTTTCACGATTTGTCTCCAACTCACAATCTAAAAAAAAACAGGGAGATGTTGGAGCTGTAAACATGATTCTGAATCTCAATGTAACATAATAATGTGGCAGTTTCCATTTAATCCCTGTTATGCTATGCAGAAGAGATTTTGGTTTTGGGTCTACACTATAAATCATCTGTAGTTTAAGAACAACTTGAGCTTTTATAATGTCTGGTTTTAAAAGCCTCACTTGTTGCTATGGTTAGGCATTATAACTGGCCAAACAGCTAAATGTTTTCTAGTTGTACCGCATTAATAATTAAACGATAGAATAAATGTTAAAGCTTATAAAAAAGCCACTCCAAGAAGCAGCCACCTTGTTAGGTGCCATTTCATAACTAAACAAATCACATATTTTGTTGTGAATTATTTTGCAGAGTAGATTCCTTTGAACTCAGGTAACAAAAATCTATGAAAAGCATGTAAATAATATTTTTTGTCTTTATAAAAGCACAAACATCTAAATAGTTTTCTCTGTCGGGTGACTGTAAAGCTCAGTTTGGTGACCTTTGCCAAAAAGGAGATCGTCTCCAATAAGAACCCTGATCACACAAGGCAGAAGATAAAGCAGAATATTATATGGATTAAACATAAATCAGGCCGCAGACAAAAGGAAGTAAAATCGTGAGATGCTCTTTTTAATTAAAGTGTGTTATAACAGCCTTCCTCCTGCAGCTCCATGTGGTGTCTCAGTTCGTTTATGCTAAACCAGTTACTCACCCACACACAAAGACACACTCAGCCAAAGATCTCCGAAAACAGACAGAAAAATGCCTTTTTTTTCATTTATACTCTGCTGTTTTCTGAGAAAATGAGACTCAGTGTGTTGCTCGTTTATCTAGAGTTTCTGAGGCTGAAACACGCTCCTCTTTAAATCCCACAAAGAGCTACAGGAACCGAGGGTGTTTTTTTTTGGTGTTCCTGAACAAGGCTTACACTCTCTCATGCTGCCATTACACAGTTATGGAAAAAAACTGAACATTTCCTTAAAGTCCGTTTTGTTGTACAATCCACATCAGAAAGGAAATAAAGTCCAATGCTGCCTCCACCAAACCTGTCCGACCTGAAAGGGGCAGAAAGAGATCCCTTAGTCATGGACATGAATCTCTGCCAATGAATGATCATCACCATCAGCGACTTTCAGGTCTATGATTGTGTTGGAAGAAGCAGCTGCGTGTGAGCTTTTGAGATTTGTGTGGACACAATTTTCTATCTTTCAGATAGATCTGTGCTCGTTTGAATATCACTATGTTCTCATCCAGCAGTTTAATTCAGACAGAGAAGATGAGGAGTTTGATGGAGAAGATTGATAAAGAAATAATGTCAGTGTATTATTAAATAGAATAAAGTTAAACTAAACACGATGTTTTGCTTACATTTTTTTGTAGACCATACGATTTAGCATGCGTCTTATAATACTGTGCGTCTTATGTAAGGCTTAATTACAGAAACAAACCTCATAATAATCTGTTATGACTGATAGTGCTTAAAGTACAGTACTTTAATTAAAAAACAGGGAAGAGGGAGTAAGAAAAAATCTAAAATGTATATTTAATTATCTTTAAATTGATTTATTTAACCTTTAGGGTTTCTGTTGTAGTCATTTCAATATAATGTTAATCTTAACCATATGCCCAACTCAACTTGTTGGAGGTTATGTTGATATTTATGTTTGTCACATCTAAGTTATACACTCAATTAAAAATAGACTTTGATGAGAAGTGAGTTATGCGACATCACCATCATGCAGCTGCGCATTTCAAACTTATCGATCAGAAATAAAGTGGAGATTACTCATGCGTACAGTTAAGAATCGTCACTGCTGCTCCTCGTTTCCAGCACTAGGAGTTCGGTTTCGGATTTGACTCCTTAGCTGTTCGATGAGTTCAGGGTTCTGCTGCTGCATCTGCTGAGCGAACTGCTGCCCCCTAAAGGCCAAACAACAGTCAGAAACAACATAAACGGGTAGCTTTAATCGCAGAACAAATACTCACGCCTGGATCAGGCCAGACAGATCTGCAGGTCCCTGAGCTCCTGAGGTTGCTCCGCCCATTCCTACTCCTACTCCTGCTCCTACTCCTGCTCCGGCCCCACCACCGACTCCCCCGCCTCCACCACCGACTCCCCCGCCTCCACCACCGACTCCCCCGCCTCCACCACCGACTCCAGCACCTCCACCGCCAGGCGCGCCTACGCCACCGTACCCTCCTGACATCATCCCGGACATCCTGGGAGAAGCAATGGAAAACGGGGGAATAAGTTTGGCAAAACACAGGAGCAGAACTGAGGGACGAAGGTGAGAAACTTACAGCTGCTGCACCTGAGGGTTGTTCATTAGAGTTGATGCCTGCAGAGAAAATCAGCAGATGAAACAGTTGATACTGAACCAAACATACCGCTTCTCATTGGTTATAATCAACCTAAACTTGATTCCCTGTTGTTTTTTTGTGTGTTTTCAGCCTTTACTATTATTATGGTGTTTATTATATAGTTGTAGCAAATGAAGAAGGTCAGAGAAGGAAATAGAAGATATGCAGCAAGGGGCCGGGGTTGAAAATCAAAGATGCCATTATCTTAAATAAGCCAGGGAGCATTCCGGTTGGACCAGGGAGTCTAGGTGCAGTTCTCTAGAGAAAGTTGATTAACGGTGAGTTAAGCTACTGGAGCCTTCGAGGAGAGCGCTATACATCAGGCGCTGTTTTCAACAGTTCGGCCTCTGATGGTGGTGGTATTGAAGTGTGGGAAGTAGGGTTGAGTCATATGGCTTACAAATGAAATCACAGATAGAGAAAAATCCGTTTTGGCATTTCTATTATCCTCTGTTTCAGTAACCCTGAATTCAAAGTCCAAATGAATACAATCTGAAAAACAAGTTGAAAAGGGTGGTGTGTGTGTGTGTGTGTGTGTGTGTGAGATCGATCACAGTGAACCATAGAAAGCCAGGACAGTTTACAACCCGAGTCCTTGACATCTTCTGCGTCTTTTAGCTATGTCTTTCCTCCAACACACATCAACTTTGGCAAGGGGCTGATACAGAGCCACTCATTTGATTCAGGTGAGTCGGAGCAGGGATACAGACAATTGGTTGACTTGTGAAAAGCAGGAGACATCATCATGCTGTGAGAAAGCGATGGTCTTGTACTATACTCACCACCGCTGTAGTTGACTTGGTCTACAGACATTGTTCAAGATCACAAACTCACCTTTGTTGCTCCTTTTACTCAAAAACCTTTTTTTCTATTTATATTATGACTTAAGGGGACAAATTTTAACGTTCTTCAACAATTTCAACTAAAAGCCAAATATTCCAAACTTTGTGCAATTCCTGAACGTTTAAGTTTAAAAAGGTTGACTTTAATTCTGAAGAACAACTTTAAGTTGCCTTAAAAATATTGCCAGAAGTCTCCTGCTTTTTGCTGATTTATTATTTGTTTGATTAAAACAATACTAATTAAGAAACTTGTATTTTGGTATTTTTGTTTGTGTTTCATCAGTTGTAACTCACCATGTTCATGAAGCCGGGGTTACTGAGCAAACCGGCAAGGTCGACTCCACCCAAACCTGCAGACTAACAAAAGGAAAACAAAAATAATGAAACTTAAACAGAGCTATCATAGAGACGCTTATCCACCAGTCTCCGTTCTTACCGGGCTGGACGTCTCCATCTTCTCTTCGGCGATCTTCATGTTGGTTTTGTAGGTGTCGTTATCCGGGTCGAGCTCCAGAGCCTTCCTATAGTAACCAACGGCTTCGGTGTGTTTGTTGAGGCTGGCCAGAGCTAAACTGAAACCAGAAGACAGAAGGTCATCAGGAGGATCTGTTCATGGTTTTTTTATGCTGGAAACAAGACTAATGATATTTCTTCAGGCTACAGATTGAAGTGAAAATCTAAGCTTACTTTAAAAACCTCCATCTATTTTCAACTCTGACATTTAAAGTCCAGAAAAAAACAAAACAAACAACAAAGACATTCCTCTCTTTAAAGAGTGAATAGTGTGCAAGCAAATACATGAATGGACGTATGTGTAGATTGATAGGTGAATGGATGGTCATGTTAACGCATAGATATTTTGATGGAATCTCACCCCATCCGTCCATAAGCTTTGCTGTAGTTCGGGTCAATTCTGATGGCCTGTTCACAGTCCTGCACAGCGCCAGCGTAGTTCCCCAGTTTGCTGTACGCTGCAGCCCTGAAACCGCAGCATCAGAAAAGGGTCAAAACCAAACGTGAGCGGCTGCTAAGAACGAGCAGCACCAAGATCCAGTTTAACCATAGTTCTGTCCGCACAACAAAGTGTAATCCCATAAGTTTACAAATATTTCCTGCTTAACTGACCATGAAATCAGAGTTCAATGGCTGAACAAATCCAAACAGATCAATTATCGCATAGCAAAGAGTTGAAAAGCTGAGAAAAATATTCAGAAACCAGAATGTGAATAGGTTAAAAAGAGACGTTTACTCCTTGTAAATAATCCAGGAGTGGAGATTACTACACTACATTACTACAAGGTTACAGGAAACATTTCTTGAAAGCAGTTCTAATTTTATTCCTCCTCAGCCAGCATCCAGATGTTGTATTTCTACAGAAGGCTAACCTGTTGCAGTAGTAGACGGCGTTCTGTGGGTTCAGGGCGATGGCCTTGGAGTAAAACTCTACCGCTGCTGCAAAATTCTCAACTTTCATCTGGTCGTTACCTGCAGAGAAAACAGAGCAGAATCAGCACCATCTTTAGATCTGAATGCTCTGGAGAACAAAAAAGAGGGATCAGCGTAGAACGATGAAAAAAACTAGTTCAGGGCTGGCTGATTTCATAAGTTCAGACCTAAACAGATTCTGCCCTTGTTATAAAGGAAATAGACAAAAGATCGAGAAAAAGAAAAATCCGAAATAGCCATTGGATTATCTCACCAGAACCTGTTAAACAGAACAGCTGAAGTGCTTCAGGCTGTTTGGGTCTGCAGGTTGATCGCACGGCATTGAAAGAAGAAGATGACCACATCCATCCTTCAGTTTGTTGTTTGATTCACATACCAGACAGCAAACTGATGGACGCAAACACACACTAACCCTACGTAGGTTTACGTTAGCAAACTACGGTGTCGAAAGTAGCAAGTCTCCCAGTCTCTCTTAGAGGCGGAGCTAGAGGCCGGGGTAGCACCGGACCCGCTGAAATCTACATATATACTTATATGTATGCATTTATAGACTTATCCCATCTGCATTTGCTTGGGGATAAACACACACATTCCACAGTGGGTTAATGCAGGTATGAAAGACAAACTAATACGTGTTATAGATTAAAACATATTGGCGGGGTACGTAGATCCCTTAGGGTTGGTCATCTTTTAAGTAGCTCGCAAGCTCGAAAAGTGTGGGCACCCCTGATCTAGAACATCTACATCTGGGCCCAGGTTTGGCAAACCGACCAAAAGAGTTTTCTCTGAATGGTAAAATGGGTCCAGGTTCTACAGGATTATAGTGAGAATGTGATTTTAATAGTCTCAGTGGATCTGGAACAGCTCAGCATGAGACATCTCAGATCCCAGAACCCACCGTCGCTTTTCAACCTCTCCGCTTCGGCTTTCTGCTCTTCTGTCAGAAAACTCGGAGCCGTGTTGTTGTTGGCCTGAGACTCAGCTGGAAACTGGACAAAAAGAACCAGAATCTGGATCAGCACAGAAGCAACCCAGCCTGTGCATTTTAAACATGCTGAATTTAGCGTTAGCAAAAACACTACTGTTAGCATTTGACTTACTATGAATTTATATACTGTCATTAACATTCTAGATGGAAGATTAACATTAGTCCACATGCTTAATTTAGCTTGTAACATTAAATTGAATTTCCCCCTGAGGATCAATAAAGTACCATCTTATCTTATCCGATTAGCATTTTAACCCAAATCACCTCACATATTATTGCAAATAGACTAGAACTTAACATTTATTTAAAAAATGGAGTTAGCAACTAACAAACTTAATTCTAGCATGTATGCAGCTCTTCCGACCCTCAATCAGCTTTAAATCAGCTGAAAGTTTTTCAATATGAGAATGAGGTCAGTGTTTTACTTGTTTCTGCTTATTTAATACATTTCAGGATTTTTTTTCTGTAGCTGACCTCCAATTTGGCAAGTTCTAACCAAAAACAGTAAAAAGAACAGGATTCAGACAACATTTACGTTTTGTGTTACAGAGGACAGGCTCTCAGTTTAGAACTGCAGAGATTTGAAGAAAATACGTTAAAGAAACGAGGAAACAGCGGCTCGGGTTTCGGCTCGGGTCCTCTGGACCCAAAACAGGACCTTTCCCCACAGAATGGATTTACCCTGGCCGTTGCTGTGGCAAATATATCTGGTAACGTCATGGGAATGGCGAGAGTCTGGTCATCGGTGGAAATGTCAAACGCCGTCTCCAAACATTGAACAGCAACTAAAAGACAATAAAATGTCAGCAAAAAAAGCTTTAGGAAGCCTAAAGAGGCTTAAAATGTTCTGGAGAACTGTGATCATTTATCTTCTCGGTCTGTCTGTGTCTGACTGAAACACAGCAGAAAATGAAGCAGTTTAAAGTGAGTTTCTCCAAGAGACACTGAAGAACTCACCTTCTAGGCTCTCCTGAGCGTCCGAGGACAGGTGTCCTGTCTGGAGCTGGTCGTGGAGGAACTGGATGATGGAGAAAGCGAGGCGTTTCGTGTCTGTCATGGTGGCAAAGATTCAGCCTACCGTGGGTGTTTGCTGAGGGAGACACACCTGGGACAAAGGCACACTTTTCATAAAAAACAGACAGAAAATCAAACGCATGATATCCAAGGAACATGTCTTCTCAGGAATGAGTCTACTCATTCTTTGCTGCCTGGTGAGTGGCAACGGAGGTGGATTAGCAGTGCCTGTAAACAACTGACAGTGTCATCCAGAACTTGTTACTGTGGGATATTGTCTCTGCTGACCACATTTTTAGGTGTTAGCAGGTCATGACAGTTATGAGACTGACATAGGGCAGTCTTTAGTCAGAGGCTTAAATAGATTTGTTGCAAGACTGACTGCTACTGGAGATGCTTCCCATCACTTTCCAAAAAAACTGTTGTACATGGTTCTTATTGCGTTTGATTCTAAACTTATGTAGAGGCATCATGTCCATGTCCACTTACATGCCTGGGGGAGTAAAATACTTTTAGCTATTCTTAATTTTTCCATGAGGATGAAATTATATTTGGAAATTATAAATGGGCGGGGCCTCAAATGGGTTATAATCTCTCAAACTAAGCTTAATGGACTTGTTTTCAGCAGGTGAAACACTAAAATCACTATTAAAGGATTCGAAGAAAAATTCCCACAATGATCCGTCTTTTAACACATCATTATTCTGACCAAAAACCTAACTCAGTAGTAAAATTAGAAACAGTGTTCAGGGATTATGTGTTTAAAAAATGATTTTCCCCAAGGGAAGTGGTGACATAAGGTTTTTGCTTAATGGGAATATTATTCACCTTGGAATATAAAGGTTGTGCATTTAATTCCAGTCTGCTATTACCTGTTGATGTGCCGCTGGGCAAAGCACCTCAGTAGTAGTGTGTTATGACTAGAACAGCTCTGGCTAATGGACTTTTCTATTGATATCAACTTTAGGAAGTCAGGCTTCAAAAGCGCGCTTTCTTCCACGTAGTTTCTAGCTTTCGCCTGAGTAATTTGACATTTTGACTTTCATACGTTTAAACCCAAGAGTTTCCACGGCTTCTTGTCCGACCTGAGTTTCTTTCGGAGCGCCACGCAGATCTTCAGCCCAAAGAAAGTTCTAGTACATTTGGACCCCAGAGGTGGATCTTCACCGAGCTGGCGATCCAGAACCAAACTGCTGGCTTTGTACTCAGCCAGAATCGTACCCCTGGAGAGGTTCTGGTTCTGAAGGAGTTCGGATTCGAGGCTGAATCTGTTTTAATGTCGACTAACCTATTAATTGCTAGAGGCTTTAAATGTGAACATCTTAGAGTTCATTCAGCCAGAGGACTATTTACTGTGCGTGGAAATGAGGAGCTAGTTAAAATAACGAGTTTGTGTAGATTTTCTGTTACCCTGAGTTCGGCGTTAACTCCAGCTGGCGATGCTAGCGGCCACGAAGCTAACAATCTGTTTACACTGCGGCCAAAGTTCTGCTTCTGGCGGCGGAATAAGGCGTCCCTGGTTCCGAGTCAGGGTCGTTAACACGGCGGCGGCTCCTACCTACCTGATGTCTCCTGGATTGCGTTGAGAGTCCCGCCAGGTAGTCCCGAGGTCGGGGGCACTGGCTAACTTCACTATGCTTAGCGCCGGGGCTGACGCGGAGTGATGACGTCAGGTGGGAGCGACGTCAAAGTAGTGGAAAAAACGACTTGACAAATGGGAAAATCCCTTTATCGTTGATTCAATTAATCAAAATATTATTAGATGTTCAGACGTGACTTTTCACTGCCAACGATAAAAATAAATCATTGTGACTTATTTCACTTTAATAGTAAACTTAGAAATGATGGAACAAGACAACATATTTACTTTGATTATACTGGAGATTCTTTCAAGAAGAAATTGTAAAATCATGATGCTGATTCTTCTTTTTTTCAAATCAACAGTTCAATCTCGAACATTTATTTTTGTCTTGTCAATATTCACAAAGTTTTTGGACTGACATTGGTAATTGGGTTCTACTTGACCATTCCTTTGTTCGACGCTGATGCCATTTTATTTTATGGGGATAACCTAAATCCAGCTTTCTCTGATGCCATAAATATAATTGTTCTTTTAGCTAAGTGCCACATTCACTGCAATAAATGGAAAGCAAATAATCACCTGCTTCTTCTGAACAAATTTAAAAATGTGATATTAATATTATGTAAAATAAAAAAATGGAAAATTGCAAGTTGCACTGTATGTTCTGAGATTTTGCGATCAGAACTAGCATTGACCTCCTCAGCGATCTGGGCCACAGTGGCCTTCCTATTACATTGGACCAACTGGGCCAGCCCTTGCTCCCCGCTTTCATCAATGAGCCTTTTCCATCCATGACCCAGTGGCTGGTTCACCAGTTTCCCCTCTTTGGACCACTTCTGGAAGGTGTTAAACAGTGCAGACCTAGAGCATCCAACAATAGATGCGGTTTTAGAGATCCTCTGACCCAGGCGGCAGGCCATTACTACCTTGCCTTTCCCAAAGTCACTTAGATCCTTTCCCTTTCCCATGTCTCCCCATTGAGGGACTGGATGGCTGCTTATCTACTACCGGGTTCCATAAAGAAATCATCGTTTTTAGCTAAACATTACAAATTATCCGATCAGAAAGTGGAGTTGTTCAGAAAGCAGCCAGTTATCCACAGTGATGAATGGATTCTTCAAAATAATATCAAAACGTCTTCATGAAATCTCCCAGAGAGGATATTTACAAGGTCCAGAGTTTGGAACCTGTGGATTCAACAGCTCACAGAGATCCTAACCAAGGTTCTCTTAAGCAAAACACAGAATATTTCAGGTTCTTTAAACTGATTTCCATTAAATTTTAGACAAATGTTCTCCAGAGAAACAAAGGAACCAGCGGTGGAACAAAGATTTTTTTCTCCCATTTTGTTGGCACAAATCTTACTTATTGCCGACTATTCTCATTGGTTTTGGATTGCTGTGCAGCTGGTAGAAGTTTGGCTGCTATTTTCTTACTTTTGGGAAGCGCAAATATCACAATTGCTCAAAAACTACCTCACCTGCAGCCATAAATCCCAGATGAGTTAAAAAGGGAGGCTCGGGGGATGCAGAGACAGATCACAGAGGAAAGAAGAAGATCAAACAATCTCTTACTTTGATAATAATTACCAACTAGAGTCTCTGGCTAATAAGTTGGGTGCTGATTACCTTCAACTACGTAGTGTGCGTAGAATGATTCTGCGTAAATAAAGAACATTATAGACAACCCTACGTTTACTATTAATAGAACAACAGTGTCTCTGGTCAGAGCCTCAGTGCTGCAGTAAAACAGGGTCAATTACAGTCCATTATCCCTACATCAACAATTGTTTGAAGAAACATGAGCTAAGTAGACATTTAATTTTGCTTTGTGAATAATAAAATATTTAAGAACTGAATTAAACAAAATCATAGGCTGTTTTTTTCCTGAACCTTTTTCAAGCCTTCTTTATTTAGGGACATGCAGCAGAGAGCTCTAGTACTTGTTAAAAAGTCTTAAAGCCTTTTTTGTTTGTTTTTAATTCAACTTTATTAAGCTTTACAATAAAACTATTTTTAATAATCAGCACTTTTTTTTAATATGACACACATCAATAAAATAAATTCTGAACTAATAAAAAAAACTAAAGATTGTTAAATCTGAGACATTTTAAATATTAATATCTTGATCTCTGTGAGTGGAAGCTTTGCTGCTCTTAACCCTCCTAGGCTGCCGTAGTTCGCCTCACATTCCTGCTCAGAGGTGAGCTGCAGCTCTTCCTTTGTTTTTATTCTAAATGTCGGCATTTATCTTCTAGCACTCTAACTAAAATGTACATTGCTTGTTTTTAAAATGTTATACGTTCGGTCTGTTTCTCAATTCTACAGAAAATATTAGCATCAGCAACGTTTTCTGTGGCCAGTTCACGTTTGTTTTATCGCCGTTCATATCGGCGGTGAGCAGCGCCGTTTATTCCCCCGGCGGTGAGCAGCGGTACTGCGTGTAAGAAGTAGCAATCTGTGAGATGAGTGACGAAGAAAAGATTAAATACTGATGGTGTCATTTTTCTTTCACTAAAACTATACATTCAGAACTGTATGATTTAGTAAAATTAGTTTAAACTATCATTGTTGTTGATTACTTAGAAAGTAAACACTTCTTTAAGAGAAAGCTTTAATTGAATTGGGTATTTTGGCATAATATTTTAACAACACTCCTGTTTCACCGCTTCATGAAAGATTTTACACTTATTGCCTTATTTTTGTAGAACCTTGAACCAGTCAGTGCCTACAAAGACCTGCGGTGGGACCAGGAGGTGAACTGATGTTCAGTTTGTTTCAATCATCTAAATGTTCTTTATTCTATCTTTGGTTCCTGTGTTTTTTTTCTGCAGAATATTCAGCAAGAACTCGCATAGGGAGTCTTCCTCCTGCTGCAGAAACACAGACATGGAATCTACCATGGCGCCTGGTGCTGTTTGACGTTCATAATGAACTAGTTAGTCTCTCAACTTTTCAGACAGACATGGGGAAGGGGAAGGATCTGAGCGACTTTGAGAAAGGCCAAATAGTGATGGCCCGCCGTCTGGGTCAGAGCATCTCTAAAACTGCATCCATTGTCGGTTGTTCCCGAGCCGCTGTGGTCAGTACCTTTCAGAAGTGGTCCAAAGAGGGAAAACTAGTGAACCAGCGACTGGGTCATGGACGGAAAAGGCTCATCGATGAAAGCGGGGAGCGAAAGCTGGCCCAGTTGGTCCAATCTAATAGGAAGGCCACTGTGGCCCAGATCGCTGAGGAGGTCAATGCAGGTTCTGAACGGAAGATGTCTGAATGGACGGTCCATCGCAGTCTGCTGCGTTTGGGACTGAGTAAACGTAGGGGAACCAGGAGGAAGACAGACGGAGGAGGACGTGGGAACGAGGCTTCCCACACCTCTGTCCCTGAAGGTCCAACAGAGGACCCGCTCTTAGAAAGAAAGTTATTCACCTCTTTGGATCAAGGATTGTATCAAGAGGTCAGTCCCTCAAACAGAAACAAGACTTCAGAAGGAACCTCAGAGCAAAAGGATGAAGTTTCTCTAGGAGAAAACTGATGATGAAATTGAATGTTAATCTGGAGAAGAAGCGATAAAACTCTTGAGGTTTTGGTTGGATTCTAGTCATAGGGAGCTAGGGAAAGTGTCCACAGCGAAGGTGTTGTTCAGTAAGAAGGTGGCTGAAGCTCTGCTGATGTTCTGAGGAAATTCAGCCAGGACAGCCTGATTAATTAATTTCTGCCCCCTGTTGGGTAGTAAAGACCTGCATGCTTCCTCTTAATTAAATCCCTTCCATCTCTGAGTTGGAAGTGGACAAATCTGGACCAGATCTTTCATTTTAGTGCTTCAGTTGGTGTGTTCCGTTATCAGGTCAGGTCAGGACCTCACTAGGATTTACAAGGCAAGTCTAATAATTGACATAACGCCGACAGTCAGTCCAGTGGGTTTGTCAGCAACTGAGCAATCTGCGGTTGCCATTCGCCCTAATTATTTCGAACAAATAAAAAATAGCTATCCATTGCCAGTGGGGAACACGCAATTCCAACAAACTGTAGCTACTACATGTTGATCTGTACGATCGTAATGGCAAGTAAATTCACAATTTTTTTGTATGTCTAATGGTTCAAATCAAAGATTAATGCATAAACCTACTGTGCTTGATTTGAGTTTTTAGGTATGACTTGTTCACAATTTTCTTGCCTGTGGTCTTTGCCTTAATGTTGAATAAGAAAAAACACATTAAACTCTACTGAGTCTGCTTTTACAGATGTGGTTTTTGCTTAGAGGTAAGCTACACTTTCAGTTTGCGGATTGATTGGTAAACTCTGGGTTTAGCTGCATAACCCTAGTTTTAGGTTAATTGGACTTATTATAATTGAAGCTGGATGTTTAACTAATCAGAACAAAAATTGAATCCAAACATGTATGAAAAACATATGTGAAGCACAAATTATTGCAACCTTTTTTTTTTCCAAGTTCTCTAACAGATTCGTTTGTCTTCAAGTTGTGATGTAAAAAAAAAACAATAAAAAAACGGCTAAATAAAGGTTTGAAAGATTTGATTCTGAAAAATGTTTTGTACCTTTGAGATTCACACTAGCTTTCTAGTTTTTAAAAGCTCCAGAAGACTTCAGCCAATCACATTGTGTCAATTATTCTGGTCTTAGGAAAGTTTAAACCCAAAAAAAAGAATTAATTATTTTGCACAAAAAATGCATAAAATAGAATCAATCAAGCATGTTGTCACATACAAGGAATTTGGCTTTGGTTAACATTTCTCGCAGTAAATGGTACTGAACCACCAAAGTAATACAGAAACTACACAGAATCAAACAGAACAATCATACCTAAACACTGGACCGTTTGGACCTGCAGCCATGTTTTGGTTAAGTCTCTCCAGCTGCCTCTTCATCTGACAGGTTATTTAGTCAGAATAGAGAAAAACAAGGCTGTGATGTGATTTCACCGGAGGAGGGTTAGGTTTGAAATGATATCCTTGACATTCATGTAAAGATGTAATGTCTTGTTTTCTTTGGTAGATTAGCTGATAAACTAATGAACTGTTGGCAGTGTTGAAAGGAATGAGGTGTGATTAAAATCGCCAGATATTGCCTCAAAAGAACTGGTGTGTCTACCTTAGCAACAATTGAACTGATGACATCACATGTGTTGTTGACAAAAGCTGAGAGTCAATCAATCAAAATCACTTTATTTATCTCAAAGGGAAATTAAATTTTGAATGTAAACAGCTACCAAAGCAACACTGGTGACCTCTCTAAGCAGATAATATGGATGAAAACTTATGGCCAATAGTTTATTGTCTTACAAGCAATGCAAATCCACCTCCTTTACTTTACACATCAACAATATGTTCACTATTTTTCTCATTTCTGTACGTTTAAATTATTTGATATATTTCAAATTCTTAAATTACCAATATTTATGATCAACTTTAATTAAAAGATTCTATTTAGCTGCGTCGAGCTTCGCTTCTCTCCACTAGGTGGCGGTAGTGTCGCGACATTGTGGTTATATGGGAGGATGGTCAATTACCTAAGAGGTGGAAGGAAGCAGTAATAATACCTATTCGTAAACCAGGAAAACATGAATCAAGACCAGAAAATTATCGGCCAATAGCTTTAACATCCACTATATGTAAAATAATGGAGAAAATGATAAATTAAAGATTGTTATATTATTTGGAAAATAAAAACCTTGTATCAGAATATCAGAGTGGTTTTCGGAGAGGAAGAAGTACTATGGATCCGGTTTTATGTTTAGAGCACGAGGTCAGAAAGGCTCAAATGAATAAAGAAGTGTAGTAGCTGTTTTCTTTGACATTGAAAGAGCGTATGACATGATGTGGAAGGAAGGATTATTAATTAAAATGAGAAGAATGGGTATAAATGGACGGATGTTTAGATGGATTAAGAATTTTTTAGAAGGAAGACAAATACAAGTAAGGATAGGAGAGGAATTTTCTGAAAGTTTAAATATAGAGAATGGGACACCTCAGGGAAGCATAATAAGCTCGTTATTTTTTTCTATAGTAGTGAACGATGTGTTTAAGGAAGTAGAGGGTGGAATGCGTTTTTCACTTTTTGCAGATGATGGAGCAATGTGGAAAAGAGGAAGGAATTTAAAGTTTATTGTAAAGAAACTTCAAGGGGCAATTTCAGTGGTAGAAAAATTGTCATATAAATGGGGTTTTACGTTTTCAGTGGATAAAACTAAAATAATGTTTTTTACTCAAACGAGTAGACGAGAAAATTAAGCTGAAATCATACGGAAAGGAATTGGAAAGAGTTAAACAATTTAGATTTCTTGGGCTTTTGTTTGATGAAAAACTGACATGGGGGAACATACTAAGAAAATAATAGATAAGTGTAGGAAGGTACTAAATATAATAAGATGTTTAGTTGGAACTTAGTGGGGAGCAGATAGAAAATCATTGAAAGCTATTTATATTGGATTAATTAGGTCAGTATTAGATTATGGATGTTGTTGAAGTCCTCCTTGACTTCCCCAGGTTGGTTGATCTCAGGACAGCGTATTCAGGTTCTCACAATGTTCAAATAAAAGATATAAACTCACAATCGCTCAGTCCAAAAAAACGTCTTGCGATATAAGAGTTTCCTTTCTGCAGAAAGGGAGAGCCGAGGCCGTTCCCGTGCAATGGCTCACTCGGGTCTGAGCTCTACTTCTGCATCAGGCTATTTTATTGAAAGTAGGGAGTATACAGAGTCATAAAACAAATCACATGTGATTTACACAAACTGTTGCAGAAACCGGTATTCCCCCTCCTCGCTGACCCCTCACTGATCCCTCACTGATCCCTATCAGTCTGCAGACACAGGAAGAAAAGATAGTACAACTTTGCC
>JAVLVB010000599.1:340725-376863 GCA_032876305.1 Orestias chungarensis
TCTGCGCAGCAACAATGTGTTCAGTTCAGCCTCTGAGAGAGTTTATCAGAGAGAGACTTACTGCTGCTGCTGAGGAAATCTTCACTCAGGTGGAAAAAACCATCGTCCAGTTGGAGGAGGAGCTCCACCGTCAGAGCAAACTGCTGGACCTCACCTGGAGACCCCGAACCGACCAGAACCACGCAGGTAGGGTCCAGACCGAGGGTGCTGGCGGGGGTTCTGGATCTATCAGAGTTTTTCGTTGAATAATTAATTGTAGTTACTTGAGTCTGATCAGATTACTGTTACATTTTACAAATACTTAAGATAAATATGAACAGAACAGAAATTGTTGATGGAAATCAGTATCTTGAACCACATTCGTGCTGTGTTTCTTGTCCCAGCATTGTTACCAACATATGCTGAAGGGACCTCTAATGGGACCAAGATCTCATAGGTATTTCTGTTCACAGAACATAAAGTTGGACTAAGTAATCTGTTGCTTTATGTGGTTGAGAGGGAAGATATTGCATCTGAGGAGGAACACGTGGTGGTATTTTAGAGATCAGCTGTGGATTTAAATCTAAACATGTAATCTAGATCGTCATGATCTAGACCTCAGAACATACACATTCACTTTCTCCAAATTCATCAACAGAAAATAATAAATTGATCAGAATTTCAGACAATTCTCTAAAACATGTCAATAGAAAACTAATATTAAAAATCTGCTGCAGTTTTTCATTCCACTCAACCTTTCATTCAATAACTTCCATTTTACATGAAACCGTCTAAACCTCTGAAAAAAAAATAATAATCAAAAGTGTATTTCTGGGAGTTCAGGAACTGGCCCATATTTTGAACCAGCTGTCTGCTTCATGGTTCTATAGAGTACAAAGTGTCCAGAAAAAACTTTTCTGCATTAAACCAGATTTATTTTTATTGACAATGTGTGATAGAAAGCTGCACCCTAATCCTGTTTACCTCATACTATCTAGCTACAGCTTTAACTTGGAGGTTAGGTTGCTGACCTACAATGTTCAAGGAAGTGGCCCTTTTCCAAAAATAGTATCCTGTAATGTTGTTCTTTTGTACAACAAAATGCTTCTGTTGTAAACGGCATCAACTGATATCATACAGAAGCTGTGTTGTAACGAAGGGGGAGTTTTCAAAAGGTTAGGAGCGTTTTAAAGAGACAGAGACCGAGTTATTGGAACAACTTTATCTGAGGTGCTCTGCATTTTTGATGTATCAATAATCAAACTTTGGAAAGTCGTGTCAATTTTTTGGCAGTTTATGTGATAAACTGAGCAACTTAATTAATTCAAAACAGATTATCCTTCCACAGAAAGCACGGCTCTATTAACATTCTAGACCATTTTGACTGACTTTTTAACCAAATAATTTAATTGTGAATCTGAATAAAGGATGTGTATCTATATAAAAAAAAAAAAGAAAGTATTTCATTTTATTTTTGACTAATGTTAGCAGAAATATAAGAAACGCGTTACACATGTTGGATAATATCCATTATCTACTGCAACAACTCACTCGGTAATAAGTTTTGGTCTCATTAAAATGAAACGTGGTGTCCCGACACAATTTTTCTTTTTTACCTTTGATACCATATTGATATTTCAGTCTTCATTATTGAATCATGAATCAAGAATCAGTTTATTTATATAGCGCCAATTTACAACAGGTGTCATCTCAAGGCACTTCACAGCGAATCAATTAAAATCAAAGATACATCATAACAAATCAATTTTAAAAAGTTTCCAATCTAATTAGCAGACAGAAACAGTGGCTTGTGTTGTCGTTGACTTTACAGCAATCCCTCATACTGAGCATGCATGTAGCGACAGTGGAGAGGAAAAACTCCCTTTTAACAGGAAGAAACCTCCAGCAGAACCAGGCTCAGTACAAGCAGCCATCTGCCACGACCGACTGGGGGTTTGAAGAGACAGTAAACTAAATTAGAAGCACTGGATACTGAAATAATAGAGTTTATAGCAGCAGTTGTAGAACGTCACTGGAAGCATCTCAGCCCGTGTTCTCATCCAAGAAGCTGTCTCAGCTAACAGAACGCCAGGCCAGGTGTGGTTACTATGGAGAGAAGAACACTAAGAGAAAACAAAAGGTTAACTAGGTTGAAATAACTGTAACTAAGTAGATTGGACAAAGGAAGAAAGTAGCAGAGAGAGAAGTGGTCAGATTGTCCTCTAGCAGTCTAAGCCTATAGCAGCATAACTATAGAAAAACTTAAATAACTTAACACTATAGAGTGAGACATGAAGAAGGTAGAGCAAAGGAGAACCGTCTGTCAAGCCTGAGTTCCTCCCCAACTGGATTAGGCTGTCTTCTCTACCTCTTCCTAACTATAAACTTTATCAAACAGGAAGGTTTTAAGCCTAGATTTGAAACTACACAGGGTGTCTGCCTCACGGACTAAAGCTGGAAGCTGGTTCCACAGGAGAGGAGCCTGATAACTAAAAGATCTGCCTCCCATTGTGCTTTTAGAGATTCTAGGAACCACCAGTAAACCTGCAGTCTGAGAGCGAAGTGCTCTGTTAGGGACATAGGAAGTAATCAGATCTCTGATATACGATGGAGCTTGATTAGTGAGAGCTTTATATGTCAAAAGAAGAATCTTAAAATCTATTCTAAGTTTGACAGGGAGCCAATGAAGGGAAGCTAAAATAAATGAATAAAAAATAAATTGCCTAATGTTTAATGCAGCTCCAGACCTACAGACTGAAGTAGGTCATATAAATCCATGCTTCAAAGAGGCTTTACATATACAGGGAAATTTAAGGAAGTAATACATTTATTAAACTCAAACTGTTACATTTAAGGAAAAAAAGTGTTGCCTCAGAACATTACGGGTTGATAAAGCTGGACAAACGTACTGAATCTGAATTAGACACCAAGTTATGGAACAAAGCATCCGTTTCTTTCATATTTTCTCTGCTTCTCTTCAGACCCCCAGCAAAATGTTCTCTGCAATAAGAAGGATGTTCTCAGCTGTAACCGGGTGAAGACGTCTGGGCTACAAAAGGAGGAGCCAGAACTATTGCCGATCAAAAATGAGCCAGATGATCTGTGCAGCAGCCAGGCTGAAGTGCAGATCACCCTGAAAGAAGAGAATGATGCTTTTCTGGTGATCCCAGCTTGTGAGGAACCAGACTGTGTTAAGCTGGAACCCAACATAGTCCAGATCCACCCTGAAATCCCTCTGGAGGCTGAAGATCATGAAGGAACAAGCAGGAATAAAGAGCTGCAGTCAAATCATCATCATTGCCTGGACACAGATGAATGGAGTGAGGGTAAAACTCTTGAAACGAATCTGAAACTACATTTTTGTAAAATGTGCTCTAAAAGTTTCACCCAGAAGCGTTACCTGACCAGACACCTGAGAGTCTACTCTCAGGTGTCAACATAAAGTTGGACTAAGTAATCTGTTGCTTTATGTGGTTGAGAGGGAAGATATTGCATCTGAGGAGGAACACGTGGTGGTATTTTAGAGATCAGCTGTGGATTTAAATCTAAACATGTAATCTAGATCGTCATGATCTACACCTCAGAACATACACATTCACTTTCTCCAAATTCATCAACAGAAAATAATAAATTGATCAGAATTTCAGACAATTCTCTAAAACATGTCAATAGAAAACTAATATTAAAAATCTGCTGCAGTTTTTCATTCCACTCAACCTTTCATTCAATAACTTCCATTTTACATGAAACCGTCTAAACCTCTGAAAAAAAATTAATAATCAAAAGTGTATTTCTGGGAGTTCAGGAACAGGCCCATATTTTGAACCAGCTGTCTGCTTCATGGTTCTATAGAGTACAAAGTGTCCAGAAAAAACTTTTCTGCATTAAACCAGATTTATTTTTATTGACAATGTGTGATAGAAAGCTGCACCCTAATCCTGTTTACCTCATACTATCTAGCTACAGCTTTAACTTGGAGGTTAGGTTGCTGACCTACAATGTGCAAGGAAGTGGCCCTTTTCCAAAAATAGTATCCTGTAATGTTGTTCTTTTGTACAACAAAATGCTTCTGTTGTAAACGGCATCAACTGATATCATACAGAAGCTGTGTTGTAACGAAGGGGGAGTTTTCAAAAGGTTAGGAGCGTTTTAAAGAGACAGAGACCGAGTTATTGGAACAACTTTATCTGAGGTGCTCTGCATTTTTGATGTTTCAATAATCAAACTTTGGAAAGTCGTGTCAATTTTTTGGCAGTTTATGTGATAAACTGAGCAACTTAATTAATTCAAAACAGATTATCCTTCCACAGAAAGCACGGCTCTATTAACATTCTAGACCATTTTGACTGACTTTTTAACCAAATAATTGTGAATCTGAATAAAGGATGTGTATCTATATAAAAAAAAAAAAAAGTATTTTATTTTACTTTTGACTAATGTTAGCAGAAATATAAGAAACGCGTTACACATGTTGGATAATATCCATTATCTACTGCAACAACTCACTCGGTAATAAGTTTTGGTCTCATTAAAATGAAACGTGGTGTCCCGATACAACTTTTCTTTTTTACCTTTGATACCATATTGATATTTCAGTCTTCATTATTGAATCATGAATCAAGAATCAGTTTATTTATATAGCGCCAATTTACAACAGGTGTCATCTCAAGGCACTTCACAGCGAATCAATTAAAATCAAAGATACATCATAACAAATCAATTTTAAAAAGTTTCCAATCTAATTAGCAGACAGAAACAGTGGCTTGTGTTGTCGTTGACTTTACAGCAATCCCTCATACTGAGCATGCATGTAGCGACAGGGGAGAGGAAAAACTCCCTTTTAACAGGAAGAAACCTCCAGCAGAACCAGGCTCAGTACAAGCAGCCATCTGCCACGACCGACTGGGGGTTTGAAGAGACAGAAAACTAAATTAGAAGCACAGGATACTGAAATAATAGAGTTTATAGCAGCAGTTGTAGAACGTCACTAGAAGCATCTCAGCCCATGTTCTCATCCAAGAAGCTGTCTCAGCTAACAGAACGCCAGCCCAGGTGTGGTTACTATGGAGAGAAGAACACTAAGAGAAAACAAAAGGTTAACTAGGTTGAAATAACGGTTAATAAGTAGATTGGACAAAGGAAGAAAGTAGCAGAGAGAGAAGTGGTCAGATTGTCCTCCAGCAGTCTAAGCCCATAGCAGCATAACTATAGAAAAACTTAAATAACTTAACCCTATAGGGTGAGACATGAAGAAGGTAGAGCAAAGGAGAACCGTCTGTCAAGCCTGAGTTCCTCCCCAACTGGATTAGGCTGTCTTCTCTACCTCTTCCTAACTATAAACTTTATCAAACAGGAAGGTTTTAAGCCTTGATTTGAAACTAGACAGGGTGTCTGCCTCACGGACTAAAGCTGGAAGCTGGTTCCACAGGAGAGGAGCCTGATAACTAAAAGATCTGCCTCCAATTCTTCTTTTAAAGATTCTAGGAATCACCAGTAAACTTGAGTTTGAGAGCGAAGTGCTCTGTTAGGGACATAGGAAGTAATCAGATCTCTGATATACGTTGGAGCTTGATTAGTGAGAGCTTTATATGTCAAAAGAAGAATCTTAAAATCTATTCTAAGTTTGACAGGGAGCCAATGAAGGGAAGCTAAAATAAATGAATAAAAAATAAATTGCCTAATGTTTAATGCAGCTCCAGACCTACAGACTGAAGTAGGTCATATAAATCCATGCTTCAAAGAGGCTGTACATATACAGGGAAATTTAAGGAAGTAATACATTTATTAAACTCAAACTGTTAGATTTAAGGAAAAAAAGTGTTGCCTCAGAACATGACGGGTTGATAAAGCTGGACAAACGTACTGAATCTGAATTAGACACCAAGTTATGGAACAAAGCATCTGTTTCTTTCATATTTTCTCTGCTTCTCTTCAGACTTCCAGCAAAATGTTCTCTGCAATAAGAAGGATGTTCTCAGCTGTAACCGGGTGAAGACTTCTGGGCTACAAAAGGAGGAGCCAGAACTATTGCCGATCAAAAATGAGCCAGATGATCTGTGCAGCAGCCAGGCTGAAGTGCAGATCACCCTGAAAGAAGAGAATGATGCTTTTCTGGTGATCCCAGCTTGTGAGGAACCAGACTGTGTTAAGCTGGAACCCAACATAGTCCAGATCCACCCTGAAATCCCTCTGGAGGCTGACGATCATGAAGCAACAAGCAGGAATAAAGAGCTGCAGTCAAATCATCATCATTGCCTGGACACAGATGAATGGAGTGAGGCTAAAACTCTTGAAACGAATATGAAACTGCATTTTTGTAAAATGTGCTCTAAAAGTTTCACCCAGAAGCGTTACCTGACCAGACACCTGAGAGTCCACTCCACTGGAAAGCCCGTCACCTGCCCCACCTGCAGCAAGAGCTTCAAAAATAAGCTCCGCCTGCTGGTCCATCTGAGGAGTCACGCAGGTGAGAGGCCGTTCAAATGCGGCACATGTGGCAGGCGCTTCTCACACCAGATCAGTTTGAGTCTGCACACGAGGGTTCACACAGACAAGAGGTCGTACGAATGCAAGGTGTGTGGGAAACGATTCCTCAAGACAGGCAACCTGACGCGTCACCTGCTGACCCACACGGGTGAGAAGTCGTTCTTGTGTTTGACCTGTGGTAAACGCTTCAGGCAGAGAGCCCATTTAAATAAACACATCAAAATCCACCAAGATGAGAGGCCTTTCAAGTGTCCCACCTGTGGAAAAACTTTCAGAAACAACTTCAACCTGGTTGCCCACATGAGGACGCACACTGGAGAGAGGCCCTTTCAGTGTGGGACGTGCGGGAAGAGCTTCTGTCAGAGGGGGAATTTAAAAGTCCACATAAGGACACACACGGGCGAGAAGCCGTTCTCCTGTGTCACCTGCGGAAAACGGTTTCAGAGAAACGGTTGTTTGACGGCTCACATGAGCTCACACTACTAGCAGGGGACATATAAATCCACCAAAGATCACACCAGCCAGAAGGCATCTTCTTCGATCTTGGTCATTGGCACATCCTACCCCTGAATTAAATACTTACCAGAATTAAATACTTCCATACTCCAAACTATATGTATGCAGCAATGGCGGCGTAACCGAACGTATGGAGCAAGGCGTGATGTGTTTCAAATTCAGGAAAAAACATGACCTATTCCACAATGAGAAGTATTCATTCCACCAGCATGCAATACGCTGTTGAAGCACAACACCTATATTTCGGCCAAACCGCCTCCTGTCGGACATGTTAATATGGCAAACAAATCCGCAATACACAAAGCTTTAGAGAATGACTGTCTGCACGGAGTTGTTTGTGTCAGATCCCGCCTCCTCGTTACGTCATGACGCCACTGTCCTCTGTACATGTATGCAGCATTATTATAAATCTCTGTTTTAGATCATATTTGTGGAGGAAATCAAGAATTAGTTTATTTATATAGCGCCAATTTACAACAGGTGTCGTCTCAAGGCACTTCACAGAAAATCAATTATAATCAAAGATACATCATAAGAAATCCAACTTGAAAAAGTTTCCAATCTAAGGAACCCCAGCAGATTGTATCGAGTCATTGACCTGCAGCATTCACTCCTCTGGAATCAGCAGACCGAAGCAATGGCTTGTGTTGTCCTTGACTTTACAGCAATCCCTCTAACTGAGCATGCATTTGGCGACAGTGGAGAGGAAAAACTCGCCTTTAACAGGAAGAAACCTCCAGCAGAACCAGGCTCAGTACAAGCAGCAATCTGCCACGACTGACTGGGGGTTTGAAAAGACAGAAAGCAAAATTAGAAGCACAGGATACTGAAATAATAAAGTCTATAGCAGCAGTTGTAGAGTGTCACTGGAAGCATCTCAGCCCATGTTTTCCTCCAAGAAGCTGTCTCAGCTAACAGAACGCCAGACCAGGTGTGGTTACTATGGCGAGAAGAACACTAAGAGAAAATAAAAGGTTAACAAGGTCGAAATAACCGTAACTAAGTAGATCGGACAAAGGAAGAAAGAAGCAGAGAGAGAAGTGGTCAAATTGTCCTCCAGCAGTCTAAGCCTATAGCAGCATAACTATAGAAAAACTTAAATAACTTAACCCTATAGAGAGACATGAAGAAGGTAGAGCAAAGGAGAACCGTCTGTCAAGACTGAGTTCCTCCCAAACTGGATTAGGCTCCTCTACCTCTTCCTAACTATAAACTTTATCAAACAGGAAGGTTTTAAGCCTAGATTTGAGACTAGACGGGGTGTCTGCCTCACGGACTAAAGCTGGAAGCTGGTTCCACAGGAGAGGAGCCTGATAACTAAAAGATCTGCCTCCCATTGTGCTTTTAGAGATTCTAGGAACCACCAGTAAACCTGCAGTCTGAGAGCGAAGTGCTCTGTTAGGGACATAAGGAGTAATCAGATCTCTGATATATGATGGAGCTTTATTAGTGAGGGCTTAAATGTCAAAAGAAGAATCTTAAAATCTATTCTAAGTTTGACTGGGAGGCAATGAAGGGAAGCTAAAATTGGGGAGATATGATCTCTCTTTTTAAGTTTCATCAGAACTCTTGCTGCAGCATTTTGGACCAACTGTATACTTTTAATTGCATTTTGTGAGCTTCCTGCTAATAAAGAGTTACAATAGTCCAGCCTTGAAGTAACAAATCCATGGACTAGCTTTTCAGCATCTGTCCTAGAGAGAATATTTCTCATTTTTGCTATATTCCTAAAATGAAAGAAGGAAATCTTACAGACCTGTTTTATATGGGACTTGAAAAACATTTCCTGATCAAAAATAACACCAAGGTTCTTTACATTGTCACCAGATGCCAACCGGATTCTATCCAGGTCAAGTGGCTGACTAAGCAATTTATTTTTTAGAGGTTCTCGTCCAAAGATAACAAGACAACAAACTTTAAGGAGAGTGTGGAATGGTAATCATTTATATTCATGTTTCTTTCATATTTCATGTTTCTTTTAATACTACAAATGTGTGCATATAATAAGAGGTATACATTTTCTAATAAGGCCTGTTTATTCTCTCTGGAAGCTGGAGTGGATGAAGGTGTCATGGGAAAGAGACCAGCAGTTAAAACTTTCAGTTAAAGTATGTGATACCAGGGAGCGAAACTTACTCCCTTTTTTCTTGTGCAGATTAATCAAGGCCAGCGAGGCGTGGGAACAACGGTTTCTGAAACAGCCTGTGTAAATTAAATGTGAATGTTTATCTGACTCTGTATACTCCCTAATTTTGAATAAAACAGCTGACAGACGAACAATATCAATGGTATATTATGTCAGAGGAAGCTGTTCCTCACATTTCTCTCTCTCTGCATCCTGAGCATCAAGATAAAGAATTAGGGGGAGTGGTTAAGCGCTCCTTTGCAGCCACAGACTGGACGTATACCAGCATTCCCAACATGAGACATCATGCCAGGGAGAAGACCGACCAGCCATAAGCTGCAGCCATGTTAAAATGTCTCTGCTCCCTCACCTATCCACGGGACAGGTGCTGAAACATTTGCGTAAATATGAACTGAAGGTTAGTAAAGATAAACTACAAATTATTTCTGTGGGATCCACCAGCATTTCCCCCACACATTAACAAAGCATCCTCTCACACCCAAAGCTTCAGAGGGTCAAGGACATGTTATCTTTTTGGGGTCTCACAGGTTACAGCAGAAGCTATATCACAGCTTATATTACACGAGACATCAAAAACTTGAACATTTAGGTCTGGGCTGAACCTGCAGAAACTGCTTTTACTGCTTTAAAACAGTAATTTAGCACCGCAGCGGATTTAACTCTTCCAGATTACTCTTCTATGTTTTACTTGGATGTTTCTGTCACAAAACACACAGTAAATGGTGTTTTGTTTCAGAAAAAGAGGGAGTAAAGAAGGCACTGACTTATGTATCAGTACTAATGGATCACATGGAAAAAACACATCCTCCATGCACACAACATGCAGCAGGCATAGCAAAACTTATACAGAAAACAGCACACTTGGTGTTAATGCCTTTATTGGCTGCCGTTGGAAAGGATGGTTCGGACAACAACGATCTGTGTAATGCCTAAGGAAGTGAACTCTGATAAGAGTTCAAAAGGCAAGGCACGTTTATTTGTATAGTACATTTTCGTGTACAAGACAATTCAAAGTGCTTTACATAAGAAAAAAGATCAGAAAATGAAAATAAAATCAGCTTTGAATTTAAAAGAAATAAAATTAAAATAATAATAATAGTACTCAGTTGCTATATGCACAGCTAAATAAGGCTGTTTTCAGCCTGGATTTAAACAACGGCAGAGTTGAAACTTGTCTAGACTCTTCAGGAAGACTGTTCCGGATTTTAGGAGCATAAAACTGGAATGAAGCCTCCCCTTGTTTGGTCCTGACTCTGGGCATCAGCAGGAGGCCACTACCTGAGGTTCTCAGAGTCCTGGCTGGTTCATATGGCTCTAACATGTCAGATATGTACTTTGGGGCTAAACCATGAAGAGACTTGTAAACAAGCAAGGCTGTTTTAAAGTCTATTCTTTGAGTGACAGGAAGCCAGTGCAGAGACTTAAGCACTGGACTACCCAGGATAGGTACAGCTGTCATGATTCTTTTAATACTAGAAGTGTGTGCATATAACAAGAGGTACACATTTTCTGATAAGGCCTGTTTATTCTCTCTGGAACCTGGAGTGGAGTGAAGTGTCATGGGAAAAAGACCAGCAGTCAATTCCCAGCAGTTAAAACTTTCAGTTAAAGTATGTGATACCAGGGAGCGAAACTTACTCCCTTTTTTCTTGTGCAGATTAATCAAGGCCAGCGAGGCGCGGGAACAACGGTTTCTGAAACAGCTTGTGTAAATCAAATGTGAATGTTTATCTCACTCTGTATACTCCCTAATTTTGAATAAAACAAGAGGAGAGCTCAGAGTTGAGCTGAAAACCATTGCACAGTCGGTCTCAGCTGTCCCTTTTGCAAAAGGGCTCAGATGATCCATAAGAAGTGTGGACATTGAGTTATTACGATTGCACACTGAACGTTTGCAGACGCTTGAGGACTTCAACAAGAGCTGTCTCAGTGCTATGATGAGTTCTGAAACCTGACTGAAATTCTTCAAATTGAAATAAATATTATAAAAACCATATAGCAATGATGTGACTATTCCTACCAACCAACAACCATGGTAAGCCTCTTAGAAAAATGATGTAGCAGTGCAAGAGTCTGCAACCTTTACAATGTAAAGGTATGTGAAGTTATCAGTCCAGTACATGATCATTTTTCCAGGTGCAAACAATAGGACATATAGGTGATTTCATACTGTTTGATTGAAGCATGAGTACTACTGGACAATTTGTAGTAAAGGACACAACAACGCATTCCAGGACACGGAATGAATAAATATTGAAAACAACAAATGTGGGTGTCTGTGGAAAATAAATAGACTAAATACGATAACGCAATGTAAAACCTGTGTGTAAAGTCAATGCAAATAGTCAAAGCAAATATCTTTGTTTGTATATGGAAATATTACTAAATGTGTTGTTAGAGTCCTTTTAGCCAAACTTGTCTATCAGGAATCATTGGGGAAGGTCTGGTCCTTCTCAAACTTAGAATAGATTTCAAGATTCTTCTTTTGACATATAAAGCTCTCACTAATCAAGCTCCATCGTGTATATTAGAGATCTGATTACTCCTTATGTCCCTAACAGAGCACTTCGCTCTCAGACTGCAGGTTTACTGGTGGTTCCTAGAATCTCTAAAAGCACAATGGGAGGCAGATCTTTTAGTTATCACGCTCCTCTCCTGTGGAACAATTTTCCAGCTTTAGTCCATGAGGCAGACACCCTGTCTAGTTTCAAATCTAGGCTTAAAACCTTCCTGTTTGGTAAAGTTTATAGTTAAGAAAAGGTAGAGAAGACAGCCTAATCCGGTTGGGGGAGGAACTCAGGCTTGACAGACGGTTCTCCTTTGCTCAACCTTCTTCATGTCTCACTCTATAGGGTTAAGTTATTTAAGTTTTTCTATAGTTATGCTGCTATGGGCTTAGACTGCTGGATGACAATCTGACCACTTCTCTCTCTGCTACTTTCTTCCTTTGTCCAATCTACTTAGTTACGGTTATTTCAACCTTGTTAAACTTTTGTTTTCTCTTAGTGTTCTTCTCTCCTTAGTAACCACACCTGGTCTGGCATTTTGTTAGCTGAGACAGCTTCTTGGATGAGAACATGGGCTGAGATCATTCCAGCGACGCTGTACAACTGCTGCTATAAAAAAAAAAAATGTTCAGCATCCTGTGCATCTAATTTAGTTTTCTGTCTTTTCAAACCCCCAGTCGGTCGTGGCAGATGGCTGCTTGTACTGAGTGTGGTTCTGCTGGAGGATTTTTCCTGTTGAAGGGGAATTTTTCCTCTCAACTGTCGCTACATGCATGCTCAGTATGGGAGAAAATAAAAAAAATAAAGTGATTTATGGGATCCCTTTAGATGAAGATCTTGATAAAATTAAGAGTAAGTATTGTAAGTGCAAAAGTGATTAACTTGAAGAGACTGTCAAAAACAATAAACGGGGAAAAAAAAGTAGGCAGTTTGTCAATTCTCATTAAATTAGAAGAAAGGGAGTTACTACAAAACATCAAAATTGGTTATCTCAGTTTTCAGGTCAAACCATATATCCCTCCACCACTTCGTTGTTTCAAATGTCAAAGGTATGGACACATAGCAGCAGTTTGCAAAGGAGAGCAGAGATGTCCAAAAGGTGGTGAAAATCAAAAGTTTGATGAATGTAAGGAAGAAATACAAGAAAAATGTTGTAACTGCGGAGGGCAACATAGTAAGGTATGGAAGATGTCAAGTAAGGAAGAAGGCAAAAGAAAGTATGCAGATTAAAATGACTAAAAACATAAGCTACGCAGAAGCAGCTAAAAATGTGAAGGAACAGAAAAAATGAAAGATTGAACAAAATCCACAGCAAAGCAAAGAACATTCTGAAGAAAATGTTACAATATCAGTAAAAAAACCTAATATTAATTGTAGCATATGTTATCAACTGCACTGACAAAGCCAAGCATAAAACTGAAAAGATTAAAATAATAGTGAGAGGAGCTGAAAAGTTTTTGGGGTTTAAAGAGGGATCATGGGAGACCATAAACAAAAAGTTGGAGGTAGATGGAAGACCAGGACCATCTGGTGAAAGTAGTTTATGTTAATATTACAGTGGAATGCAAGAAGTTTAATTGCTAACGGACAAGAACCTGAAGGTTATATCGATAGTCTTGAAGAACAACCAGAAATTATTTGTGTTCAGGAAACATGGTTAAAAACAACATTAGATTTTGTGATCAAAGGATATGATGTGTAAGAAGAGCTCGACAGGAGGGAACTGGAGGAGGATGTGGAATATTTATAAAGAAAGGGATACAATATCAGGTATTAAGCAAAGGGAAAGAACTTGAATGTATAGTAATTGAAAGAATGGGGATGGAATCGGTTATTGATTTGACAATTGTATCAAATGTTTTAGCTGGTATTTGTGAGTGCTTCGTTGATAAAAATTCAACAATAGGTAGTGATCATTATCCCATTACAATAAGAGTAAGATTAACGTTAAATAAAAAGAATATAAAGGTCAATAAAAAACTGAACTTTAAAAAAGCCGACTGGATTAAATTTATATACTTGACTTAAATAAACTTACAAAAAGTACATATGAGAATGGATATAAATGTTGTAAATTAAAAAATGTGTAAGATAATTATGGAAGCAGCAGATAATTCAATAAAGAAAGTAGGGTGTAAAAATAATAAGAAAATGGTACCATGGTGGACAAATGAATGTAAAGAAGCAATAAAATTAAGAAATAAATCATTTAAAGTACTAAAAGGTAATCCAATTTATAAAAATTTAATTGATTATAAAAGAAAGAAAGCAATGGTAAGGAAAACAATTAAGAATGCAAAAAGGGAATATTGGAGAAATTTTTGTAGCACAATAGTGAAAGATACAAAAATAGAAAAAATTTGGAAAATAATTAAAAGAATGAATGGCATAAAGAGAGAGTTTGAATGTCCTATATTAAAAACAGATAATATAAATATAATCAAAGATGAAGATAAGGTTGAAATTCTGGCAAAAAATTTTAGTAAAATTCACAGTTCAAATAATATTAGTGATGAGGGAAGAAAAGGTGGAGAAAATACAAAACTTAAATACAAAGATGCATTACAGAGGGTTGAAGAGACAAATAATTTGTTAAATATTTAGTTTACAAAAGCCGAATTAAATTATCCACTTAAGGAGACAAAAAATACAGCACCAGGTAAAGATCAAATTTGGTATAAAAATCAAAGGATATAATATTGCAATTATATAATAAAATTTGGGAGGAGGGAAAATTACCGTTGAATTTGAAGGAATCAAATATAGTACCAATCGCTAAACCAGGAAAACATAAGACCCAGAAAATTACAGACCAATAGCTTTAACATCAAATCTATGCAAAATAATGGAAAAAATTATTAATAATAGGCTAGTATATTATTTAAATGATAAAGGATATATGTCAAAATATCAAAGGGGTTTTCGAAAAGGGAGGAGTACTAATGATCCAACGCTGTGTTCAGAGCATGAAATTAGAAGAGCACAAGAAAATGAAGAAAGTGTGGTGGCGGTATTTTTTGACATAGAAAAAGCATTTGATATGATGTGGGTTGAGGGATTATTAACTAAATTATATAGGTCTGCCATTAAAGGAAAAATATTTAAATGGATTAAAGAGTTTTTACCAAAATAAAAATACAAGTTAGAATTGGGGAAGTAATCTCAGGAAAATATATCATAGAAAATGGAACTCCACAGGGGCGTATTATAAGTCCGATACTGTTCTTAATTCAGAATCAGAAAAGCTTTTGTTGCCAAGTACGTTTTTGGACATACAAGGATGACTACAATATAAATAAATGTAAATATATATGCACAGTTTAAAGTGAGTAAGAGTAAATGTTACAAGTGTCCTGAGGTTTGGAGGAAGGGGAGAGTGTCAGTGTGGGTACCGGGCTTTGTTGACAAGGCTGGTGGCAGAGGGGAAAAAACTCTTCTTGTGGTGTGAGGTTTTGGTCCGGATGGACCACAGCCTCCTGCCAGAGGGGACAGTCTCAAAGAGTCTGTGACCAGGGTGGGAGGGATCAGCCCGGATCATCCCTGCCCGCTTCAGAGTCTTGGAAGTGTACAGGTCCTGGAGCAACCGTAGACTGCACCCGATCACCTTCTCTGCAGACCGAATGACATGCTTCAGCCTTCCCTTGTCCTTGTCTGTAGCAGCAGCGTACCAGATGGTGATGGAGGAAGTGAGGATGGACTCAATGATGGCTGTGTAGAAGTTCACCATCATAGTATTTGGCAGGTTGAATTTCTTCAGCTGCCGCAGGAAGAACATCCTCTGCTGCGCTTTCTTGATGAGGGAGCTGATGTTTGGCTCCAATTTGAGGTCCCGGGAGATGATGGTTCCAAGGAAGTGGAAAGATTCCACAATGTCAATTGTGGAGTCACAGAGGGTGATGGGGGGGAAGTAGGGCTAGGTTCTGCCTGAAGTCCACAACCATCTCCACTGTCTTTAGAATGTTGAGCTCAAGGTTGTTCTGGCTGCACCAGTCCACCAGATGGTCCACTTCCCACCTGTAGGCAGACTCGTCACCATCAGAGATGAGTCCAATCAGAGTGGTGTCGTCCGCAAACTTAGGAAGCTTGACAGACTGGTGACTGGAGGTGCACCTGTTGGTGTACAGGGAGAAGAGCAGAGGAGAGAGAACACAGCCTTGGGGGGAACAGGTGCTGATGGTCAGAGAGTCTGAGAGACGCTTCCCCAGCCTCACGCGCTGCTTCCTGTCAGACAAGAAGTCAGTGATTCACCTGCAGGGGGAGTCGGGCACCCTCAGCTGTGAGAGCCTCTCCTGCAGCAGAGCTGGGACGATGGTGTTGAAGGCAAAGCTGAAATCCATAAACAGGATCCTGGCGTAGGTTCCTGCGGAGTCCAGATGCTGGACGATGAAGTGAAGGGCTAGGTTGACTGTATCATCTACAGACCTGTTAGCTCTGTAGGCAAACTGCAGGGGGTCCAGAAGGGGGTATTTGATCTCTTTCAGGTGTGAGAGCACAAGACGCTCAAAGGACTTCATCATCACAGAGGTCAGGGCAACAGGTCTGAAGTCATTAAGGCCTGTGGTCCTTGGCTTGTTGGGAACGGGAACGATGGTAGAGGATTTGAAGCCGGCTGGCACATGACATGTCTCCAGTGAGGTGTTAAAAAGGTCTGTGAAGACTGGAGACAGCTGATCTGAGTAGTGCTTCTGGCTAGCTGGTGAGACAGAAACCGGTCTAGCAAATTTCCGGGGGTTCAGTCTCCTGAAGAGTTTGTTGACGTCCCTCTCCTGGATGGAAAGAGCCGTCCCAAGTATGGGTAGGGGGCTGTGGGGGGGGACTTCAGGGAGGGGGTTGGAGGTGCCTAGGCTCCTCCTGAGGTTGGGGAGGTGGGGGTGGCGGTTTGTGCCTGGAGCTGTTGGGAGGTGTTGTGGGGGATGTTTGCAGGACTGTCCCTTTGTAATTCAAAGCGATAGTAGAACTCGTTCAGGTCGTTGGCGAGGCGTCGGTCATTGATGGAGTGGGGGGTTACCGGCTTGTAGTTGGTGATCTGCCTGAGCCCTTCCCAGACAGACGCAGAGTCGTTGGCAGAGAACTGGTTTTGGAGCTTCTCAGAGTACAGTTGTTTGGCCTTTTTCACTGTCTTGCTAAACATGTACTTTGCCTCTCTGTGTCTGTCTTTCTCCCCACTCCTGAAGGCCTCTTCCTTATCCAGCCTTAACCTTCTGAGTTTGGCTGTGAACCAGGGTTTGTCGTTGTTGTAACTCACCCTGGTTGCATGATAATACACAGCTGTCCTCACAGAAGCTGATGTAGGAGTTCACAGCCTCTGTGTACTTGTCCAGACTGTTGGTAGCAGCCCTGGACACATCCCGGTCTGTACAATCTAAACACGCCTGGAGATTCTCCACAGCCTCACTGGTCAACTTCCTTGACATCCTCACAACAGGTTTGCAGAGCTTTAGTTTCTGCCTGTATGCAGGAATCAGCTGGACCATGATGTGGTCAGATTGCACCAGTGCAGCACATGGGAAGGCCTGAAAAGCGTCTCTGATGGTGGTGTAGCAGTGATCCAGAATGTTGTCCTCTCTGGTCGGACATTTAATTAACTGTCTATATTTGGGTTCGTGGTGAGATTACCTTTGTTAAAGTCACCAGCGACGATAACTAAGGAGTCCGGGTAGGTCCCCTCCACGCTCAATATTTGGACAGCGAGCAAATTATGATAAGTGATGTATTTAAAGATATTGGAAAAGAAATGGGATGTTCTCTTTTTGCAGATAATGGAGCTGTTTGGAAAACAGGGACAAATGTAGATTTCATTGTAAAGACATTACAAGATGATATTATTAAAATTGAGAAATGGGCGTTGCAATGGGGATTCAAGTTCTCAGTTGCAAAAGTAACGATATTTAATCAGAAAAAAATAAACAAGGAAATAAAATTAAAACTAGATAACCAAGAATTAGAGCAATAAATATTTTGAGATGCTTTGCTGGCAATGACTGGGGAGCAGATAGGCAATCAGTAAAACAGGTTTACTCAGGTATGATCAGATCTAACTTAGAATTTGGGTGTATAGTTTACGGTTCAGCAGCTAAAACACATCTGGTTAAATTAGACATTATCCAACATCAGGCATTAAGATCATGTACTGGAGCATTTAAAACCACACCAACAGCAGCATTAGAAATAGAAATGGGAGAAATGCTGTTAGATTTAAGAAGAACAAAATTAAAAATAAATTATTGGTTAAATTTACAAAACAACACATTTGATAATCCAACTTGGAAAATTTTAAACCCATGTTGGGAAAAAGAAAAGAAAGAAATGAGGAGTTTCATACATTATTCAGAAGACAAAACATGGGTTTAATAGTTATATTTGTGTGGATTCCAGCACATATTGCAGTAGAAGGAAACGAGAGGGCAGATAAAATAGCAAAGAGGGCAACTCAAAATCCTATTAGTTTTACAGTTACATTAAGTAAATCTGAGGCAAAGAGTATTGTTAAAGAAAAACTGATGAACAAATGGCAAAAAAGGTGGAATGAAGAAAACAGGAAGGTGGTTTTATAAAAGAGAGTGGGAGGAAAAAGATATGGTTTAAGAAATAGAAAGGAGGAAAGAGTAATAACACGGTTAAGGTTTGGGCATACAGCACTAAATTATACACTTTTTAAAATGAAAAAACATAATACTGGCAAATGTGACCACTGTGGAATGTTATATGAAGAGGAAATTTGATTATTTTAAAGAAAAGGTTAATTTATTCGATATATTGAGGAAGAATCTGGGGAGTAAACAGATACAAATAGTTATTAGATATTTAAAAAAGGACAAAATTATTTCATAGAATCTGAATATAATAGATGCGAATGTGTGAATGAAATAGAGGGGTAGAATAAATAGTTTTGTATAAGTGTGTGTGTATATATAAATAGTTAGATGTATAGGTAGGATTTATTTATACACCATCACGAACCACACTCCATACCAGTAAGTGGCGGTACTGCCCAAGTTGGCCCATCTTTACCGTCCAGTAGATGGGGCTAGACGCATCCATGGGTTCCCAACCAGCACCGGAAGTAGACCTGAGCTTTAGCATTAGCGCTCAGGCTAGCTTCGACACTGGCGCGGTTTTACTGTGCGGATTGTTCAGGGTCAGTTTCTGCATCTGGGTTTTAAATCCTGGAGCTTTATGTTAGAACCCGATTAGACCGACAGTCCGTTTCTAGCCTGATTTCCGCTCAGATGTTAGCTAGCGGCTAGCTCCGCCGGCTAACCCTTCGAACCTTTTCCCGGTTCGGTTCTGCTGATGGGTTCTCTAACCTCCATCACCGTGTTGTTAGTGCTACTCTTCCTCTTTGTTTAACATCCGAGAGATAGTCACTTCTACGGACAGCCATTGAAAGTGTCCCAGGTAAGCTGAGAAAGGCCTCTGCTCTACTTTGCATGGGACAACAGACATTTGTATCAACATTTTCAACAACATGCAGTGACTGTCTTTATAAATGATACCTTATGGTATCTGTAGAAATACGACTCGGCATTGCAACCAGGAAAAAACAGAATTAATACATAAACAAATAATAAACAGCATCTTTATCACTGTCAAAACCACAAACCTTTTAAAAACAAGTTTATGTACAAGCTTAACAGTCTAATTTGTAGAAAGTTAAACATCTTTCCTGTAAATCTTTGTAAAGTCACTAAGGAGTTCTTGAGAAAAATGTTTAGATCCTCACAATTATTAAATCATCCAGCTAAAGTACACTTGTTTTTAATATTTGTCCCAACCTTTTAATTTTTTCAGCTTTTACACGTTTCCCAATTTAAATAAAGAGTTTCTTCATAAATGTCAAACCTTTTCTTTATTTAACATATAAAAGCTACTGAAAAACTGCTTTATAATGGCTTTTGGATATTGTCATTCCAGTTTTAAGCTCTGCTATTAAATGTGACGTAATGAAAATCTTTGTAGCTTAATATTAAATTTTTCCCCAAAAAGTTTTTACATTATCTGTATAGAAAAAGAATATGGCCAGACTTTATTCTGTTAATTTATCATTTAAATGGAAAAGCTTTCCAAATTCTTTTTGTCTGTTGTAATCCTAATTATTACGTTTTTCTTTGGTCTGTTTTCCTTCTAGCAGCTCTGTTACTACGGGAGGAAATCTAGTTTGGACCAGTCCGATCAAAACAGCCGATGATGATGGAAGATTTAAGTGTTCTGCTGATAAAGGAGGAAAAGGAAGCCAAATTTCCCAAGATGACAAAAGAAGAGGAAGAACCAAAACTTGTGCAAATTAAGGAAGTAGAAGGGAAACCAGAACTATTTAATTTCAAGGCGGAGGAAGAACTAGATATGCATGTGAAGAAGGAAGAGGAGGAAGAAGAGTCTCTGCAAATAAAGGATGAAGAGGAGGAGTTCAGCATTAAGCTGGAAGGAAGCTATGGTGAAGACTCAGGCTTAATCCAAGGTAATGGTGTCTCTCGTAGATTCCCATTCTATTATGATTGCTCACACGTTAGTAAATCAATTGATCAGGGGAAAAACTTGTCAATAGAACAGGTTTCACACCATGGTCTTTTGCATGAAGTCCTTAGAGATTAAAAAGCTTAAGTTTTCTGAAAGGTAAGCCACAACTGAGGCCAGCAAGAGGAAGATTCATCACCATTTTAGTTTCTAATTAAATATTTAACAGAAGACCCGATGGACAGGCTGACCTTCTACATACCACTAACAGAAGCTTACAACTATGTCTGAAGTATTCCCGTTACTTTCTTTGATGAACATTTTATCATGTTCCAACTGTTTAACGCTCTGGCTAGTGACTAATAGAACGATATTGTGAATACAAGCAGCAAACCTGAGTTTCTTCCAAAGGTGTCCGAGCTTTGTCGTCCAGTAGGAGTTCAGATTAGAGTTGGTGTGACTCGACTTGGCTTTATGCAGTCACAAAGATTTTCTATCGTCCCCTTCTGTATGTTAAATTAATTGTGTCCATGTTGTTTATCCTCATGAGACCCAGCAATTAATTCCTTTTGTTGAGGGCATTTGTTTTTGGTCGGTGTCTCTGAACCCTTACATGCCGTGTTGGTTATTACATTTGGCGTTTATGAAGGGCATCCTGGGCTTTTTAATGATATGACATGTGTGGAAGGGGAGTCTTGACAATAATAATATGCCGCCGATTACAGTGAGCACATTTTATGGAAAGCAGAAAGGTTAGTGTAAAATTGTGTAATATAAGCTTTATGGGTTTAATATTCAGATTTATTCTAGTACACTGATACCTAAGGAATATATTAGCAATATCTTGCATGTGTCCTACCTAGAGGATATCAGGATATGCTAACGTTTGTCTCACCTGTTTTACTCAATACAATAGGAGTCAGCACATCAGCAAAGAGACTTCTGAACAAAATCATTGATGAAGACTCTGACATACAATTGTCAGACAGTGAGATTCAAGAGGGAGAGATTGAGGTTGATTCCGAAGTTGAGAGTTCAGCAGAGGAGGCTTCAACTGAGGAACAAGGGCCCAATGGACCAAATCAAACATGTAGGCTTATGAACATTTGCTGGTTGATTTCTTACATAATGGTGATTCATCTACATTCAGTAGGATTTCTTCTGTAGATCCCATTCTGGTCTCAGACAAACTTAATGAAAAAGATTGGAACCTGGCTTTTGTTTTCTATCTTATCAATTCATTTTTGTATTGAAACCAGTACAGCATATTCTAGTGATGGGTCCGGCAACACCTATGTGTCGGCGCATGCATATAGGCAATAGACCATATCCCGTGTCGGGGAATGTATTGGTTTCAGCAAGTCATGCGGCCGATACAGGAACTGTTTTGGAATGACACTGAGGCGCCAAAATGTGTTTATAAGGGAGCGAATCTGTCAACGGGATGCATTTGCCAAAAGAATTCTTCATCTTTTTCGGTACAGCGTCAACTATGGAGCAGCCTCAAGACAAACGAAAATTTTCCGCAGTGTGGGACCATTTTGATGTTACATCGGAAAATAAGGTAATTGTTTTCATTTCGTTCTTTCATCCGGTTCCTTTCAGTTTCTTAATCCAAATTCTGCTGAAATTGACTCTTCATTCACTTACATATTATGTTCTGCAGGTTAAGTGCCGCATATGTTGGACAGAACTGTCTTATTTAAATAAATCCACCTCCTCAATGCTGAGGCATTATAGGGCAAAGCATGAGAATGAAATCCCAGATACACCTAGGATAAACTCAGGTATACAGCCATTCTACAAATTGTTGTTGTTTTTTATTGTTATTATTTCATATAAATGTATTGTTTACTTCATTTTTAACCATAAGCTTCTAGGAAGGAGATGCTGGATGAGGCTCTGCTGAATTTCATTTTGAAGGATTGCCAGCCTCTCAGCATTGTGGAGAGTGAAGGGTTTATGGAACTGGTTCAAGTCCTTGATCCATCATATGTCTTGCCAACAAGAAAGGTTTGTGTGGAAAGTATCTAAAGTAGTAGTTTATATATACAATTTACTAAATCTTTAATTGAATTGTATTGATTTGGTTTTGCTTTGACTGATGTAATTTTCAGACTATTAAACAAATGGTGGCCCAAAAGTATGAGGAGGAACGGGAACGAGTGGAAATGGAAGTACAGCAAGCTGTGGCAGTGAGTATAACCACTGAAATGTGGACATCTGTGAACGTGGAGGTTTATTTGGCTCTTACCGGTCACTACAATAATGAAAATTTGCAGTTGTGTACATCTGTGTTGGGAGTACAATATACTCCACAAAGTCACACTGCTGACAATAAATTAAAGTAAAGTTTCTTGTGACTGATGCTGCACCAAACATGATCACATCCACTAGACGGCTCCTAATTCGACACTCCATTTGCATTACACATACTCTCAATTTATTAGTTACAAAATCATATGATCAGATCCCCACACTTACACCCATCAGATAGAAATCTAGGCATTTTGTCATATACTTCAGATCAAGCACTAAAGCCAAGGAGAAGCTTTATCAAGTGCAGGAACAGATGGGACGACCAATCCTGAAACTTATCAATGAGGTACCAACAGCACATATGAAATGCTGTCAAAGCTACAAGTTGAGAGTGAACCAGTGTGGGTATCTCTGGCCTCCACTTACAGCTGATGAGCATACCATCATAGGAGAAACACTTCTTGTGCTTGCTCCTTTCCATCAAGCTACAGTGGAGTTGTCTGAAGAGAAGCGAGTGTCAGGGTCCAAGGTCATCCCGATGATGAAAATGCTATACCTTGCACTAGAGCCAGTGCCGCAAAAAGTGGGTATGCACTCTATGCAACGCATAGGGGCACTGCACTAGAGGGGGCATCAAAACTCCTCATAGAAAAAAATGTTTTCTAGTTGGCATTTTCAATATTTAACGTGTTTTGTTTTTCTCTTTTTATCTTAGACTACTACTCCTGGTGCACTTGACAACAAGATGGAGCGGCAGAGAAGAAACCTATCTGGGGCGCAAAACAGAAAAAGAAAAAGGGAGAAGGATAAAGATGTTGGCTGGATGAAAAAAAGCCTTTCAATGTGGTTGAAAGATAGTAAGTAAGTACCGCCAGTGTATCAACAAATGGACAAGAGTGTTGTAAATATTCAGGTTAGCTAAAGCTAGCTTAATACGGAATCGTCCCATATTTGGCTGTTAAATGTTGCCTCCACTATTGAAATGATAAGGAACGTGATTTGTTCGGTATTTCTGTGAATATCAGATACAAATGCCTGTCACACACACCTATCCACACACTAAGTGTAATAATGACAGAAATAAAACTCAGGAAATATTAACACAGGAAAGCTAAACTGTCGTGCACAGCTATTATCCAACGCTTAGCCCTCTGCAATTTATTCACTCATATGTATATTTATTATTATGGATTTTTATATTTAAGAAGAGTTGTAAAAGTTTATATGTGAATAAGACAAATTAGTCCAGTGTCACTATAGCCCTGAGACTCAAAACTATTGGTGACCCATGTTACCAACCTTTTTGGCAGGAGGACACTTGAGTTTAAATGTTTTATTCAATATCACTAAAGTGGTGTTGTGATGTATCTGATAAGTCAGATCAGATGCAATGTCCAGTCAGTAACTGTAATCCAACAAGGAGATCATTTAAATTTAAAGACTCATTTTACTGTGTTTTGAAGGATGAAGGGAAAGAAGAGAAGATGACCGACGAACTATCAGGACAGACAGGGGAAGGCAACAGGTTGGTCTAATATTAGGTGGTAGTGAAGGAACAGCTACTTAATCCCAAGCAAAAATGTTTAAACATAATTTTTTTTTAAACTGAATTAAGATCTGTAATTTTTACAACTAAGATATAATGGGGGAAACTAAGATATGATGGGGAAATACTCAAGATGGTGCCGCAGATGGTCGCCTCGGCGTGTTGGTGCGCACTGTTTTGTTTGGTTTTCTGCTTTAAAACGGTTTTCTGTGATGGTAGCCGGAGCTCTTTCACCAGAGAAGAACTCGTGAACATCAGGGCTACTACACCAGAGAGTTATTTCCAACTTTTCTGCCTACTGCTCTGGGAATTTTGGACATTCTGATCAAAGGGGCGCTTTTCACGCCGTCCCATGTGCTGCACTGGTGAAATCTGACCACATCATGGTCCAGCTGATTCATGCATACAGACAGAAACTAAAGCTCTGCAAACCTGTTGTGAGGACGTCAAGGAAGTGGACCAGTGAGGCTGTGGAGAATCTCCAGGCGTGTTTAGACTGTACAGACTGGGATGTGTTCAGGGCTGCTACCAACAGTCTGGATGAGTACACAGAGGCTGTGAACTCCTACATAAGCTTCTGTGAGGATAGCTGTGTATTATCATGCAACCAGGGTGAGTTACAACAACGACAAACCCTGGTTCACAGCCAATCTCAGAAGGTTAAGGCTGGATAAGGAAGAGGCCTACAAAAGTGGGGACAAAGACAGATACAGAGAGGCAAAGTACAGGTTTAGCAAGGCAGTGAAAGAGGCCAAACGACTGTACTCTGAGAAGCTCCAAAACCAGTTCTCTGCCAACGACTCTGCGTCTGTCTGGGAAGGGCTCAGGCAGATCACCAACTACAAGCCGGTAACCCCCCACTCCATCAATGACCGACGCCTCGCAAACGACCTGAACGAGTGATACTATCACTTTGAATTACAAAGGGACAGTCCTGCAAACATCCCCCACAACACCTCCCAACAGCTCCACAACCCACCACCCCCACCTCCCCAACCTCAGGAGGAGCCTGGGCACTTCCAACCCCCACCCTAAAGTCCCCCCCCACCCCACCAGCCCCCTACCCACACTTGGGTAGGGGGCTGCTGGACCGGATTCTGTCTCACCAGCCAGATCAGCTGTCTCCAGTCTTCACAGACATTTTTAACACCTCACTGGAGACATGTCATGTGCCAGCCCACTTCAAATCCTCTACCATCGTCCCCGTTCCCAAGAAGCCAAGGACCACAGGCCTTAATAACTTCAGACCTGTCGCCCTGACCTCTGTGGTGATGAAGTCCTTTAAGCGCCTTGTGCTCTAATACCTGAAAGACATCACCGACCCCCTCCTGGACCCCCTGCAGTTTGCCTACAGAGTTAACAAGTCTATAGATGATGCAGTCAACCTAGCCCTTCACTTCCTGCTTTAGCACCTGGACTCCACAGGAACCTACACCAGGATCCTGTTTGTGGATTTCAGCTTTGCCTTCAACACCATCGTCCCAGCTCTGCTCCAGGAGAAGCTCTCCCAGCTGACGGTACCCAACTCCCCCTGCAAGTGGATCACTGACTTCCTGTCATACAGGAAGGAGCGCGTGAGGCTGGGGAAGCATGTCTCAGACTCTCTGACCATTAGCACCGGTTCCCCCCAAGGCTGTGTTCTGGAGTCAATCACCACAAAGGAGAATGTGGAACAGAAAGGTCCAGATGATGAAGAGGGAGAGGAGCAGAGAGGTCCAGATGAGGAAGAGAGAGAGGGGCAGAGAGGTCCAGATGATGAAGAGAGAGAGGAGCAGAGAGTTCCAGATGATGAAGAGAGAGAGGAGGAGAGAGGTCCAGATGATGAAAAGAAAGAGGAGCAGAGAGGTCAAGATGATGAAAAGAAAGAGGAGCAGAGAGGTCAAGATGATGAAAAGAAAGAGGAGCAGAGAGGTCAAGATGATGAAAAGAAAGAGGAGCATAGAGGACCAGATGATGATGAGAGAGAGGAGCAGAGAGGACCAGATGATGATGAGAGAGAGGAGCATAGAGGACCAGATGATGATGAGAGAGAGGACCAGATGATGATGAGAGAGAGGATCAGAGAGGTCAAGATGATGAAAAGAAAGAGGAGCACAGAGGACCAGATGATGATGAGAGAGAGGAGCAGAGAGGACCACATGATGAAAAGAAAGAGGAGCAGAGAGGACCAGATGATGATGAGAGAGAGGACCAGATGATGATGAGAGAGAGGAGCAGAGAGGTCCAGATGATGAAAAGAGAGAGGAGCAGAAAGGTCCAGATGATGAAGAAGAGGGAGAGGAGCCAAGTGGTCCAGATGATGAAGAGGAGCCGAGAGGTCCAGATGATGAAGAAGAGGGAGAGGAGCCGAGAGGTCCAGATGATGAAGAAGAGGGAGAAGAGCAGAGAGGTCCAGATTATGAGGGAGATGAGTCGAGAGCTGCGGAGAGGGTTGAGCCAAGACTATTCAGAAGATCCATCTGAATGCCCTTTACCACACAAAACGGAGGATACATTTATGCACTAAATGGTTGAAAATGGCCCACAGAAAGTTTCTAATGGCCCATATCCAATATCAGAGAAGAGTAACAAGTGTTTATCCAAAGCATACTCTTTTCGGTTACTGTCTAATGGAGAGAAAGTTGAACGAGATTGGTTACTGAATTCCAAAAATACTAACAGTCTATCGTTTTGCATGTAAGATTTTCGGTGAAGCTAAAGTTCCTGACACACGCCTTCCTGACACATACCAGTGAAGGGAATAATTTGTTTATCAACAATAACCTTTCCACCGGGGGGTGCTGGTGTGACATGTTCGCAATATGTAGTTGCGCCCAGTGTCGGCGCTCCACACACGCACGCAACACACCATTTGCCGGGGGGGCACCAAACTCCGGGTCATCATCAAAATATGCTACAATATGTATATGGAATTGTATCTAAAGCATGTTAATATGCAAAAGCAATACAAAAGTAAAATGGACCAAATCGAGGTGGTCGATAAAAAAGGTTTATCTCCTGTGGGGCCCTCTTACAATTGCCCTCAGCTGCTCCCCTCCTCCCACTACCCGAAAAAACGGACTAAAACATTGGCTGCAAACAATTGACAGAAACCGTTTTAATGACATGGCCTTGAAAAGGCAACAAGATTCAGTGCAGAAAAGACAAACGACAGCGAGATGACCCCCGTGCGTGGCTTGCAGGTAAGACATACTTGAATTTAAAATGTTAATTTTGTAGGCTATGTCTATGCTCATCCCAGGTAATTAGCCTACTGCTACCGTCAAACTTTTAAACGTAACCTTCTACAACCAATGTTCATAAACCGTGCTACTTTGCAAATGATTAATGCTGGTAACATAGTTATTTTATGTTGTGAATATGGATATGGATTATGGGGTTGTTGAATTTAAATCAACACCAGGCGATGTTCTGTTAACGTTAGCAATCGGTGGATAGATTAGCAATTTTTCCCACGTTGCTAGCTAAGTAAGCTATTTCTGACGGGGTTTGCTATGATTTCTGTTTACTATCACAGATGCAGTCATTGCCTTTCAAGTAAGGTTAGGCTGTTGGCCAAGTTTGCTTTGCATTTCAGAACGCTTTTTTGTTGTCCGTTATGATCAATAGATCCATCTAGTCGTCGTGTAATGAAAAAGCTAGCTATAAGTGCAACTGTAACTAACATAAGTAATGAAATGATGCGTTAGAAACAGATCTTAGTAAGGGGAACTTTTAATAAACTCTCCAGTTGAACGTGATGTGAATTCGTGAAATAAAACACCTTTAGACATCTGTTGGTGAAAGTAATAAAAAAAGTTTTGAAAGTTTAATGTCCCAATGACATATAGGCTAAAATAAACCTGGACTAAGTTATGTAGTATGGATATATAAATAAATATTTATGTAGTATGATGGTTGAAACCAAACTCGTTTCAGCAAAATCCCAGATTGTGTGTTGTATTTCTGAATGCAGGGTCAATGCTGCACAATGTGCAGGGAACAACTCAAGGCCAGTAGGAAGAGGTGGAATTGGAGGATGACCAACCATAGACCAGGAGTTCAAGCCTTGATCTTCAGCCACCAACCACCTCAACTAAAGTCTCTGTAACAGCCCTGACTAGCAATTTTCAAGTACTTCAGGTAGAGTCTCAATCACTACCGCTGAAGGCACACTAAATCCTCCCAGAGACTACGTGCCTTCTCCAACTGACCCTGCTCTCACATTTTGGATACTGATAGTGTGGAAGTTGTGTGGAGGGGACCTTTTAAAGTAAGTCCAGATTTCACATTTCCTAAAGGACATGATGGAAGAGCGTTTGGCGTGTGTCTCTGTAGGCCCTCTGACAACTTATGGTTGTGAAAATGTAGGTTGTATGTATGTATGGTTATTTTCTGTTTGTTACTGAAGAAATTTGCACATTATCACTTACAATTGTATATTCTTGAATATTTTGCTCTGTGTTTACTATGTTCAGTCTGGTATTTAATTTTCACTTTTATATCATTTATTTGTTTTCATGTTTGGTGCCAAATGGAAGTTTATTTATTTTCTTTGTTCTTTTCAAAACATAATATTTAGAATAAAGATAACCCAACTAAGAAATCCTAGATTGGTTGTTACTTTTTTTGGAGTGCATAGGGCACCAAAATGCCTAGCACCAACCCTTGCTGCGCCCTTGACTAGAGCGTAATGCTTCAACCTTACACACACAGGCAGCCATACACCTACATGAACACCTGAAGCGTCGAGTCACAGACACTGCTTCTAATCTGGAGTCAAAAAGTGTATTGACCCTAGCAACACTTCTAGACCCCAGATTTAAATCAGTTGGGTTCAGCAGTTCCTCCAAAGGCAATGATGCCATTAATAGACTGCGGTCAGAATGTGCGTATATGATTGGACGCACAAATGAGCCCCAGCCGGGACAGTCTTCATAACAGCTGTCTGCACCCAACTTAGGCATATTATTCAACATTACTTGTTGTTTGTTTGGACATGATGTACTAAAATGGCAATTTGTTGTTTTTAGATGACCTTTGGCACCATCTTGACGCTGAAGTAGGCAGGCAGACCAAAAGTGCCACAGCTGAGGCCATCCAGCAGGTGCAGAGATACCTTGCAGAGGGCAATATTGCCAGATGTCAGGATCCAATGACCTACTGGCAGGACCAAAAGACCATTTATCCTAACCTCTTCCTGTTGTCATTGCGATACCTTTGCACTCCAGCCTCATCTGTGCCGTGTGAGAGGGTATTTTCTACAGCAGAATAAGTTGTGTTGAAAATGCGTAACAGACTAAATTTCAAAACGTTGGAAAAAAGTATTTTTTGAATAAAATGTTGTGAAGAAAAACCCAGTCCACAAGCATTATTTCAAACACATACACTTAAATTTTCACTTTATGGTACATGTTTACATTATTTATTGACTATCTAAGAATATCAAATATTTTCAATTTAAGTTAAGATATGAAATAATACAATACATAATATACAATAACGTACAATGACTTCAATGTTATTGGATACACTGGTTCATAAAATCGGTCTATCTACGTTGCCTGTAGGTATTTTTAATGTCCAGCAGGTCAGTATTCAGTGACAGTTTTGCTGTGTGTTGAAACTCTTCATGATGCCTCATCTACCCATCACTAGTATCTACAGAACAGATTATGTAGATTGTGGAATAATGCTTTCATTGGACTATTTAAAAGACAAGAAAATAGCTGACATGTTTTTTGAGGTGGACTAACACTTTTAGTGAAGAGAATTATTTACTGTATTTATTTGTCCATCTCTTAAGATCCATGCCTGTGTTAGAAGACTTCAGAGATGTCGTTGTCTGTACTAGCACAAACCATGTGGACTGGCCACCATCAAAATATTTTGAGCAATTCATTGACAACAAAGTCTTTGAGGATATATCTTACTGCAAAAACCAGGGACAGGTTCATGTGTCTGGCTCAAGTCTAAATACACCTGAGGAGATTAAGACCTTTTTTGGAGTCTCCGTGTACATGGCATGTCTTGGCTACCCAAAAATCAAGATGTACTGGGACACAAAAACAAGAGTGCTAGTAGTTGCTGAGTCCATGACAAGGGATCGCTTTTTAAAGATCAGATGTTCTCTCAGAATCACCAATGATTTTGATGTAACAGAAAAAGAGAAGAATCAAAACATGGTTTGGAGTATCAGCCCATTTCTGAAAAAGGTGCAACAAGGATGCCTAAACCTCCCCAGGCCAAGAGAGGTAAGTGTTGATAAATTATTCCCTTCACTGGTCGATGTCCATTCCATCAATGTGTTCCTGCTAAGCCAAATCCGAACGGATTAAAAGTATTTCTTCTTGCTACTCCAGTGGGAATTGTGTTGGATTTTAAAGTCTACCAAAGAAAGATCACCTCTGTTGGCAGAGACTCAGGACTTGGAATAGAAGGAAATGCAGTTCTATGCTTGACAGAGTCCATTTCCAGGGGAACTCATGTGTGCTTTGACAGGTATGATGATCATGTTGACAACCCTGGTGGTGAGATTATCTAAATATTCCACCTATAGAACCTTTTGAATCCATGTCTGTCTGTCTGTCTAGATACTTCACCTCAATTGAACTATTGGATAAATTGCTGGAAAAAGGTCTGCCTGCAAGTGGAACACTGATGAAAAATAGAATACCAAAGGAATTTAAAATTACATCTGATATCGGGTTGCTTAAAAGAGGGAGAGAATCCTCTGTAAGACCTGCAGTGGTGGCAGAGTACAACACCACCATGCGGGGTGTCGACATATGCAATAAGATGCTTATCATTTACAGAATGTCTGACCGTGCAAGGAAGTGGACTGTTTGCACAATCCTACACTTCTTCGATCTGGCCATCACAAACTCCTGGTTACAATACAAGGAAGACAGCCAGGCCGTGGCACGACCCAAGAAGTAAAATCTTCAATACCATGAGTTCAAACTGCTCTTGGGTGAAGAATCGATTGCCCAGGCACAGTCAAAACAAAACAATCCAATCAAGTCAGAAGTATCCAATGATGATGGATGCCCCAGCCAGATAAGGAAGTGAGAAAGTATGGAGCTGTCAATTTACCACTGATGATGGACAACCCTAATAGTTCAAGGTAGAGAGCAGAAGGGTGCACTGGAAAAACCTACATCAAGTGCAATATGTACATCTGCATCTCAAAGAATTACTGCTTCATTGAGTACCACAAACCAAAACCAACTCTTAACCAACTACAGCTTGCCCTTGATTAGTTGAATATAATGTTTAGAAATGGTACCCACTGGCTTGAAGGATGTGACCACTTTACTTGCCTTGTGTCATTTTACAACATTACTTTAGCTGACTATCTACTCTCTCATGGTCCAAGGAATATTCCTTGCACCAAAAATTAAGGTTAAAAAGAATTCAGTTGTAAACGTACAGTAAACGGTGTTCGACGTGGGAAGATAAATGTACGACTCTGAATGTGTTTATGTTCATATTTGCCTTAACAGAATCTGGATGTAATATATGTAAGTTTTTTTTTTGTAGTTGTTTTTCCCCCAAAGACTTATGTGGTGTTAACATAAAAAGGTAATTTAAAAATGTTTTCTTGAGTATCTGGGCTGTCCTTTACCTAAAGATTGGGAGAGAAGCTTGGTCATCCTGTAGGAGCCTACAGTAATGCTGAGGCTCCACAGATTGATCCTGCACCTTGGTGGTAACAGGTGCAGTGTTCTGAAATTTTTTTAAATGGTCCTTTATCACTACCACATATTGTATGCAATTATAAAGGTTTACCAGTAAAAAAAAAGCTTTTCAGCTCCTGCCTAGTTAGGTCAAAGAGCTGAAATCAATTCTCAAACTCTCTGTCGCAACCATCCTTGCAAATTTTGTGCCCTCTCTGTTTGTAAATGGTTTCGCGGGCCGTGTGGTTCATAGCATTGTTATCTGTTTGCTCAGACTACTGGAGACACCCTACTGCCTACTGACCTCACCCTCTAGAACGGTTCTGTTGTGAAATAAAACCACAGCAGCTGCGTAGAGGACTATAAAAAAAGGGCATAAGTGCTATTCCTTGAATATCCCCATTAGTGGTAGTCTGTCAGTATTGCAATATGTAAATAAATTGTGTAGATATTTAAAACATTTTGATTAATGCCTATATGTTGATGTTATGGGTCTTTGTAAATATTGACTATTTCTGTGTTTATTTACTAAAACAAAGGCAAATTATGTTATACTTAGGTAGATTTTATATGTATTAGTTTTATAAATGTAGGTTTAATTTATTATATTTTCATTAATAAGCATTTGTATCCTTTGCTAGACTCCTCAGGACAAAACCAAGATTTGAACTCCAGTTTGGGCCAAATGACATCAGATACTCCACAGATCAGCAAGGAAGAGGATGAATCAGAACCTCTGCAGAATAAAAAGGAGACAGATGGAGTCTGCATAATGTATGGTTTTACTCCAGCGTATTTGGTTCTTCACAAAGGTGAGAAGCCTTTCTCATGTCTTATGTGTGGAAAGACTTTTATCTACAAAAGTAAACTGAAATAACATATGAGAACTCACACGGATGAAGATCTGTTCACTTGTTAGACCTGTGGAAAAACCTTTATTAGGCAAAGCAAACTTAGAGAACACATACGAGGTCACACAGGTGAAAAGCCTTTCTTATGTCAAACATGTGGAAAAGCATTTACTGAGCAAAGTAAACTAAAACAGCACATGAGAACTCACACTGGTGAGAAGCTACTCTCATGCCAGACCTGTGGAAAAATATTTATCTGGCAAAGTCAATTGACAGGCCATGTGAGAACACCCACTGGTGAAAAACCGTACTCGTGCGAGATCTGTGGAAAAGCTTTTACTTTGAAAAGTAAGTGCAAACACTACATGAAAGCTCTCACTTTTTCTTGTGTGAGACCTGTGGGAAAGGTTTTGCCTTGCAAAGTGCTTTAAGAGACCAGATGAAAACCCACACTGGCGAGAAACCTTTCTCATGTCAGACCTGTGGAAAAGCTTTCATCAGGCAAAGTGCTTTGAGAGACCATGTGAGATCTCACACCGGTGAGAAGCCTTTTTGTGTCAGATCTGTAGCAAAGTAGTTTGAGTTTACACATGAGCTTGCACACAGGTGACAAGCCTTTCTAATGTCAGACCTGTGGAAGGAGACTCAGTTTGGAAAGTCAATTGATTGTTCACATGAGAATTCACTCTGGTGAGAAACCCTTCTTATGTCAGACCTGCGGAAGAAAATTCAGCATGAAAACTCGCCTGACAGTTCATATGAGAATTCACACGGGTGAGAAACCTTTTTCTTGCCAGATTTGTGGAAAAGCTTTTACTCATCAAAACTCTTTAATCTTTCACATGAGCTCTCATACAGGTGAAAAGCCCTTCTCATGTCGCACATGTGGATAAGCTTTTAACATGCAAAGTGGATTTACTCGTCACATGAGAATTCACACAGGTGAAAAGCACATTTCATGTCAGACATGCTGAAAGTTCAGTCGAAAAGATCAACTGAATGTTCACATGACAACTCACACAAGCAAGAAACTGTAAATATTCATCTTGTTGCAGTATATAATATGATATCTGGTCATTTATTCAGAAAGTCATATATTTATGAATTCTTTAGACAGATTGTGACTTAAGATGAACTCTATCCTTCCTTTACTGTTTTTAAGCACTGTTGCCTACCTTCCTTCTAACATGGTTTTCAAAATATTCTATTCCTAAATATAGTTGATGCAAACAAAATAATTATTAAATTATTTTAAACGTATACTATAATTAATAATAAATATTTTGCTCTTTTAACAGAAAAAAAAGTTTTATATAAATAAAATTTTCATATTAGCATTAAGTTTTACTGTGGTGATTATCCTAACTTCTCCGCTCTGAGGCAGTCCCCTGTTTGTTCTGCCTAGACATACATCTGAAAGTAACCAGTTTGCATTTCAGTTTTAAACATTGTTTGAGAAGCTAAAACATGATATGATTATATTGTAGCTCTAGAAAATAAAAAAGAAGAATACCAAATATCATTATTGTTTCGTTGTTTAAGTTTTGTCTGTCTTCTAGTTTTTCTTTCTGCAGATTTTTGTATTCAAAGTTGACTTAAAATGACAGATAAATGAAGTAAGAATGAACTGGAATGTGCATATAAATAGTATAATAAAGCCTGAATTTACGTTTTGTTGCCTCTTCATACTTTCGCCCTGGTGGCTGTCTTGCTCTGCTAAAATCCTAATACTGTCATCAATAATTGACTTCTTGTTTAAAAAGGAAACAGAAAAACAGTTTTTTGCCTTTATTTTCAGTGGTTCAGATTACTGCACTAGTCTCTCTTCTGTTCTGTGGAGCAACTACAGATTGCTATCCTTTTTCCTGAGCAGAACCAGGAACATGAATAAAGTCACAGCCAGGTCTTAGATCACTGCTCTAATTCCCTAGTTTGGCTATTTGTCAATAAAGAATTAAATGTTAGAAATCATGCGACACCTCATTTCTTCAGAGAACTGCTCCCAGAACCAATCATGGTTAGGTGAGAGAACACTGAAAACTAAAGAAAAATTTAACTTTTAATATCTGATTTATTGTGTACTTTATTAACTGTTTGTCTTTAGGATTTCTTAGAGCGCCTTGTGTTGAAATGTAGCTCTGTTAAGAAACTTGCGTATTGGAACATAATTGCATTCTTCTCTCCTATCCACTTGTTGAGAGGTTGTCTAAAGGATGAAGCGTGTTAGAAGCAAGACATTATACTGAAAGGTAAGAGATGAGAGATTATGTAGGACTGGTAACCAGTAGGAGGATCATATTGCTGTAATTTGGAAAGATGATTGCTCTGTGTTGCGGTTTGTTATGTTGGTTATGTAAACCTAGTTATTTGGAGAAAAAAATCATTTTCTGTCAAAGATAATTACAATCTGAAAACTATTAGAAGACATCCAACACACAGTTAATGAATAAAAGTATCTCAGAGTGAAGTTAGCAAAAAACATACAAGTCATTCAGAAAAAGTCTGTATATCTACAGTTGGGGTTAAATTTATATCAACTATCATTTTTGTTTTAATTTCAGACATGCTGCATAAGTTTGTTTTTCACAACTGTGAGCAGCTAATTACCTTATCAAAAGCTTAAAAGATACCAAAAATATATTCCCTTAGCTAAAAAAAGGAGGTTTTGTGGATGTAGAGTCATGAGAGAGAGAGGACTTATCATATAAATTTGAGTTAATAAATCAGGAGGTTTCAATATCTGTTTATGTGTGAATATCGATACTCAGAATTTATTGTGACAGATTATAAACAGGTCTGTTGGAACCGAATTCAGGAAGAACAGGAAGTTGAAGGTAAAGTTCTTTAATTATAAAACAAACTATATACTTAGAAACATGAAACACAAGAAAAGAAGAGGTAGTACCAGAACAGAACAAAAACCAAGAGTTTCTTGAAAACAGAACGGGAACAATGAACAAATCACAGCGAAGAGGGAATACTGAACAATCGTTTAAATACTAATTGTGATTACTGAACATGGAACAGTGGCATATTGGAACTGGGTGTAGAGAGGCAATTAAAGAATCAAACTAGTTAACAAGACAAATAAATGCAAAAGAAATACTAATGTGAGATCTAAACATAAGTAAATAGAGCTGAAGAAGCTGATTTGAAATCAAAGTGAGGTTAACAGAAGCAGAAAAGGCTGGGCACAAATAAAATACAAATAATGGAGACACAGTTAAAGCCACCGAGGATCCTGACTGATACAGTGGTGACTAAACGTATTCGCCCCCTTATTGATTTCTTATTGTTTTACATATTTAACGTGTCTCAGAACCTTAAACCAATTTAAACATTAGTCAAAGAAAACACACGTGAAAAGCAAAATACAGTTAAAAAAGTTTATTATTAAGGGAGGAAAGTTTAAATAAGTAGTGTGGTGTGTCACCTCTACGTGGCAGTAATATACTTTTAATGGATGAAGGCTGCAGTAGAACACTGCTGAAGAAGCTAACTTCCGGTTAGCATGGTTAGCTCCTGTGTAGTTGAGAGTGTTCCCTGAGCGTCTGAGTCTGCGCAGCAACAATGTGTTCAGTTCAGCCTCTGAGAGAGTTTATCAGAGAGAGACTTACTGCTGCTGCTGAGGAAATCTTCACTCAGGTGGAAAAAACCATCGTCCAGTTGGAGGAGGAGCTCCACCGTCAGAGCAAACTGCTGGACCTCACCTGGAGACCCCGAACCGACCAGAACC